>OZ022422.1:8169099-8662285 GCA_963989365.1 Rhimphoctona megacephalus | reverse complement strand
TAAACCGCCCCTGGACAGGGCAATGTTAGGGACGCCAGGATTATTTAAAATATGACACTTTTAAGGCAACCTATTGAGGACCTAATCGGGCTGCATTAGGGCAGTTCCCATTTCAAGGAATTATCATATTATGACAGAACCATGTCGGGTCCCAATAAGGCGAAAGTTTCGGAGCCTTGATGCTCCAAAACGTGGCACTCTCAAGGCAGTCCATTGAGGACCTAGTCGGGCTTCGGCAGGATAGCCTCTATACAAATAACGAGAAATATATCAAAACTAAGTCGGGTCCCGAGGAGGCAAAAAATCGGAGCCTTGTTGATTTCGAAAATTGAAAAGTTTGCATGAACGCAAATATTTCGTCGTGTACATTAAGAATTTGAATGTTTTTTTCTTTATATTGATCATTTTTAAAAATTATTTAATAGTAAAAAATTATTATTATAATTTATATTGAATTTACTTCGTGTCATTGTTTTTATTAACATGCTTTTTAAACTTTTTTGGTTCGCGATATAAAGATTCTGAATTATTTGTTGGAAGATTCTGGAATGTTAGATATGTTACATTTTTTAATCAATTTTTTTTAACGAGACTATAGCGTAATGGTAGCGTGCGTATGCGGTTGAGTCTACAGATACGTACACGAAAAAAAATGATATGCAAAAATTCGTGGTCGATATCTAAAAATTTACAGTTCAAAACTGTGAATCAATCGTTTTACTGTTATCAATCGTCTTCTTACAAAGTAATGGATTTAATGTATTTTTTACATTTTACATTGCAAAGAGTGCAGTTAAAATCATCATTTTTTACATTTCGAAATGTAAAAAATACATTAAATCAATTACTTTGTAAGAGGACACACAGTAAAACGATTGATTCGCAGATTTGAACTGTAAATTTTTAGATATCGACCACGAATTTTTGCATATCATTTTTTTCCGTGTAGGTAAGTAGGATCGAATCCCGGTGTAGGTAGGCAAATTTTTCTGTGCAAATTAAAGTCAGGAGTAATGGAAATAGTGAAATATGACCAAATGTGATCGGAAATTAAATTCCAATTAAAAAATTAATATTTTTTTAAATGTTCATTTTGTAATAAGGCTCTGACAGGGCTAGTGATAAGGCCCCGACTTATTTGCCTTTAAAGGTCCTTGTTTAAAAAGCGTGACAGTCCTTTCAGGGGCCAGTATGGTTTTCCGCACAAGGGCCTTAACTAAGTTAGGGAATTCTGATCGGGGCCTTTTCGCAGCCTCAATTGAATTGACGCACGGGAAGTCGATATTAAGTATAAAATCGAAAAAAAAAAAAAAAACACGAAATTGACACCATGCCGATACAATTTTGTAACTCGGTCGAGATGAACCGAAAATTCATCGGTTATTCTGTGAAAACCAGCCAAAAATTAAACAAAACCGAAGGTGACATGAAGTTGGAACAAAAATTCAACGACAATCTTTGCACATGGTCCGAGCTGCTTTGGAACGATTGCGAGAAACAAGAGAAAAAAACTAAGATGGCGAGGGCAGTATAATGGAAGCATGAAAGAATGGAAGCATGAATGGAAAAATATGGCAGACCGGCGAATGAGGCTGGGAACGCGACGCGAGTCATTAGGTCGATTGTCGAGCCTTTCGGAGAGGGGGATGCCCTCAGGTCTTGGCCGATGCCAATAGCCATATTTATTATTGTTGCGACAGAAAGGGGGGGGGGGGGGAGAGAGAGAGAGAAAAGGGGTGCAACAATCGGTACGAAAAGAATGAAATGGCAACGAATAGAAAGCATTGTGTAGTTGCAAGAAGCGTTAGAGATTTAGTGCATTGCTCGCCGTTTTCTCTTTCTTCACTGGATAAAATAGAAAATAAATAAAAAATGAAGAAAGCAAAAAAGACGCGAATTGATAAAAATACGCGATACGTAGAGAAAATTAAAAATAAATATAATTAATTAATATAAATTTATTAATAAATGAATAAAAAAGGGGAACAAAATTGTACGGATTAAAGATAAATTCCAAAAATGACTTTTCCAAATAATTTATTTATCGTATTTCTAATTTATCGGTTTACACAATAAATAAAGAATTGGAAGAAAAGAAAATAATAACAATAACGAGAGAAAGTAAATGCAGCTAAATATAGACGCAAAAAACTGGGTTTCCATAGTTACGAGGAATTAGAATTATTGGCGAAACAAAACGGAAAGAAATAATGGAAGCTCTTCGTTTATTACGTTAAAGCAGCCTCGAGAGAATATTCCCAAGTGTACTTAACCTATCTTCTCACCCCTCCTCTATCTCCTTTCTTCCTCGTTTTTTAGTCTTTCTTTTTAATTTGTTTTCTTTTTTCTAATTTTTTAATTCTTTTACGTTTTTTTCTGACTACATATAACCACTAAATACAAACGAGGATCCTCGAAAAGTAACATGCTGGCGAGTTAATTACGCTGAAATATTTATATTTTGCTTACTCGTGGTAGACTTTTTTTTTCAATGTGAGAAAAAAAATTACGAGCTTCCGATGCCAGCGTACTTGAAAAAAATTCGAATAAACAAAAATTTACAAGTTTACAACTTTCAAATTTTTTTTTTCGCGAGATGCCATTATTTATTGATATAGTTAATCATCGTGAGAATGTATAAATGAAAATAATAAAAGATTTTAAATTTTTTGACTACAAAATAATTGCCAGTTATTTTCAATTTGTGCCCTAGTTTCTCGAATCGATGACTCAGCTAATTTGATCGAATTTGAGGGGAAAACATCGTCTGTACCCTTCGGGGCCAATTTCAAATATATAATTGCAAAAATCGATACTTTACCGGTTCGTGAATAAATGATATTCTGAATAAATGATAATTGAAGGGTGACCTAGAAATTTTCGGAGTATCCGTCATTCGAAGTGTTTCGGGTTACAGCGAAAAATTTGGGACAAATATATTCGTGTACTGATTTCGATTTTTGTGTTGACGTGTGTACAAGTGGAAAAGCAAGGGACGAGAGAGATGAGGTCACGGGTGGTCCCGAGAAAAAAAAAGGGATGGAGGGATAAAATGAGAGTTCAAAGTTCACCGGAAAAGACCGCAACTCGCCAAAAAGTCGGGAACAAAAGCGGCTGCGGTAGAAGCATCGAATAATCTTAGAGACAAAGGGAAAAAGACGAAGAGAGAAAGAAAAAAGGGGGAGACGGAAATTCAAAGATTTCCGGGAACTATACAATGTTACCAGACTTGACTCTCGAACTTCCGGTCTGGTCTTTCGAAAGCTTGTCGCGGCCTGTATTATTATATGTATGGGAATGGAGGACGGACATTCAAGGAATAGAAAGCACGAAGAAGGACGAGAGAGAGAGAGAGAGAAGAAAAATATCGTTAAAAATTTGGCGAATTCCGTTGGCTCGAGAAACGAGGTCCGAAATCTCAGTCGGAATCCTTGGGAGATGTCAAACGTGGGTAAAAGCGAGGACGGAAATGTGGATGCGACTTGAGATGGAATAAAAAAAAGTCTCCAAGATTTTATATAAAATTGTTGCAATGGAAACGTAAGGGAAGTTATTTGCAAAGGATAAAAAAGCTTCTATGAGATTAAATAAGAGTCGCGATAGCGACTCGAGACAAGTACATTTTAAAAAGCTATCCGCACTTCTCAAAGTCAAAGTCAAAGAGGAACGGTTGCTACAAGACTCTTTTACTGCGAGCACCGCGTCTCCAATTGTTTTCGAATTATTTCAAAAATTGTTTTCTTAATATTTATTTAATCACACAATTTTGAAGGATGTTTCGAATTCACATAATTTTTTTTTCTTTCGATCGTGACTAATTGAAACACTGTAGCTTGAAGCGTTTTAAAGATATTAATTTTTAGTTTTTTCGTTGCATCAAAAAAATGATCATCACTTTTTTGAAAGGTTTTTTCGCACACATTTTGATTCCCACATATTTTTTTCGCAGTCGCTGTCTAGTGATACTAGTAATATTGGTAAAAAAATTATTTGGTGATATTTGAAACTGTCGTTCGTGAATATGAGAGCTGACCCATAATATTTCTGAACAGCTTTGACTTTTCGTTTATAGAGTGACAGTAATAAGGTTATAAAGATTGTGGATGTGACAGCGGACCAATATTTTTTTACGAATATTATAGAGCGATTATGATAATCGTGGATGCGACAGCTGAACTGACGAATATTTTTTTTCGAATCAGTTTTGACTTTTCGTTAGAGGGACCTTCCTGACTTTTGGTTAGTAAATTATAGTGATAGTGCGAGGATTAAGTTTCATTTATATTAATGGTGACTAGCCTCGTCACATCAGTTTTGATATTTAGTTTATACTTCAACAATTTTTTTTTTACCAATGGCTCATCATATAAAATTCGTGATGAATAAACGTTATAAAAAAAAAACTGGTGTAGTACTTCGGTCGATTTTTTTTTCTTTTTCAATCTAATTTTTTTCGTTTGAAAGTTTTTTTTTTATCGAAATTTTTTCTCATAATTATGTTTTATTCTCATTCTTGTTGTGTAGAACAATTGTATTGTCAATTAGTTGAAAGATTTTTTTATTGGATGTTAAGAGGTTTTAATGTATTTAACTATTAATACTTTTAAAGATTTTATTTATTTAAGGATTTTTTGTGAAGTTTAGACTTAATTTTTGGGCAGGCTTGAATTGGCATTTTCTGTGATATTATGATGTGATTGGTAATTTTTTGTGAGGCTCTTATAACTTTTTGTGAGTTTCTAATTTATTGAGAAATTTTTTGTGGAGTTCTCCTATTATTTTTTGAGAGATTTTATGTGAATCAGAGAATTTTTGCAAGGCTGCTTTTTTTGCGAGGAAATCTCTTTTATAATTTTTTGTGGCGGTTTTGTGTTGAGAAGGGGATTTTTTACCAGAACTATTTCAAGGGAGTAAATATACTTGTCTCAACTTTTTTTACAGCATTTATGCTGTATATTTTAGAATGCTTGTAAGAAAGAATCTAAAAGATGCTGTATGTGCATTACTTGCACATGAAGCCACAAAAGACAATTCATTAAAATTATTTTTGACGTTCTTGTAAGAACAGACAATCGGAAAGTTAAGGTAACTTGTATATAGTAATAAAAAATACCTTCAATTATTTCCCATAATTCTGGCAGAAGAAAAAACGCAGATTTACGTACATTCTCGAAATATTTATTCTTACGAAAATCACGTGTATAACCAAAATTATTTCGTGGAGATGTATCCGGGCTGATTTCACACAGTAGGGCAAGGAGAGAGCACCGTCGAAAAAAAAAAAAAAATGAGAGAGGAGAATCGAAGGAACATGGGAACAGGACGATAGGAATTTGGACGTTGAGAGAGAGAGAGAGGGGTGGGGGGGAGGGAGAGGAATTTATGCGAACTTCGCGAGGCTAACGAGGGCGGGCATTCGCGGCCCGAAGTCCAAAGAGCCGAAGAAATCGGCTCTCCCACAGAGAAAAAGAGAGAGAGGAAGAGAGGTGAGGCTGGACCAGCATGAAAATGTACAAGAGTGCAGAGAAGAAGGAGGGGGGCATAGCCGAGTGTGAGAGAATGAAAGAGAGCCGAGGGGCGCGAACGGCTGTAGGTTTATACATATTGTACATACAATGTGTCTGAAAAGTTGAATGTTGCTTTTTCGTAATACAGGTAAATCGTTATAGCGTTGTATCAGTCGTGCGATCGGTGAAAATCCTGTTGTAAATTTTTCTCCGACACAATTGGATTGTTGAAAAAAAAAAAAAAAATCAAAGTTACAGGTTGTTTTCCTTTCATCAAGTAAAAAGGTGTAACTTTTCTATTTTTCCCCGAAATATCAAGTATCTCTGTAAAAACTAACAATCTGCTTTTCAGCTGTCTCGCTCGCACTCTCAGTAACTGATAGAGCGCCTTAAACCATTAATAGAAAAGTTCTCAACCTTTTTTTCTCCACAAAAAAGATTGAGAAATCTTCATGTTGGTAACCATGAAACAATGAATGAGTCCAATGATGAAGCAATCTGAAATCTGCGATAATATCTTGATTTGGAATTGATTTTTTGAATTTTATCTGTCAAGAGGATTGCGAGCGTTTGCAATGTGATCGGAACAAGGTCGTTCGCGCTCTGACTCAAGCCCGCTTCAAGCTCGCACCGCCCAAATATTATTTCACCTCGATCAATGGATGTGCTATCCTTAATTAATTAATATCTCTCGTCAACGACATATCGGAGAAAAAAATGAACGAGAGTTTTTCCCCTTGAAATCGGGAGATCTACCTGTGTCAGCGGTGTTTTTCTTTGCTATTTTTGAGGAACACCCTGCGCGTTTATGCTGAAAATTTTTGTGTACTATAGTGTAGCCGGTGTACCCTGGGGATAAAAAGGACAAGGGAGTAAAAAAAAGATAAATTAAAGGAAAGAAGAGAATGAGGAAGAAGAGAAAGAAAACAAAAAAGAGTATGACGAGGAGGAGGGGAAGAGGTCCCAGAAAAGGCGCCGCGTGTGAGCGTGGAAGGCACGAGAGAAAGAGAGAGAGAGAGAGAGAGAGAGAGAGAGAGAGAGAGAGAGAGAGAGAGGGCGAGGTAAAGAGGACTGCGTGGTTCGATCGTCGGTGCCGGGTTAACCCAGGAGTATAGTGAACCAGCAGCAGGAGCAGGAGCAGTGAGACTGCAAAGAATAATAATGAGAGGGACATGGTGAGGGTAGAAATACCAAGAGCGAGTGAGAAGTATCTGGTTTGGGAATATCTGTACTATAGTATCGTCCATAACATGCTAAAAGAACTTTTGCCACACCAAAAATTATATAAGGTGTCCAAAAATTCATGCTCAATTGTTACAGGGCAATATTTATAGATCGTTTGAATTCGAGAAGAAAATTTTTTGTTGATTGATGACGCAATTTTATTGAATTATTAGTAATTACGAATCTGATTAGTTTATATCGCGAATTAACGATGTATCGAAAAGTAAAATGACTAAAAACTTTTCCCTTCGAAAATTTATGATTAATCTTCCTATAAATTTCGTGAATTCAATATCGAGGACACCTTGTACAGCCACACAAACACGTTCGATGCGAAAAAAATTGTTTGACGACAACAAGGGCGTAAAAGAACAGTCTTAAACTCCGAATTCATATCAATGGAGCCCTTTTGCGCACGAAAGTTCGCGATCCTCGAATATACGTGTCGAAGTAAAGGACGAAAGAACAAGCGGCGTGCGACCAAGAGCTACGAGGACCAAAAGATTTTACTCCCTCCTTCCTCCTGCCGCCCCTCATTCCCCTCTTTGCCCCTTTTCTCCCGGGAGAACTGCTACGAATAATAATGAGTATCGAGGAACTCGAGTGAGGAATGAGGATGGAGAATGAGAAGAATGAAGGACGAGGACAAGCTCGAACCCTTTTTCCTTTACCTCCCTCCCTCCCTTCTACCCTCTCTTTCTCTGTCTCCTTCCCTTTCGATGTCCTCGACCAATTCGCACAAGAAAATATACAAGAGTTGCGCCAAATCATCGCAACACCAACGAGATTTGAGCTTACATCGTGTACTTTTTATTCTTTATATTTTTAATTTTTACCTCTATATATTTCTTTGCTTATCTTTTCTAATTTTACTGTTTTCTTTTTCTTTTTTTTTCCAGGCACCAATATTTAAACACATATACAGCATTAAATTACTCCAAAGATCTAAAACTGCGATAACGAATTAATTTTTCGAATTTTTTTTATTACGATACCAAGCGAATGTTTTATTTGGTGTATAAATGAAAAAAAAAAAAAAAGTGTTGGGTGGGCGTTATAGCTCCAAGTACGACGGATGTAATAATATAATATCGCATAATATAATATATATATATAGATATAGATTGCTGTATAGATGAAGTTTGTCCGGTCTCCTAACGATCCTGCGAGAGGTATGGGCGGCACAGACACACACACGAGGGAAGCCCGAGGCGAACTTGTTCGCGCATCAGAAGAGGCCAAAGGCCACACGGAATGCAGACACGTAACGTACGCAGAACGTTCAAGAGGATAGAGAGAGAGAGAGAGAGAGAGAGAGAGAGAGAGAGAGAGAGAGAGAGAAAGAGAAAGAGAGAGAGAGAGAAACGTAAAAAGAAAAGTAAAAAAAGGCCAACAGGATAGCACAGATCTTTTTTTTCATTTCTCTTTCTCTTTCTTTTTCATTTTTACCAAGAACGTGCAGATCTTATTCGAAGTTTCATTTAATCTAGCCCCGAAACGGCTCTTTGTTTCCGCTGCACGCGAGTGAAAGTGTAAGGAAACACACGAAGATACAATACTGGTGAGTGGATGTCCAGGAATTATTATTTAGTATCGTAACTCTGGATCGTGAGAGCTCATGGACCCCCCTGTGGTGAGGGGAAAACGCAACCGCACGGGGATTTAAAAAAAACCGAGAAAGAGGAAGAGGAAGAGGAGAGAGAGAGAGAGAGAGAGAGAGAGAGAGAGAGAGAGAGAGAGAGAGAGAGAGAAGAAAGAAGAAAGATCGAACTCTAGTCTCGTAAGCTCATCGAGGATCATCAACGGGGCGAAACACCCAGTGTGAATCTTCCCGAGTCATTCATCGCTCGTTCACTCTTGTTTCCCCCCTCCTCTTCCCCCTTTTTTTCGTCATTTCAGCGGTATTTCTTTCAACTACCTTTCTCACTGTTCGCTCTTCGGGGTGAGACCTCGTGAATCACCGTTTCCGAAGAAAAAAAAAAGGTTCATAATCGATCAGACCCGCGCAGACTGAGACGATATTTGTAGACGCAATTTTTCAGAGCTTCGATCTTCCATTTTCTATGACCTTGATCGCAAAGTTTGCTTTTTGTTTGCGTAAGTCACAATTTTTTTTAACCCGAATTGGATAAATTGAATATCATGTTTTTTTCCCCTACGAATTGTAACCTCACAAGAATATTAATCGATAGTTAAGAATTTTCGAATGGAAATAATAATAATAAAAATAAAAAAAACATCGAGATTTCGAAACCACAATTTTGCATATATTTGCCGAACTCTGCAGAAAGTGAGGAATTCCAAGGTCACTCTGTATCTATATTCTCAATCTTTGTTTCTACTAAAAAAAAAAAAAAAGTTAAGAAATTGCTGGATCGACTGTGAAAATAAATTCTAACTGTTTTACACTAACAAGATTGTGCTTTTTCGTCACCGATTTTGTTCGAATCCACTCTGGCTTGGTAAAATGCCATTGCGTTTGGGAGTTGCCGCAAACCTTAAACCGCAGAGAGAGACAGAGAGAGAGAGAGAGAGAGAGAGAGAGAAGGGAGCGAAGCACATAGTTTTACTCCGCGAACAGGTTTCGGGGGACACCGAGTCGAGGGAGAGGCGCCGGTAAAACGAAGAAGAAATAGAAAGAGGCATTTCCAAAATAAAATAAAACAAAAAAGTTTCAATGAATAAGAATAATGAAAAAAAGGTCGAGAAAAAAGCTCAATTCCGAGGGAGCAAAAATACTGATACTACCACTCGATTCCATTCGATTTTTAGTGTCCCAAAAAGACCTTAATGTATACGTATATACATATATGGTCCATCGATCTTTCGTGTAGATCTTGGCGAACTTTTCTGCTTCCTCTACCTTTCTCGACTCATCCTTTTCTTCCCCTGTTCACCCCCCCCCCCCTCCCTCCCGCCCCCCACCTCCTCTGTGACTGTGTATGTGTGTGTGAAATTCGCCTTTCTTTCTCTCTCTTTCTCTTGTCGGTACGGTGTCGCCCGGGGTCCTCTCGCGCGCCTTCGCACGCCGAACGAACCGTGTGAAACTTTTAATTAAGAGGCCCACGCGCGCCCTCGGCTTCGCGAGATGCGTTCCTCTCTTTCTCTCCTTCTCTCTTTCTCTCTCAAATACTTACATATACACAGACTCTCAATATTTCTTTCCCGGTATAATATCGAACCTCGCGAAACTGGACTCGGAGAAAGAGATTCTCCGAACGAGAATCGTTCGTGTACACGGAAAAGGGAACCCAACGGAATCGTCAAATGCGAGTACAAAAATTTTCGATCGTTTAACGTACGCAAAAAATAAACGAGACTTTGAAAAAATGAAGCCAATATCTTTTGTGTTTTGTACTGATTACAAGTATAACACATAAAACCCGTAGTCACTGTTTGAAAATGTACGAAAACTGGCGAAAAATGAGGTTTCATCTCGAATTTATGTCCGATGGATAAAACTTAAGTTTTTATGATTCCATGGCGTGTTCCCCGTTTGTGCATGTGAATGAGTAGGGCATTTACTCGTTTGCTTTTCGTGACGCTCGTAATTCAGGCGAATTAAAAATTATATTCGAATACGTTTATTTTTCTGTATTGCATGTATGTACAGATATAGTGAAAATAAAATACGTCGCGTGCAAGTGTCATTAACGAAGTAAATATTTTCTCTCTTCGCCTCACTCACCACCTCGTTGGAAATTAGAAACGCGAATTTTTATGTTTAAAGGGAAATAACTTTAAATTCCGAGTCTCCTCTCCGTGGTCAGGATTTTTTTTTTTTTTAATGAGGGCAATTTGGTGAAGAGCGTTTTCGAGAAAGATTAATTAACGTACGAGAATTTTGTTATTAACGAAAATTCTCGTACGTGTTTCGACGTAAATCAACCGCATTTGGTAGTTCCTGACTGTGCACGGAGAGAATATTTCTTGAAAAATTGCTATGGTGCCATTGTGACTGTCTCGTGCCACTTTTGTGGAGCTTAACCCAAAAACATAGTAATTTTTGCCTTTATTCAAAATCAAAAATTGTAAATCACGGATTTTGCTCGGAGAAGAGTGTAAAAATTTGTTTACTGAAATTAGCTACATGAATTATTGCGAACCGAGTCATAGTCGCTGTGATCGTGAGATTTATTAGAAAAAGCTTGTTCGCAATAATTCAAATAAATTGATTTATCACTAAAACTTGCACTTACTTTTTCTTCGAGGGCTGGACCGTTTTCCATGGCGTGCATAATGGCATCGGAGATGCGGGTCTCAAGCTGCCTAACCGCCCTCTCGGCGTTCAGCCCGAGTGGATCCGTTTTACCGTCCACAGCCACTACCAGTCGCTCGACCGTCTCGACATAACCGGACCACGCGAGATCCAATTCCGAAGCAGGTTCCGTTAAGCACCCTCTACCATTTTTTTCACACAACAAACCAAGAACACGTACATTATTGACAATTACGTTAGTTGGATATTATTATTGTTATTTTCATCGATTCATTTCACCCAGAAGAAAGTTCTATTCGGATCAACTAGGATCGTTTATTCAAATTTTTTTAAATTTGAATCAACAAAATTTCTATTCGTTTGAGCTAGAAAGCTGTATTTAAGGTTGTTGCTAAATCTTTTTGGAGGGTGGGAGGAAGAGACGAAGCTCATATGCTTATGAATTGGGTGACGTCAGCAATGCCAACTTATAAAAGTTGAATATTAACGATGTGTACGAACGAATAATGCAAAAATTTCCAACAATATAGTAATTAATTATTATTTATTATTATTTACTTACTTATTTATTATTTACTTAATTATTATTTACTTTTTATTTATTATTTACTTAATTATTATTTACATATATGTTCATTTTAATTAGTTAGGATTATTAGAAAATTAAATTTCGATAATTTAATGTCGCGCGTTCTTTGGTTATTCGCGGTCGTTAGGTTGGATTCAGTGAGGCCTGTGACAGCTGTTTTACGTGTACTGACGCGTGTTTTTATAGGTTATGTCAGCGTCAACGAAAAATGACGACAAACTGTAAAAAAATATTAGTACGTCGCTAAATTGTCGATAGAAAGAACGATTCGTCCGTGCTCATTGCTACAAGCATCGCACCAACGTTGACAAAAATAAAATGAAATGAAAAAAGTTCTCGTTACTTGGATTTGATTGTAACAAAATTCAAATCATCGCGGTGATTCTTTGACTGTTTGTGCTATAGCCGTAGCTGCGACGTTACCACATTCCAATAAAGATTTCTCAATTAGCCTCACTTTTTCGGAAAGATGTTGTTTATTTTTGATGATTTATCGTTAATTAATTCAGTTACCTAACTGTTTTTTTTCGTTGACATTGATCTATATGCTGTACTCGATTCGGTACTAGTTTTTTGAGTAATTTCCTGTATTTTTATGGACGATATTCGCACAAAAGTGGGAGGATAGTGGGTCTACCCCATACAACTAATGCAACGGAGTAACATTTTTCTTGAACTTCAACTATTAATTTCTCTAAAATGAATGCGGTAACCTGCGTTTTCCTTTCGCCAGTATATTCGGAAAATATACTTTAACATATAGTCAAATTTTTACGAAGATCTATTTACCTCGAAATTTTTTAGCAACAACCGTAAATCAAATAGATAATGCTATTTGGGTCCGTTTATTCGAGTATCCACGTTAAGAGGGTCATCCCATGTAACAGCTATTTTTTTCGCTTTTTTTGCGAATTTTTTTTCGATGAACCATTAAAACACACTATCTTTAAATTTTTACCACACATTTATTAACATTTTTACAGTCCCTCAGAATTTTATCAAACAAAAATAACGAGTTGAATCGACTTTACATCGTTTGGAAGACACTCATGCGTTGGTTGACGGCTGCCATGATTCCGGAGGTTTTGCTCATCTGAAATAAAAAAATCAAAGGGCATTTTAATTTGCAGACCTGAGGCTATCGCCGGAACTAGAATAAAGTAAAAATATTGAAAATTAAATTTTTGGCACGGTATTAAAAGTTAAATTCCAACTTTCGTCATTTTTTTCGATTTTTAAAACCGTGCCAAAAATTCAATTTCTGATATTTTTACTTTACTCTAGTTCTGGCGATAGCCTCGTATCTACAAATTAAAATGCCGTTTGATTTTTTTATTTCAGATGAGCAAAACCTCCGGAATCATGGCAGACGTCAACCAACGCATGAGTGTCTTCCGAACGGTGTAAAGTCGATTCAACTTGTTATTTTTGTTTGATAAAATTTGGAGAGACTGTAAAAATGTTAATAAATGTGTAGTAAAAATTCAAAGATAGTGTGTTTTAATGGTTCATCAAAAAAAATTCCCAAAAAAAATAGCTGTCACATGAGATGACCCCCTTAAAGCTTCTTGCTCCAGCCAGCACGTGGCGCAGAGCGTCGAGGCATTTCTCAAGTACGAATTGCGCTCTAGATGTGCATAAATTGCGGGAACCAAAGTAGTATTATTATTCTGACTATGTCCAGGAAGACGAACGTGAATTTTTGTACCTACCCAAGGTCACAGACCCATGAAAATATTATTGAATAATATCATAATTGAATATGGCATAATTAATATTATAAATATGAAAAATAAAATATAAATATTATATTTATATCAACTTTCATATTCGTTCAATTTTTAAGATAAAAATATGTCCAGTTTTAATATATGTATTAAATTTTTCATTAATCAAGAATATAAAAATGTTGTGATCAAAAAAAAAAATTTCTTAAAGTTAAATAGGGGAAAAAATTTAAAGTTTAAAAATAAAAAATTTAAATCTTCAAAGGAAAAAAATGTATTTCATTTAACTAGATCCTAGTGAAATCGACTAGATGTTTTTTCTGGGTGTTCTTGAATGAAGAAAATGAGGATGCAAGACGAAAGCTATCTAGAACGACAAGTTGATGAGAATGTTTGAGAAAAATGATCCAAAAGATTAGCAAAAATAAATAAAAGAAGAAATAATAATTTTGAAGAAAAGTAAAATAAGGGAAGAAAATAAGAAAATGAAAAAAATAAAGGTAATGTATTAAAAATAGGATAACGAACCTCATGACATTGGTGCACAGACCGCCGCAAGGTCTGACGGAAGATCCGATACCGGCGCACTTGGGACAGTAGGTCATTCGTAAGAGAGCCTCGTAACAAGCGGCTTGCTGTGGACTCGTACCGTAAAAGAGTACACTGTCGGTACGATCGAGGACTCTACGACCTAGGGTAAGTGCCTGAACGAGTACCCTCGTAGCTTCGAGGCTCGTTCCTACGCTTCGCGATATTTGTTTCGGTATATCGCCGAAAGGCTGTATCTCGTCGATTGTTTCATACAGGCAACTCTTGAATTTGTCTGTAAAGTCATGCTGACGAGGATTTATTGCGTGATGATACGCGATAGGGAAGAGATGCGTGAAAAACTCGTTGAAACGTTCCTGGAGCATTTCACGGGTCAATGGCTGCTGCAACGTGTCCGGGGTGTTGGCAGGCGACACGTAATCCACCATTGCCTGATAGAGCGCCTTTATCGACGGTCTGCTCAATACCGCCATCGAACGATACACCTGATCGAATAAAGTCAGAGTTTTGTTCTCCGATTGTCGCGCCAGCCCCGTCACCGTGTCTGAGAACAATCAATTCCACCAAATTCTCATTACCACTTATTTCCCCGCCACAATTAATCATAACGCGAAATCGTTTTTATCCGGATTATTATTCTTCTGTTACCAGAGACAACAACATTATGAATTACAAAAATAATCAATTTCTCCGTCATTACTATTTTTCATTTTCTTATTTATCGTGTACAGAATATTTTTTCGAATTGCTTTTAAACAGTGAGAAAAATCATTTAATAGAGCCCATGAATAGGAGAAAATGCAAGTCCAAAATAATAAAGCTGCCTATTCAATTTAAACGAGTCAAACAAAAGCCGGACCAATTACAACGATGACCTGGATTTATCGCAAATTTTTATTTCATCGCTACCTCGATATTGGAGATATTTTTTAATTTAATGGCTAGTTCTTTTAATTGACGAGGGGATTATTGTGACTGAGAATGCAAAAATTGATATTAAACCGTTTTTCTCGGTGTTATTTTTTATTTACCATTTATATATATGGATCCTTTAGTACATCAATAAATTAAGGAATAATTAATTCAAACAATTTCTCTCTCACGTTTTTTAACTCTCTTTGTTTCGAGAATATCACAGATCGTATAATAATCGAGCATGCATCATATGTGCATTTTTTGAGGAGGGTTTTGTACAGATTTGCTTTGCAATCTGACAGGGCTGTGGAGATCAAGAGCGAATGAACAATTGGTGCACTGCGGTGCGTAATTCGATAGTCCGGTAATTCGTCCCTCTATCGTCGTTGCTTTCATAATCCCTCATCCTCTCTCTCCCTCTCTCTCTCTCTCTCTCTCTCTCTCTCTCTCTCTCTCTCTCTCTCTCTCTCTCTCTCTCTCTCTCTCTCTCTCTCTCTCTCTCTCTCTCTCTCTCTCTTTCTCTCTCTCTCTCTCTATATATATATATATATATCTCCTCTCGTGTTTCTGTATAACCAAACAATCAATTTCTCTCTCGAGCCCGTATAGCTCGTACAACGGTTTTGTATACCCTCGGGCAATGCTTCATTTATTAGTTGTTCATTCGAAGGTGTGTTTGTGTGTATGTGTATTTATATGTTTGTGGATTATCGACACGCCAGTGGGGAAATCTCAAATCTCCATACCTGTACATCGTGCTCTCTTTGACAGTGTCCCAGATTTAAAAAAAAGTACTTCGCAATAATGCATTTTATGAACAAACTTGATTGACTATCGAGAAAAATTTTAGCGAATAAAAATCACTCCTTTCTTTCCACTCCAAGTGCAATACATTTTTTCTTTCATACGAATGACAATTTTGACTCGCAATAAAATAATTAAAAATTTTCAATTGATCAGTATGTTACCTATTTGCATTCTCGATTTTTTTTTTTTATTTTTATTTCAAAATTAATGCCCTCAAAGGGTTTAAAAAATTGTTCAACAAAAATCGTTGAGCGTGTAACGAACAGTATATTTTGTAGTCGATTAAAGTAACTTAATTGAATTGTTTTTCAATCCCATGCGAACACGATGCATTCGCTCGTACCTCGTATACGTATACACAAAGCTCCGAGGCTCTTTCACCACCGTTTAAACCGGCTCGATGACTCGCAGGTGACTCATTATTGGATTAGTCGGATTTTAACCTCCGGAATAATAATCATCCGCTCGTGCCTGAACGATCCTGTTTCTAGTTACTAGATATAGTACACCTTCTTTCTTAATCTATATATATATATATATCAATCTGCAAGGGGAAAAAACTGTGTCTGCCTGTTTCTTTTTATGTTTGACTACTTATAACTCGAGAACTACTGGAAGTATTTCAATAAATGCTTCACAGACTGAACGCTTCTGAGTCACAATCGGATTTGACTGTATAATATTTTGAGTTAGTAATATTGCGGCCCGTAGTTTATTTACATTAAAGAGTTTCGGCTGCGGCACGGGCCATCTCTTCAAGAACAAAAGAGTTGAAAAGATGAGCCGTACGACAGTCGAAACTGCGTAATATAAATGTAGAACATTTCGATATATTGTTTATTTCGTAATCGAAAAAAGGTAATTTGGTATGTCCAGAAAAATGTCAAAACTTGATCTTCAACTTGAAAAGTTCGGTCGAAATTGAAAAAAGAATATGTTAATGCATGAAACAAATTTTCGATGTACGGATGAAGAAAATAAATCAATTAAAAAATGGGTAATTACTGTCAGGTGTTTAAAATTTTTTTTCTTTTAAATATGAAAAGCAGTCAATAGTTACTGTTATTCTTGTATTGCTAGGCGTTCAGGCCTACAAAGTGTATTATATGTGGGCTATGGAGATTCGAGAGGCGAGATGTTCTTTCAAGGGGAAAAAGAGGAGTGTTTGCATGAGAGGATGCGGTTCTCTATTTCTCTTTCCACCTACACAACAAGTCTTTCGACCTTCTCTTTCTTCTCTCTCTCTCTCTCTCTTTCTTTTTTTCTATTGTTCTTCTCCCGTTTTATTCCTCTTTTTATCGTTCTTCTTCTCTTTCTCTTTCCTTCCTTTTCTATCTTTCTTTTTCCATTTTTCTTGTTTCTCCCTTTCTGTTTCTTCAACTTTACACACAGTAACTTTGTCTTCCCGCGTTTGTCCCGTTGTCCAAGAACAGAAAGAGAGAGAGAGAGAGGGAGAAAAAAGATAGGAGCTTTGGAATTCAAGACTGGTCATTTTATTTTAGCGCCACCATGAATCCCTATAGAGTCTCTCTTTCTCCTCTTTTTCTCTCAATCTTTCTCGCTTTTGCGGTCCTCTTTCATCTCTCGGGAGCCCACGGTGCGCAAATTCCTGAGCATCCTCGTGGGAGAATAATACCTGAACGACCGTATATATACGTATAATCATGATTCTAATAATACATTTTTCTTATTAGTATTATTATTTTCTTCGTTTGAATACTGAATAAATTCATTTAATTAAGGAATATAAATATTTAATTTTTTATGTTTTGTATTCTTTTCAAATTCTCGGGTTAATTTGAATGAGAAACGTTGTTTGCCCGAGAAGCTATGCATTTTATGAATGAATCAAGATTTTCCCAGCATTTCTTTATATCAAGAATAATTTCATTTTTCCCCTTTTATTCCACTATATAATTAATGTATTCAGTGGCAATGAAGACTATTTTTTAAGTCACATCTAAACCTAAATTACATAAGAATACTGTCCATTTATATTATCCACTTTTTCAGTAAAAAAAAAAAATAATAATCAAACAATTTACCTAAATATAAAATTTTAATCGATATATCAAAAATATGATCGAATATCGAATAAATGTAATTCAATTGAATGATTAAATTACTAATAACTCATCAATTGAAGCCTTGACTATCTTCAATTTTACTGAAATATGGCGATCGATATTTATGTTTACACAATTTCCTAAAGAATAATCATTCGATTTTTACTTATAAAAATTGGCTGACTTTAGTCTCGATGATCAGTCAAAGGGAGGGAATGAATCGAGTCTCAAATAATCATCAATGAAACGTGCTCGATAATATAAACTCCTCATATCGTAATGCACCGAATGGGGTTTTTAATCGGTATATAGGTTTAATGTTAGTCGCTCTTGCTTGTTTCATGAAAGGGTCGAATTTCAAAACATATATATGTATATATGTGTATGATATTGTATATAAAAACTCTTCGTGGCTCTTTCTCTCTCATTTGAGTGGGCCAGTTTTGGGGTAACATCGTGAAATATATCACAGACTATTATTTCTTCGGTTATATATGTGGACTTGATATTTGTGGACGTGAGCAAAGGTACGTGGGAACTTCGGTCCAGCATCACGAACTGCAGAGTAACCTCATGTGTACACAATTTACATTCGCATATAAAATATAGATATATATTTGTATGAATGGGTTCGTGAAATCTATGTATGTAATGTACCGTAGATTTTCTCGTGTACACGAGAAATTGTCGGTTCGGCGTGCAACGACTCGTTTGCTCATTGCCCTCATCAGAGAAGAGTGCACGAAGCAAATATCCCGCTATACATGAGCCACATATACATTTATATACGACATCGATATAACGTTAAATTGGAATTATATACGAATATATGCGGGGGTACGAGCGTGCAAATAACTGTTACACATAAAGAACATGTCACGAATCTATGGATATTTGTCGTACATAAAAATTGGATTCAACGTGCTGGTAAAGTTTGATATTAATTTTATTCGATGTGTTATGTGCGAATTCTTGCTGATTGAATTTTGCTTTAGTTGTAGATTTTTCACGAGTAACGTCATAATTACTGTTCCACGTCAACTTTTTTCTTATTTTGTTATTTTGAGTCACATTTGAATAATTCTAACGAGCCTCGAAGTCTACTGAGAAAAAGTAGCACCTTCAAATATAAATATGAAGTGCTGGAGGCGAAATAAGGGAAAGAAGGAATGAAGAGATTTTTGTACGCAACGAAAGGGAGAAGAAGATAGAAGCGTGCTTGAGATGAGAACGAACGAATAGAGAAAAAGTGGGGAAGAGAATCTCGAAGAGAGGCTGCAAGGGCTCATTGAGCCGCTCTCCGACGTTCATTGAAAAGTATTTGGCCAACGGCCAGGTCACTTTTAGATGTGTCCCGGACCAGCCAATCGCGTTCTCGCTCTCTCTCTCTCTCTCTCTTATTCTTTTGCGCTGCTTTGAGCGAAAAAAAAACACGAGTTTTTGTACTCGCGACGCACTCTGTAGCTCTTTGTAATTACTCTACCAACAGTCACTGCATATATTTTTATCTCTTATCTATCTATATAGTTTATTATTATCGTTAATGTGGATGACGAGCAGTGCAGAAGAGTACTTCATTGACTTTTTTAAGCTCCAAGTGCAGGGTCGATGGTGCACGCCCATACCTACGATTGTATGGTCTCATACATGAATATAATTTCTTTTTTTATACACAAGGAAACTTTTTATGTTGAGGAGAATGAGAAGAGAGGATAGATCGACCATTTGCACGCAGCAAACTTCAACAAAACTCTCTTTCTCTTTCATTCTCTCTCCCTTTCTCTCTCTCTTCTTTACTCTCGAGTCTGCCATACTCGTAATCTTGTTTCCCCAAGGATTTACCCCGCGGTGTGTGTTTAAAGTTGCGCCCACTCCATACAAGTCTCTCGATTGTACAGAGAGTACCTGCGTATATATTTGAGCTTTACCATGTACTCAATATGCGTTCATTTACATATATGTTATGGATGATTTTCCGTGTACTTGGAAATTTTCTTGTTGAAATATTGTCTTTCCGTATAATGGTAGAATTTCAAAGAGGATTACGAGGGCTATAACAATTTTTCACTTAAAGAGGAACAGCGTTTCAATTTTCCTTCCTACAATTTCTCGCGAATCTTCAGGGCACTCGATAAAAATGTCAGTGGAAGGGACAACTTTTTTTTTCAACTGCACGCTATACCGTAAACGAAAGCATCACAAAATTTCAAGACGTCTAGATCATATTTTTAAAAATTCATATCGAATAGAAATGAATTAGAACGCGATTCTTGGTTATTTTATTTTTCTATCATCCACGTGGATCTCGGTTATGCGCGCAATGCAAGGAGAACGTACATCAGGGGGGAAAGTAGGAGAATAAAAAATAAAAAATAAAAAAAACAGAGAGATGGATTGAGAGGTAGGGAGCGAAGAAAAGTCGAGTTCGCACGTGTCGTTGCCGCGGTAACTCACCTCGTGAACGCGAGACTCCGCCGTGTCTCCCGATCTTACTGAAGTTATCATTCATGCACGTGGTGTCCGAAAAGTCACCTCGTAATAATAACTCTAACTCTCAATAGAAATGATATCAAATTATAAGTGATGGCCAATCCGCGGTGGATCACGATATACTTGGCGCAACGGTAAAAACGATGGCTAGGGTCTCGTTTTCAGCATTTTACGATCTATCCATTTTATAAATAGCGCAGGCGACTTTTGAGACACCATTTATATATTTCTCGATATTCTGATTGGCCTGTGTGTGTGCGTGTGTGTATCCGCGAGAGTTCTCGTCTCTACATCGTTCTGTACCCGCTAGCAAGATCTATTTTCGCGTTTGCGGAAAGCGCACTTCCTCTGACGACCGAGACGACTCGGTTCCAAATATATATATATAGGTTATACTCGCACCGCACGTATCGGTTGATCCGGCATTCGAGAGACACGCTCTATCCCTTTTTCATCCGATAAACTGTCGCGTTTCGAATGCATATATGGATGGGAGAAATATCGAGAAAACTTTTTAAATTCACGTTCACAAATAATAGTATCGTCTACTTTTTTTGTCATCGCTCTTCTACAGAATAATTCTTTTTTCACTTTCCTGTTAATATTTTACTTTTATTTTATTATTAACACGTATTGAGAATCCGGCTATCGAAAACTTATTAACAAGTTCATCAGTTTTTGAAACTAACTGTGGTCTATTGAGTATCAAGTTCTTAAGGTTGTTGCTAAATCTTTTTGGAGGGTGGGGGGAAGAGACGAAGCTCCTATGCTTACGCATTGAGTGATGTCGACTCAACTTCGTGCCAACGTTATAAGAGTTAAATATTAACGGCACCTTTACAACCCTACCATAAAAAAGCCTACCCGCGTAAGAATCTCTACCGCTCGATCTCTTCCAAAGAAATGTCAACCAACAAAAAAACACTATCCAAGCCTAAAACTATCAAGATTTGTTCACTACCATGGTCATACTCTACCAACGAAGAATTACTAGCGTATATATTTATATACAGTGTAATATATAGCTATATTACGCTAATAATTCTTCTTTGGTAGAGTATGACTATGGTAATGAACGAATCTTGATAATTTTAAGCTTTGATAGTGTTTTTTTGTTGGTTGACATTTCTTTGGTAGAGATCGAGCGGTAGAGATTCTTATGGGTAAGTTTTTTTTTTGGTAGGCTTGTAAAGGTGCCATATTAGCGATATGTACGCACGATTAATACAAAAATATCCAATTATAGGCACCTTTACAATCCTACTAAAAAAAAGCCTACCCGTAAGAATCTCTACTGCTCGATCTCTATACCTAAGAAATGTTAACCAACAAAAAACACTATCCAAGCCTAAAACTACCAAGATTTGTTGGCACGGCACCTTTACAACCCTACCAAAAAAAGAGCCTACTTGTAAGAATCTCTACCGCGCGATCTCTACCAAAGAAATGTCCACCAACAAAAAAACACTATCCAAGCCTAAAACTACCAAGATTTGTTTACTACCATGGTCATACTCTACCGACGAAGAATTACTAGCGTATATATCTATATACAGTGTAATATATAGTTATATTACATTAGTAATTCTTCGTTGGTAGAGTATGACCATGGTAGTGAACAAATCTTGGTAATTTTAGGCTTTGATAGTGTTTTTTTTGTTGGTTGACATTTCTTTGATAGAGATCGAACAGTAGAGATTCTTACGGGTAGGCTTTTTTTTGGTAGGCTTGTAAAGGTGCCGTTGGCACAGCGACAATTGTATCACGGCACCTTTACAACCCTACCAAAAAAAGCCTACCCGTAAGAATCTCTACCGCTCAATCTCTATCAAAGAAAAGACAACTAACAAAAAAACACTATCGAAGCCTAAAACTACCAAGTTTGTTCACTACCATGGTCGTACTCTACCAACGAATAATTACTAGCGTATATATATCTATATACAGTGTAATATATAGTTATATTCCGCTAGTAATTCTTCGTTGGTAGAGTATGACCGTGGTAGTGAACAATCTTGGTAGTTTGAGGCTTTGATAGTGTTTTTTTATTGGTTGACATTTCTTTGGTAGAGATCGTGCGGTAAAGATTCTTACGGGTAGACTTTTTTTTTGGTAGGCTTGTAAAGGTGCCCTCTATCACAAATTAACTGTATCAGGCAAATCTCTACCTGACCAAATTCTACTAAGGAAATTTCAACCAAGAGAGAGTCTCTATCATTCTTCAATTCTCTCAAAATTTGTTTCTACCATAGGCATTCTCTACCAATAAACAATCTCTACCATAGAAATCTCTACCAAACCTATCTCTACCGCATCCTACTCTACCGACAAAAACTCTCCCAGGGAAATTTCCACCATGGTCAATCTCTACCGGAAAGACATCTCTACCAAGGGCAATCTCTACCATTGATGAAAATTCATCTTTACTGCAGTAATGTAGATTATTACTTACTTATTACTGCAGTATTACTTGTTTACTGCTTTTTTTACCTACTTACTTAGTGCTTACTCACTTAATTACTGCAATAATGTCGGGGAGAGCGGTTGGTCTAGTGGATAAGAGCTCGGGCTCGCACGCCGCGGGTCCCGGGTTCGAATCCCGACCAAAACACCAATGAAAAATTGAGATTTTTTTCACGTGTTTCCACTGTAATCCCGGGTAGTTTGAACTCCACCTTTATAAAAATCATGTTCAGACCTCGCTGTGATGCCTGAGCGGTCGGTGTACGGCTCCGGGTGCCTCCGTGGACGGTTCTCATCGTGCGGATGGTGGCTCCCTATCCGTGTACTGGCTAGCTCATTGCATTACAGCTGAGGAAGTACCTTTCTTAAGCGCCTCTGGTAGCTGTGCTTGAGCATGCTCGCATTGCTACCCGGGGAAATTAGGTAGGTACCGGCTGTATCGGCAAGGTTTTCTGCAGTTTCCCTTCGCCCTCGGTAAATGCGATACAGTTGGGGATAAGTCGGCTGCAGCCGCACAGGGGGGGTGTCTTTAGAAAAGGGGGGGGGGGAAGCTAAAAAGGGGAGAACCTGGGCAATGGCAAATACAATAAATAAATACTGTAGTAATGTAGATGTAGACAATGGTAGAGATTGCCCTTGATAGAGATGTCTTATTTCCGGTAGAGATTGACCATTATGGAGATGTCCCTGGGAGAGATTTTGTCGGTAGAGTAGGATGTGGTAGAGATGGGTTTGGTAGAGGATTGTTCATCGGTAGAGAATGCCTATGGTAGAGAAAAATTTTGGGAGAGTTGAGGAATGATAGAGTCTCTCTCTTGGTTGAAATTTCCTTGATAGAGTTTGATCAGGTAAAGATTTGCCTGATAGAGTTAATTTTTGATAGAGTTGTCGCTGTGCCGAATTGGGCAGGGTGTCAAGTCGTCACGGGCCTACTGTCTACTGTGTCAACTGGATCGCGCATCTCGCCATTGTGTAACTCTCCAACCGTAGCAAGTCTACCCTGTGTGGAAAGTCCCCAACCGTGTAAACTGGATCTAGCGCGAGCTCTAATCCGTAGTATTTTGATATTTCCCCGACGCTCGCGTATCCCCACTTTCACCGCCTTTCTTAGGTACACGCCGGGCAAGTCCCCACTTGCCCGGCGTGTACCTAAGAAAGGCGGTGAAAGTGGGGATACGCGAGCGTCGGGGAAATATCAAAATAACAGATTAGAGCTCGCGCTAGATTCAGTTTACACGGTTGGGGACTTTCCACACAGGGTAGACTTGCTACGGTTGGAGAGTTACACAATGGCGAGATGCGCGATCCAGTTGACACAGTAGACAGTAGGCCCGTGACGACTTGACACCCTGCCGCCGAATTGTTCACTACCATGGCCATATTCTACCAACGAAGAATTACTAGCGTATATTATACAGTGTAATATATAGTTATATTACGCTAGTAATTCTTCGTTGGTAGAGTATGACCATGGTAGTGAACAATTTTGGTAGTTTTAGGTTTTGATAGTGTTTTCTTGTTGGTTGACATTTCTTTGGTAGAGATCGAGCGTTAGAGATTCTTACGGGTAGGCTTTTTTTTTAGTAGACTTATAAATGAGCCCAATTATATAGTAACAAGTTTAATTATTATTTACATGTATGTTTATTTTAATTAATTAGGATTATTAGAAAATTCATTTTCAATGATTTAATGTCGCGCGTTCTTTGGTTATGCGCGATCTTTAGGTTGGATTCAGTGAGGTCTGTGACAACTGTTTCACGTGTGCTGGCTTGTGTTTTTATAAGTTATGTCAGCGACAACGAAAAATGACGATAAACTGCAAAAAAAAAAAAATACTAGTACGTTACTAAGTTGTCAATAGAAAGAAGGATTCGTCCGTGCTCATTTTTACAAGCATCACACCGACTCTGAGAAAAATAAAATGAAATAAAAAATGTTCTCACTCAGTACTTACATTTGATTGTAACAAATTTCAAATCACCGCGTTGATTCTTTCACTGCATGTGCTATAGCCGTAGTTGCGACGTTGCCACATTTCAATAGAGATATCTCAATCAGCCTCACTTTTTCGGAGAATTGTCGTTTATTTTTTATGATTGCTCGTTAATTAATTTGGTTACCTAACTAAGATAAATGTACCATATTCTGGGATAGTACACTATTTCGGAAATTTTAGTTCAAAACGTTAAAATAAGAAAACTTTCCAATATTTTGAGAAATTTCGAAGGAGAACTTGATCTATGACTCCTACAATATCAAGCTTTATTTAGTTTATATTAACTGCAATCTTGAGCCAATCCGTCATTCAACGACGAGTCGTCGTACGAAGCACTTTCACTGGGCAAAGTAACAACGGGTGATGACAATTTTCGTAAGGTCACAAAACGTAAGAATTAATTATTTTTTAATAAAATTTCGCTTCCTCGGTAGCATTATTGTTGTATTTATTAATTGATCCCGGTTTTCGAGTTGTTTTGTGAGTTCATTAAAATAAAAAAACCGTTTTTCTGAAGCACGGAATAAAGTTCGAGATTTTTTCGATATGTACATAATTCCGTGCCTAGAACGGGATGTTTTTTTTTTTTCAAATAACTCCTGCAAATTAATAAAATAACTTTTGGTTTGATCAAATTATTTTTTTTCTGTTATTATAGGATAAGAATATACAGTTTTTCCTCAATTTTGAGTAAAAATTGTATTTTTTTTTTAATTTTTAATCTGTTTACACCTAGCACGGAATTGTGTAATTGAATTGTAATTGAAGACACCTGGAATAGAATTGAGTATCAGACATTGTACATATCTGTTACTATATTCTAGGCACCGTAATATTGGTTGCTGTTCAATCAATTTTTAAACACACCAATGTTATCGAATTTTTTAATATTTTATGGTTGGAATACTTATAGAATAGAGTATGTCGGAATTATGGACATAATATCACGGAATTAGTGACAGCAGCATATTTTTATTACGGAATTACATACATTTATATGGTTCCCAATTTTGTCAAAAAAATAATAAAAATGTTATTTAATGTGTTTGAAATTTTATAATATTAAAGAAAACTAACGTATTATTGTGCTAAAATAATTATTGTATGACTTTTTTAAATAAAACAATTACAAATTCATTGCAAAATTGAAGGAGTCTTGAATGCCCCGAATATCGTACATTTACTTTATCCATTTTTTTTTCGGTAACATTGTTTTATATGCTGTACTTGATACAGTACTCGTTTCATGAGTAGTTTTCTTAATTTTCACGGCTTTACCCCATACAACTAATGCAATGGAGTAACATTTTTCTTAAACTTCAACAATTAATTTCTCTAAAATAAATGCGGTAACCTGCATTTTCCTTTCGCCAGTATATTCGGAAAATATACTTTAAAATGGTAAAATTTTTACGAAGATTTAATCACCTCCAAATTTTTTAGTAGCAATCTTAAAAACGAGTGATCAAATCTATTGAGTGGTATTTCATTCAAATTGAACAAAATACAAATAATATGATAGGTAGAAGAAAAAATTGATTAAAAAAAAAAACAAATGTTTTGACTGGAAAAAACGGTTTGCATCATAACGAGGTTACAGACAGAACCGTTTCGGGTAATAAGACACCTCTCATTCTTCTTTATCGCGGCTGTTCTGCCCGCGACACGTATTCCACTCTCTCCTCTCGTAGACAAAACTTTTATGAATGACTACGACTTATTAATAGCCGTTGCAGACATACCGGGACTGATATTATACCTGTACACATATACACACGAACACATATTTATCGAAACATACAACCGAATAAAGAACATTTTTTCTATTTTATTCGTTATCAGAAAATAAGGTATTCCAAGAGCTAATATGACGTTTCTCGACCTTACGTACTTCGTTATTTGCTTGGTTTGTTAAAAAAATACTGAGTATTTTTACAATATTTTCTGAACCGATAGGTTCATAGCTATTTTTTTAATAAATCAAGCAAATAATTATTAAAAACTCGTGTTAACGAGATTTTTAATTTATCTTTTAGAAAACTATGTGGAATGGGAAATTTGTTGGTAAAAAAGTCTGAA
The DNA here is from genome assembly GCA_963989365.1 of Rhimphoctona megacephalus. Taxonomy (NCBI): domain Eukaryota; kingdom Metazoa; phylum Arthropoda; class Insecta; order Hymenoptera; family Ichneumonidae; genus Rhimphoctona; species Rhimphoctona megacephalus. The sequence goes on along the minus strand of OZ022422.1, from coordinate 8,635,651 downwards.
AATGATTATATTAAGGAGCCTCGGTCATGATCGCCTTCGCGACAAAAAAAAATGATTTTTTAGTATATTACAGATAAAGTAGCTATATTTACGTGTGCAAAATTTCAGACAAGGTCATCGACTACATAAGAAAGATAAAAATGGTTAAAGTTAGGATTTTTAATACGGGCTTTATGGAAGAGTTACCCTCAAAACGCGTGTCTCAAGTAATATTTTTACACTCGGGCAACAGATGTTAAACAAAAACTAGAGTAACGTTCTTTCGGTCATAAGGATTCAGAATATATTTAAAAAGTTTAGGGTTATCGACTTATCTAAAAAGATATTAAGTGTTAAAGTGTCGAAATACTCGAAGTACCGGGAGGTTTTGCGACGGTGTGACGATTCACCAGCGTCGTCGAAATCAGATGTTTAGTACAGCGCCGAAGCGCATGCGTAGACAGTCGAAGCGTTAGCTGCCTAACCTGAAATTTGTTGTGACAAACGAATATGTGTGCGCTCGCTGTTATGAGTACGACAAGGAAATCCGAGGACAGAGTAAGATGAAGAATCGCGATGTTGCCACATTTCTGTGTGCAGTACCGTACCGTAAAGCTGTACCAATTTTATGGTATTGATTTATCGATACGCGACTTATAATTTTTGTATTAAATTACCGATAATACATTTATTATCAATTGTATTATCACAAATGTGTGTATTTTGAAAAGAAGGGGGGGCCCCGCTCATGCGCCCACGAAACCCGGCCCTACGCGACTGAGCAGGCTCCTTAAGGGGATGGATCAGTCACCTAACCTCACCTCGAATTTTCGAAGTTGAAATTCTTCGATACGGTTTGACCGATTACAAAAAAGCTCTGTCAGCCCACGCAGGACGATAACAAAAATGGGCTGACAGGGCCTTTTTGTAATCGGTCAAACCGTGTCAAAGAATTTCACTTTCGAAATGTGCAGCTATCTCTCTAGCACTCATGGCGGCTCAGTCGGTATGACTCCTAGCCTTAAGGATGTATGCCCAGTCAAATTTGCAGTACATCTATTTGTTTTTTCAAACAGATCATTATATAAGATATCAATCATAAATATGTTTTTTATTAATTAATACTAATTATATATAACAAATCAACCCGATGAAAGTTACAGTTACTAACTTTAACAAAAAAGAATTCTTCATTTGACTATTTTTTACTGGAGCTAATGTCCGTTCTATCAACCAATCAAAAAATTCCGTTTATATATTGAGAAAATTTGGCAACAGTGCCGGAAAGTGTGTCGTTTGACAGCTAGTTTCCTAACTTAATACATTGTTTAATTTCTTTTTTTTCGTGTATAATGTGAGTGAGGAAAATGAGTGACAATTCTCGTATTGTGCTCAGAGACAAAAAAGGCAAATTTACCACACAAAAAAGAAAACAGTGGCTTGAGAATGTTGCGAAGAGTGTCGAGAAACGAAGACGTTTGAACGACACCGAAAAAAAATTATATTTTAGTTAATTTATTTATATAGCTCATGTTTATCTTGCATTATATATTTGCATTGACATTTCATGATTAGATCACGCTTGTATTTATTTTCTCTCACTACTACTGTACACTCGGTTCGTACTGCCCGCGCGTTTTTTTTTTCTATAAATAGTAAAAAAAATAAAGTGTCTAATAATATTTTTTTTAATCTGTACGCTTATATATCACGGGCTTTATTTTCTTATTTTCTTTCAAATTAGGCTACTTCCGCTACGATTAACATGCGTTTTAATGGGACTGAAAAAATTAATTTACGTAATAACTACACGGTGAAGTTTAATTATTTTTTTTCTAATCGACGCAGCATCGTTCACTCTACAACATATTTTAAATTTGAAGGTCAAACTTAAATTGTATATTTTGGGCATACATCCTTAAGTGTTGAGAGGTCTGCTTCGAGCCACTTATAGGGTTGGTCTACCTTAAATAACGAAGGCACAAAGGACGAACGTGAATTGAATTTAAACGAAATATTAACTTCGGTATATAATAGATACACATACATGTGGAATCGGTGGGAATGAACATTGAAGCTGCTGCGAAACGTGATTTTTGCATACGGTTGCACATCAATTCATTGATTTTCGATCCAATCATATTCTGTGTATACATATATATGTGTACAGGAGAATTTCCGCGTCGAATAGTTCGTTCACAACGCCCAGTTATTTCCCCTTCATGAATATAAATAAAGATCCTTTATATACACAAATATACATATATATTTGCGTGCAATCACGAATCAAAGTAGGGAGGCGATTCTCTGGTTCGTACATAGCACGAGCTATGAATCCATATATTCATTATATATAAAAATATATACATGTACGTATAAAAGAATATATATAATGGTAGCGGCAATGAAACGATATAATGCTACGTGGTTTCAGCGACGAACGCGTTTGATTAATTGGGATTGCAACATGTGTATGTGCTCATATGCAACTAGGGCTATGAAAACATTTTTTTTATTCATTTTTTCTTCTTTCATCCCTCCTTCCCCTACCGAATGCATGAATCGTTGCAAACAAATTCCGATCACACTTTTAATCACTGAGCTTGAAGGTTTATCAAATTAAATGCTGGTCAGGGAGTAAAAAAAAAATCATTGTAATTTAATCTGAAGATCGATTTAGATTCAGCATGTATATTTAATTGTGGAAGAAATACATTCTTAAATAAATAAATAAAAAGTTCCTTTGGCTTTCGAAGGAAAAAAAAATCGTTCTCCATACCATCAAAAATTTTACGAGTATAGTAGAGAATATAAAAAAGCAAAGATGGTGAAAAAGGGAGAATTAATGTCTCGCTGAATCACTTTGTATATCGAGAAATTCGTGTGTGTGTGTATATATATATATATATATATACATATGTATGAGAGAAATGCGTTTTGTGTTATAAGTTTGGCAAGGGTTTTAGACGACGGAGACGGGGAGTCTGGTGGCCTGAGTCTCTTTCTATACTTATAAAGCTTCAATGTGATTTAACCTACTTTTTCCGAAAGCCAGAGAGACCGAAACATTTGGAATGACGTCATTCCAAGGAATAGAATCTGTAACGATTTCCGACTGCTTTATTCACCCAATGTAACAGTGGGTGAATTTGTATTTTTTGACCCAGCTTGAAATTTGATTAATCTATTAGCCTCTGGAATACAACGGTAGGAGTCAGATAGAAGGATCTTCTGTCTCGATTTTCGTAAAATGGAAGAGGAGCGGAAATCGAAAGGTGGACGAAAATAATCGATTCGAGGTGAATTGTTGATATAATTGTTTTTTTTTTTTTTTTTCATATTGATTCCGTCCATTTTCATCCAAATTAGTTATGTTTTATCGAGAAAAAATAGACCTGATTCAAAACTCCTCGGCGCATTGTTATTGCGAAGTTTCATATCACATCAAATTGAATAGATTGGTTCGAAAAAAAAAATGGGATAATAAAACTGAATGCAAAAGTCCTAAAAATAATATTGAAAGAAATTATAACGAAAACAAACTAATTGCATTGTTAAAAAACAATTTAGGAGACCGTAGTAATAAAAAAAAAGAAAATGCATCAGGCTTTTTTGGATCAAGTTGACGAACTGCTTGAGTGTAATTTGGAAATTGAGTGTACGAAAAGCGTTTGTAATAATACTTTCCTCCGGTGTACTAATAATACTTGTAACGTAATTACGTTTTCTCATTCAGCATGAAAACCTGTTATTACGGAAAATTAAGAAACTCATTTATGTCGAGAAGGAATGATATTTCTCCAGATGGAAAACGGAGACGAATATCTCTCTCTCTCTCTCTCTCTCTCTCTCTCTCTCTCTCTCTCTCTCTCTCTCTTTCTCTTTCTCTTTTACTCTGTGTCTACATATATTTATTCCGTCATCGTGTCAGACACCGGTACGTGCCTAATCGAGTCTGTTGTGACGCAGGTGCTCCTCCTTATGCAGGTATACGGCTCTCTTTGTCTGCATGTCTGCATGAGAATCCGATCCAAAACAGGGCTGATTATTTTTTTCGTAAAAAAATTAGATGAAAAATAAGAAAAAACTAGAACCCAAAATATAATTGAGTATGCTATATTTTCGATAGATAAATAATGAAATTAGAAAAAAAAACATGGAAAGTAGCCTGATTAATTGAAAATAATTATAATATCTGAAAAAAGATTGATAAATATTTTATTTTCAACCATTTTCTAGAAAAAAAAATCTGTCCGAAATGGTCTCTCTTTGTTTTGGCAACAATTCATTTGCAAACGAGTCAACGATTCTGTGTGTCCAGCAGCAAAAAAAAAACGATACGTTTATGAAGGTGCAACGCTAGCTGCATTACGACGAGCATGTCGTTTCGTTCTCATAGACATTGGTTCCCGTAACTGTCGAATCGTGAATCGAATAACGAAATATGTTTCTACCGATCGTTTCGATCGATAATGTCTCTTGTGGACTCTTGTATGCAAGTATTGACGTTAATTTTCACGCTCTCAGGACTCGTCACGTCTTTCGGAGAGAAAATACGTTGAATAAATTATACGACGTTGCAATTTTTCATCAACTTTATGGGAAACACGGTAATTCAAAATTTCTAGTGAAATTTCAACAAATATCGTTATTCGAGTTTATTTCATATTATCATAATCAATAAAATTATAATAATAATAATAATAAATTATTCAATATTGCAAACTATTATGCTTGACACTTTCTTCAATATTTATAAGTTGTTTTGATCACGTAATTATGAAGAGACCTCAATGCATAATTCACCAATGTTATCAAAACATCGAAATGTGTGTCTATCTATATGTACGAAAGAGAGAGAGAGAGAGAGAGAGAGAGAGAGAGAGAGAGAGAGAGAGAGAGAGAGAGAGAGAGAGAGAGAGAGAGAGCTTAGCGAATGCAAAAACTAACATGAGTTCGAATGACGTATAAACGCAGATGCATATCTGATACGAATAAATAAATGAACTTGAGGCCACGAGAATGCGCGATATAATGATAAAGGAGAACAAGTTAAAGGAAGAGAAGAAGAAGACGAAGAATAAGAAGACGAAGAAGAAGAACGAGAAGAAGAGCTTATATAGTAAGAGAGTCACGTAGGCGTTGATGCGAATCCTCCTGATGACGCAATTCCCGTGGAATCCACCAAGCAAAAGGGGCACAAATGATCGATCACAACTGAGAATGTAATTAAGAAGACAGGCTATCGCGAAGATCGATCGTTTCAACTATTATAATCACGCGTTAGTTAACGATTTACATATACATATACGCATGTTCAGAAGATATTTCTTTTCTCCATAGAAAAAAAAGAAGTGGAATAAAAAGATTATAAATATTTTTTTAGGTACACTTTCGATATTGTCGTTACAATCGAAATATTGTGACAAGATTTTCTAGAAAACTGATGGAAAAATGAAGAAATTGGTCTTTCGTGATCCCGGTATCTCAATTTTTGATAAAGTTACGGAATTCTGAAATTCGACTCCTTCCTCCAGACCCGATTTTCGAGAATTGCAAAATTCCAAAATTCCGAATCGTCATATTATCTCAGCGAAAAAATGTATGTACTGGAATTTAATAGCAGGGTTTGCCAGTGTTGTGGAATTTATCCTGATAGCTCGATTGATTTAACCCGAAAATTGCCTTCGAAAATCAGCAAAAGTGCAAAGTATTGAAAAGTTGGCGAAAATAGATCGAAAACGTTAGAAATTAGCCAAAAATCGAAAAACTAAGATAAAAGAAAAACTAAATGACATTTATTTCAAAGAGGATTCGGATACGAATCGAATGAATAAGCGGAGAATGGATAACTGAAGTTTTAATTCCAAATAGACAAAGAATTATCACCATTTTTCTCAAGTACCCAAAATGGTGAAATTTTTTCAACTTTATTTTTTATAGTAACTTATTTAGGGCCGGTTGTTCCACCTCCAGGTAATTTTTATCTGATAGTTAAAGGTCTGCTACTCAATGCTACAACCGTTAGGTAAAATTTACCAGAAGGTGGAACAACCGGCCCTTAATGTATTTCGACCCGAAAACATCGAAAACACTGATCTTTTTCTTATAACTTCGGAACTTTGTTTAACAAACCCTAAAAATCCAGATTTTTAGACATTTTTTCGACATTACTTCAATGATCGGTTGATAAAACCATTATTATTGAAAATTGTTGTAAAAATAATGAAGCCATTTTTCCTAGAGCAAACTTTTTTCCGAAATATATCTCCAGTGTATGTGTAATACGAAATTCAATTACCCCTGCAACCAAAATATCTAATATATTTAGTGATGACTCTGCTCATAACTTTTATATTAATTAATTTATAATATATATACTGTGAGTTATACCATGTATTATATAAAAATTGCCCAATCTCGAGTATAGATAAAAATTTAAAAAAAAAATGATCCCCGACTTTCAGCTTATTTACTCAACCCGTTCCTTCGTGAGAGCGGTTTGAAAAGAAAGGAAAGCGCGAGAATCGTCATATTCGCGTATATAAGAGTGCGGCAGGGCTCGCGCAAGCTTTTCTTTTAATACTTGGCGTCGAGCCGCTACCGCGTCTCTTGACTCAGCCCGTCTTGCCTTGGACGTTCAAGACTATTTTTTTAACGGGTAAAACCACTGTAGATTTTTCGAAAAATCAATTTTTTTTTATTGGCTTAAAATATACTTTGAACCCTCTTGAATATGAGGCAAAAAGGTTTATACCTGAAAAAAAAAATTTTCATTGAAATTTCGGGCTCTTCCCCGAGCGCGTGGGTCATTTCAGTACCACATTTCAAAACTTTAAGGCGTCTTCTCACTTTGGAAATTTAAAAAAATCGATTTTTTTTTTTTTTTAAATTTTGAAAGTACATATCTTCAAAAATGTCATCTCGAAATTTCATAAAGATCGGACGAGTCTAACTACATTTTTTGGCGACCGTTAGGTGACTACCTGAGAGTACCCGGCGATCCCTCCAAAACTTTAAACGCAGTTATCTCAAAACAAGGTTTTTCGGTGCTTTGTTGATGAAATTTCGGAAACTATCCGGCCGATTGTCATGAAATTTGAATGACATATGCTTCATAGTTATGGCTATAGCGCATATCATCAGATTTTTTAAATTTTGATTTTAAGAATTTTTTTTTTACAAAAAACTGCAAAAAAATCGTGGTTTTTTTTTACTTTTTCGAAAAACGTGCGCCATTTTGTTATTTTCGCGAATATCAAAAATCTGATGATATGCGCTATAGCCACTGACATACTGAATCTAAAACAGTTTTATTTTTTTGTTTCAGACGACCCGTCTCGGAGATACCATCAACAAGCCACGACCATAACATTTTTACACGGGTTTTTCAATGCTACTGATGTATTATAATAATTGTTTAAAAAAATAAAATAAAAATTTTTTCATGTACTTGAAAGATGTGTTTATTACATAGGATCCGTTTTATCCCATAATTTTAAGCAAAAATCCTCGAAAAAAAATCGCAAAAACAGCCTATTTTTGAGGCGTTTAAAGTGAGAAGATGCCTTAAACGCGTTTTTCACGAAACACGATTTTTCAAAACAGCACGCAGCATAACTCCAACAATTTTCATTCTTTTCATTTGAATTTTTGACAGTATCTTAAAAATAACATTTCGAAGTGAAATACGTACGGAATTTTCGATAAGTTCATTTAAACATTTTTTATCAACAAATAATTACCCCTTTTGTCTGTCGAAAATTGAACCTCTTCGTTCAAACCCTCGCCAATAATACAAAAATGAATATTTTTAAAATTCCCTACGTACTTAACTAGCTATGAGTGTCTAGATTAAGGTTTTTTTTTTTATTCCACATCAACAATTGCACCAGTTACATTGCGTGCCGCAGAGCGCCTCACTGAAAACCGAATTTTGTTGAAATATTGAAATATTTTGTTGGACGTATTTAACAAAATTATTTCATCCAGGCAACAAAATTTCGAATGTTATAACAAAACTTCGTTACACTAAAACGAAACTTTTTTGAAACAACAAAAATTTGGTTGCCTGGACGAAATAATTTTGTTGAATACGTCCAACAAAATATTTCAATATTTCAACAAAATTCGGTTTTCAGTCCTCGAATTCAACATGCCTCGCGGGAATGGCTCTGGTGTCGCCATTTTTAAATATTTTTCAATCATAATTTTTTGCTGTATAGTTAAATATATGCTTAATAACTCCCCCGAATATTATTATTTTATTACCTTTCCTTCCACCCGAAAAAAATTGTCGAAAAAGGGCATTTTTTGAGGCCGTTACAGTGGTTTTAACCCTTAATACTTGGCGTCAAGACGCTGCCGCCTCTCTAAATACGAAGTAAAAGGTTTGATTTCTTTTCGACGTGCATCAAATTTGCAGCAACATATACATACACATGCATACATAAATAAATATATGCATATTAAATGGAATAACGATTGACCAGACCGAGTTCCAAGTTCGCATTGTTCGGATGTTGCCATATATGGCGAGAGAGTATGCTCGCTCAGAGCGAGAGAGAGAGAGAGAGAGAGAGAGAGAGAGAGAGAGAGAGAGAAAGCTCAAGAGGATGATGAGAGAATGAGCAACAGGAGCTTGGTCCACATCTTCCATCTCTTCTCTTGGTCGCCGATAACACGAGAGAGGAGAACGTACTCACTCTTGATCCTACAGCGGACTCTTCTATGTGTTCTTATTGTCTTTCTGTCTTTCTTTCTCTCTCTTTCTGATTCACGAATGAGAACAAAGAAGAAAATATAAGAACGCAAGTTCGGAGTATTCATCGTGTATACGAAACTGGGTAGACGTGGACTCAACTCATTTTGTAGTGCACCGTAGCTTATTTCCACCTCTTGTTCTTATGTCTCCATTCTTTTCGCGGCCGGACTCGCTATTTCGGTCTCTTTCTCGGGCTGCTTTACCCCTTCCATTCCAATCACTTGCCCGCGACGTGCCATCTAGTGGATTAGTTCAATCATTTTTCTCCTACACTCTCATTTCGAAGCTATGTATGCAGGACGGGGACTCCTTTGTCTATTTTTTTTCTAATTTCGAGCTCATCCGAGTTCCTTATTCAAGTTGTGCTGGAAATTTTATTGTCTGTTTCTATGCTCTCCCGTGGGCGTTTGACCTATGTAAGATCGTGTTTTCCGTACACCACGTATTTTTATTCTCTACTATTTTCTGTTCTTTGTCAATTTTTTTGTTCCTTTGTGGCTGGCAACTTCAAAGAGCACGAAATCAGGGATGCGTCGTGCCAGGTTCACGATTATACAATGGCGAGAGAATATTACATCATTTTACCAGCTACGAAAGCACTTAACTATATTTTCGCATACAAAAATATTATGTTTGCTTGTATCGCGTACACATCTTTGTGTATTTATATGTCGATGCCATTTTCCCTTTGGCTCTGCGTCAATGCGGAAGCTCATCTTTTTCATACGTATGTTTTTCATACGTACGTATATACACATCTTTCTCCTCCCCTTTTTTTCCTTGACACAGGTTAGGGTGAACGAAAAAAGCTCACGAATGAAAGCCACACAGCGAGACCGCATGAAAAGCATATAGTCTCTTTTTCACTCTTTCTCTCCTATTTTCTCCTCTCGCCAGCGTGAGAAAAAGTCACTGTGGACCCTCGAGCTAACTAAAAGCCATTATGCTTGGAAGATCCTTGTTGGAGAAATGCACGGTTTTTGTAATTATATATATATATATATATATATATATATATATATATATATGTATACATACAATATAAACAAGGAATGTTAAAGCTATTAAAAGCTACTTCGTGTATGAGCAGTAAATTTTTTCATTCTCGTCTTTTTCTATCGTTTATCAACCCTTACCTGGCTAACGTGGATCATTAGTGTCCAGGCCTATATCATTTTCTGTGATTATAGTAAACTTGTCGCCCGACCTTAATCGACACCCACCCTAAAAAAAAGTTTCATGTAAAATGAATCGTGGAGCAAAAGCTCTCGTTCCAACAGACTTTTTTTCCGAATACCGAGCAGTTAAATAAAATGGCCAAGACACCGGTGACCGCGAACGGAAATTTGGGCGAAATTTTATGAATTTTTATAGGAATATAGTTTAATATGTTGCAAAAATTTTTCTTCGTTTCCTCGTCTTTTTGCCTCGATAATGTCATAAAAATGAAAACATGAATGAAATATTCAATAAATAATTCTTTTGGCTCGTCGGATATTTTTGCTAAACTCAACGTCCATTATGCATTTTTTCTTTTACATTTAAGGACACTTTTTCACTTACCCCTTTCCAAATGAGATAATTATTTTTGATTTATGAAGTTTTCATTCGGAAATCTACGATTTTTTAATTTGGTAAAATTCTAATTTTTCATAATCGAAAATAATGTATTTAATATAATAAATATTATAATAAATATTATGTTATATTATATATATTTAATATAATATAAAATAATAAATATTATATTATATTATATAATAAAAAAATATTATAATAAATATTATAATAAATAATAAATAATAAATATTATAATAAATAATATAATAAATATTAAAATAAATAATATAATAAAATAATAAAATAAATAATAATAATAATCGAAAATAATGTAAATAATGGCATTTAATTTTTGTGACTTTTTTATTTTGCATTCTCTCTTCTTTTATTATATATCTATTTTTTTTTCATTTTTTTTACGACGTCCGGTTCGGGAGATAGAATTTTTTCATCGTAACATGTGTCATGCGTGTAATTCATCCATATTAAGGGGACTAGGCATCGAAAAATCTCGAATTATTTCATTTTTTTTGTATTCTGTTACTACAATCTCTTCCAAACATTTTGGCGCAAAGAAAATTAAAAAATTCGCAAAATCGAGCTCAGGAGAGCAACAAAACTCCAATACTCCGCTACTGCCGTAGTACTGCACGAGAACTTAAACGCGTTTTTCTCGAAACAGCATTTTGTACTAGTTTTGCCGCGATAACTCAAGAACGATTGAAGATATCGTTTTGATTTTTGTTTTTAAATGAAGATATCAACTTTCTCTACAAAACGAACCGACGTCTATGTAAAAAAAAATCAATTTTTTATTATTATTGTTATTAAAACAAATGTCATCCGTTTTTCGATGTTTTTCAAATTTTAGCCGCCATTTTTAAAATTTTTATGTTTTCTCAAACATTTTCAGTTCAGTCTGTGGAGGAACATCCCTTGAAAAGAATGGCGTTTGGAAATTGTCGAAAACTTTAACCGGCCACTCGGAATCGTGGCAATGATGGAGCAGTGCATGGTCTTCTTTATCCGCCCATATCTCCCTTAAATATTTATATTTTTGAAACTATAACCACTGAATTCAATAGCCAAAACTCCAATAAAAACGTCGCAAAAAAGAAAATTTATGTATGTTGTTCCGGTTCTTCATAAATGCCATTTGAATTTTATCCCATTTTCGGCCTATTTTCGCTGCCTAGTCGCCTTAAACATATTTTAGGAAATGATTTGGGAAACATCTGAGCGTAACGTTTTAGTATATGGATCAAATTAGCTACGAGAATTTTTGAAGATTTCTCTTGACATGCTAATTGGACGAAAAACGCGTTGGACATGAATGACCCACCTCGACCGGAATATATGGGGTGCCAAAAAAACATTGACGATGTCAGGGTTAAAAATACACGTCAGTCAATTGGACAGACTAGAACTAGAAGAAAAAAACTTACCTCTTAGTGCGCCCGCAGTTGTGGCGAGTAATCCCTGAAGCGTTCGGCTATGATGGTGGATTAAATTGTGAAAATCGGCTCTAGCCTGATGTCGCAGTCGATCCTCAATTTCCCGATTACAGCACGGCCCACCGCACGTACCTTGAGTAAACAACGCACAACGTAAGAGATTAATAAGAAGCAAAAAAAAGCATTTTTATACACGAAAATATTATCCTTACGCGTTCTTAATATGTTATTTTAATTTATTACACATCATCGTTCACATTATTATAAAAAATATGTAACGAGCTTCCAGTTCTCGTAAACCTTATTTTACGCTCGAGTTACGAAACATTAGGTGCTCGTGAAGAGACAGAAAGTTCGGAAAAACGAGGCGAGGAAGAACGTTGTTACGAGAGACTCTGAATTATTGATAATGCACGCGTGCATAATTTTCCTGTTTGCTCCAGCCTGCCAGCGTCAAAATCCCTGTTATGCCGAGTTAAACCTCTCCACACGTACAACTAAATAATTACGCTATGTATTCGAATTCATTGGCTTTTTCGATAAGTTTGGTCAATTTATCTTATATCATATCGAATTTAAGGCCTTACATACGTCCAGAATTTTCAAAAAATCGATTTTTTTTTTTTTACAGATTATTATTCTCTATAGTTTTAGGCGTATTTCTGTGTAAGTCGATTGTACAAATTCCCCATAGATCGAAAGTTATTATAGAAAATGTGACTGCCCAACGAGAGTCTGATGCGCGCAGGTAGATGTCTCGAGCGAAACGCACTTGAAACTTTAAATGCATTTTTCTCAAAACTACTTTTTCTGGCACGGTCTGCATGATAACTCATACAGTTTTTAATATTTTTTGATGCTTTTTTTTTTTTAAATATTCGAAATTGTTTTCTCTATAGTCTGTCGAGTCGGATTTTTGATGTTGTGATTAAAAAATTTTATAAACATAATTAAAGTGTGGCATTTATGACACAAAATGCACACTTTTTTTTAAACTGCCGTAAATTGCCAAAATTTTTCGAATTTCAAAAATCCGGCTCGACAGACTATAACTACAACTTTATTTTATAAGAATTTTTTTACGTTTTGCAGATCCATCAGCATTTCAAGAAGAAATTATGCAGACCGTGGAGCAACTTTTTTTCATAGTGCTTCGGGAAACGTGATTTTTTATGTTGTAATTTTTGAAAAAAAAAATGAAATAAAATTTTTTATAAAGTTTAAATACTAATAAACAATGTGTAAAAATTATTTTTATTAATTTCTATTGCTATCTCTTCTAAAAACAGTTTTTCTTTTAGCGCGTTTTAGGCGCTGCTGGACATATGTAAGGCGTTAACGTATCACGAGATCGAGATTATAGAATATATAAGCATATATATTAAACTTTCATGTGCTTTTCCAAGTCAACATTTATTTTTTAACTTGAAACTTTTATGTGAAATTTTCTTCCCTGTTAGAAAATCATGAAATGAAATGTAAAATATCGTTCAAAAGGAGCTTTCATCAGATTTACCGTTTAATAATAATCAATAGGGCATTGTGTCGACAGCATAACAAATAAATAAATAATAGCCCCTTTTTTTAATGGAAAAGAATGTGCACTATTGTTACGATTTAACAACAATTTGACCTAGCCCTGACGCTCGTAAGGTCGAGGAATAATCAGGCGTTCTCTACTGTATTCATTCGCTTTTACGAGCACGCCTGTTCTCCAAGTCGCAATATATTGTCAATCATGCAAATTCGAAATGCCCATATGCATGGATATACAGCAATAAGAACAACGAAGATACATATGAAACAGGCAGAGGGTTCGCTCGGGTACTGCATCGAAATTGTAGCACACAGAAATTCCATATGGAACAGTGAATATAATTATCTCAAATGTATGCTTTGGATACAGACTAGTCGTGTCTTCGACGTCATTCGAGTTTCATTACAGAAATAAATTTAATGATGAAACAAAATAAGCTGCGATGGTAGTAAAGATTTGGATGGTCTCGATTGAACTATCGGTGCGAAGCCAACACCTTTCTCAAAATCTACCTAAATCCTTATCACAATCTTTGAGTCTCCATTCGCTACTCAGTTATGACCAGTTGAGATTGTGAGATTTTATGATTCTTGAAAATCTGCTTGAAGAGAAATTCAGGAAGAAAGAGCCAAACTACAAAGTGCCAACAGCATCAGAGAATTTTTTAATAAATTTGATTTCCTAACTGATCATCAAAACAATATCGAAAAATGAAGAAAAATAATTATTCAAATAATCTGTTAATCCTATAAGTGTATTCGTTAAATCAAAACGATTAAATATATAAAATTATTGTTACGAATGCACGTGCTGGGCAGCACTAAGTTAATCGTGAGAATTATGGCACGATCAAATTACATCAATTGTAAATAATACAAATGCTAGTAATAACATTGCACCTGTTACTGCACAGGATCATAGTTAAATCGAATATATATGTAAAAATACATGTATACAGGATATCGGATGCGGTAGACATTGGCAAACGAAATTGCACATAAACATTCGTGCATATATGCTTATGCATATGGTATAAAAGTGTATCTAATCCACGTGTTCTCGTACAGACATAAATAAATATGTACATATACATATTTGTGTAATTATATCGAGAGTGGCGTACTACTGCACCAGAGTTGCCTAATTAGTAGGCGCGTACAGCGAGATCCAAAACAAGTGGAACGAAATAACATTTTTCGACTGCACCCAGAAAAAATCTCTATTCAGATCTACTATGATCGTTTATTCGAATTTTATTAATTTGAATCACCAAAATTTCTATTCGTTTCAGCTAGAAATCTGTATTTAAATCAAATAAATAATGCTATTTGGGTCCGTTTATTCGAGTACCCACGTTAAGGTATTACTGGATGCATCGTCGGGCAAAAAGTTAGTCCAAAAAGGGCGAATCGTGGATTTACAAGTCTAGATCATGTCGTAAATGTTTAACCTTACAAGTCGCTAATTTAATGATAAATTAACACTTAGAAATGTTAATTTTCCACTTTTAATAATAATTGAAGTCAAATTCGACGATATTGACGTGGGCTTGACTGACGTTTTGTCAGTGACTGTACATATGTTCCAACTGTCCGACAAAAGAATTTCTCAATTTGTAAATTTAATTAATACCTTCAGATCATCTTATTATTATTAGTAACTACTCAAAAACTCAATATATATTGAGTTTCCCAATGATTGCTAATTAAATTTAATTTATTTTAATTTTAATTAATTAATTTTATTTTATTTAATTAATTTTAATTTAAATTGTATTTGCCATTGCCCAAGGTTCTCCCCCTTTTTAGCTTCCCCCCCCCCCCTTTCCAAAGACACTCCCCTGTGCGGCTGCAGCCGACTTATCCCCAACTGTATCGCATTTGCTGAGGGCGAAGGGAAACTGCAGAAAACCTTGCCGATACAGCCGGTACCTACCTAATTTCCCCGGGTAGCAATGCGAGCATGCTCAAGCACGGCTATCAGAGGCGGTTAAGAAAGGTACCCCTCAGCTGTAATGCAATGAGCTAGCCAGTACACGGCTAGGGGGCCCACCATCCCCGCACGATGAGAACCGTCCACGGGAGGCACCCGGAGCCGTACACCGACCGCTCAGGCATCACAGCGAGGTCTGGACATGATTTTTATAAAGGTGGAATCCAAACCAGCCGGGATTACAGTGGAAACACGTGAAAAAAATCTCAATTTTTCATTGGTGTTTTGGTCGGGATTCGAACCCGGGACCCGCGGCGTGCGAACCCGAGCCCTTATCCACTAGACCATCCGCTCTCCTCTAGTGATTGCTAATTAATTCATCGTTAAAATAAATTTATTACTATTTTATAAATTGACTGCTAAACGCGATAACGCAACAGTCTGATTTTTTTTTTTTCATGGAAGGTAGCACTGCTTGACCTATTTACGTATGCGTTGTGCTCTCCGCCAGGAAGACTGACCAGAGAGAAGGAGTGGACACAGCATAGGAAAATAAGTGGTGGGGGCGTCCTCAAAATCCCGTCCTGAATTAGTTCTCCGCTCTGTCACCAGTATCGCATGGGCCGGAAAGATCGTAACTATAGTAATAAAATTAGTTCACATGATGAAAGTGATCGTTCTTTCGCGCTTGCGCAGTCTGATCTCAATATACGTATAGCTATGATCTTTCCGATCACAGCGTCACCCGTTCAGGCTGGGATTCCGTTAATATTTCTAAAGCACGCTGTGTTCACTCCTTCTCTCTAGTCTCCCTGCTCTCCGCGTTGAGGCTGCTTCGTAAGTAACAATGAGTCAGTCTAACCTCAAAATAGCGTGAGCAAGCGTGGCTTTAGTGCGTGTCTACTGACTCGAGAAAAAAATGTCTACTCTACCGACAGAATAATCATCATATTACTCTACAACGTTGCCACGTTTACACAGCGCAATTCATAAAAAGGTGATACTCCTCATTACGTTAATTAATTTCTCGACAATTACTCAGTCGATTCATTTGAAACTTAGCATAATCAATTGCTTGATCCTAAATCTTGGTGATACAATATTTTTAGAATTTACGACGATTTAGTTCCATTCGCTTTGCAACCATTAAGGTATTCCTTTCACGAACTCGAATATTTTACAATTAAGATTTTTTTGTACATAAAAGTAAAAACACATCTCAGTCCACTGGAAAAATACCGAGCCTGGTTACCGAACTTTTAGAAAAGAATTATAACTTTGAAAATCGTCCAATTTACACGACACTTTATGGATATTTAATAATTCATATATTAAATAATGATAGATGTTTGATATAAACTGTTCTTTGGTTAAATTAAATTCTAAAGATTCCGTAGCAACGATAAAAACAGAGGGTCACCGGACGTTTGAAAAAAATATTCACGATGGAACTTAAAAGAATGTGATGAGCAGATGATTTTTTGTAGCCATGACGTTCAAGAGGTTATGTTATCTTCGACAGTTTTTACAACATTTTTACCGCTATTCTTGTTTTTGCCCGTTACAAATTCGCTCACATTTTTACCAATGTCACTACGTACTTTATACGTATTTTCACTCATATTTCACTATTTTTTTTAACCAAATACAATAAGTCCAGCTTTTCTCTTTGACAGTGCAGTTGTTGACATTTGTAGCTCTCCAAAAAATATCAAAAAGTTTCATAATTTACACAATTAAGCTGAAATTTTCGATTTATGTTTACAGTTCGGGCTAATAATGGGTTATAACTTTTTTAAACAAAATGCGGCCTAATTTACGAACAAATATGGAGGACCCTGCTTATGCGCCTAAAAAATACAGCTCTCCGCGAAAGGAATACCTTAACGTCTGCAAAAGCTGTTTTTTCCCATAAGCAAACGTGTTAAATTTATATATTTATAACTACTAAATTATTTAAAGAAAAAATCTGAAATAATCATGTATTACTATTCTATCAAGATCTATCATCCCTTCAATTTTCAAGAATTTTGGCGATTTTTTAATATCCATCCAGTAATACCTTAAAGCTTCGTGTTCCGGCCACTACGTGGCGCAAAGCGTCGAGGAATTTCTCACATGCGAATTGCGCTCTAGATGTGCATAAATCGCGGGAACCAAAGTAGTATGATTATTCTGATTAACCATGTCTAGCAAGACGAGCGTGAATTTTTGTACCTACCCAGGGTCGCAGATCCATGAAAATATTATTAAATAATATCATAATTGAATATGATATAATTAATGTTATAAATATTATAAATAATAATATAAATATTATTTTTATTTCAACTTCATATTCGTTCAATTTTTAAAATAAAAATATATCCGATTTTAATACATGTATTCAATTTTTCATTAATCAAGAATATAAAAATATTGTGATAAAAGAAATAATTTCTTAAAGTTAAATAGACCTTTATTTGGCCGTGAAACAAGGAAAAAATGTATTTGATTTAACTAGATCCTAATTTAATCGATTAGATGTTTTTTTCTGGGTGTGCTTCAAATATTTGTTGCTCCAAAAATTGGACCAATTTACAAAAAAACCGAAAGAGAAGTTTGTAGCTAATTTTCTCAGCTTTCGAATGGGGTTTGTTGCATTGAAAATTGGTGATCGATCAAATTTACGGAGCAAAAAAAGGGCGTTTCACTTGTTTTCGACGAGACTGTATAGGTTATCCAAACGCATCTGGTGCAGTTGCTTGGGTTACTTAATTAGGTTTACCACGATATATAACTAATCACACTCGTGTTTTCATGTTGGCAAAATCGATCTAAACTAGATGAGATTTGAGCCAGAACTTGAAGCTCTTCGCTTTTTTTTATTACATCCACATGGTGGATGTGTGTGTGTGTGTGTGTGTGTGTGTGTGTGTGCTACATAAAGGAAAAAAAGTAATACTGATCGTTGGAGACTGTATTCTCGCGTTTCTCAGAAATCACTGATTCCCTGCTCAGCCTCAAATAGCCAATTTATCAATAATTCCCGCTATCTTTCTACCCTCGATTGTAAAATCCTCGCGAGTATCCCCGCCGCCTCTCCTGTTCTTTGCTTCTCCTTCTTTTCCATGCGTCGTCGTAACCGATAAACTCACGCGCCTGCAACTCTCGACGTAAGTTCGTGATGACATTGAGATGGTCGAATAAAACGGAAAACCCGAGAAATAAAAGGGAAAAACCGAATGAGGAGACATTAAATAAATATAAAAATAAAATGAAGAACAGAGAATAAACATAGAAAAGAAAATAACTCGATGCTATGGAATAAATCGCTTTTATTTGTTTTTATTTTTTGTTTTCTTCCACGACATAATGAAGATCGCGGTCCTGCAATTTCCCGAAAACGATAAAGGGCTTAAGATGAAAAACAAGGGAAAAAATGAATTGAGAAGAAAATAGCGATCGTGTTGTACGAAATCTGTATGAGTCACGTAGGGAAGGAATTATTATTGGAAAAAGGTCGACCGGAGGTGTTGTCGTCCACACGAGAGTGTCGCTTCATATATATCTTTTCTCTTTCGTGTTTTCTTATTTTTTTTTTACTACGCTTCTTTTCTTTATGATCCAGTGGAAGAGCAGCGCGACAGTAATGACGATTGTCCCTCCACTCGTTTGTTCCACTTTTTTTTATCACACACCTTTCGCGAATCCTCATTTTTTCCCTACTTCATTCCTTTTTATATTTCTTCGTGCGAATTTCTGCAACGAATGTCTCTTCGATCCACTACGAGAGCCAACTTTTTATAGTACACTTACATTATCTCAGTTAAATTGCACACGCACGTAATTCTGCTCACACACACACACACACACACCCATGTATTATTTTATACGAAACATAAAATATTCTCGCCATTATAAATTTGATAGTCGTTCATTGACTTTGGAAAACGACAACTTCAATATGGCATAGAGGACATTATCGTCTTTTCAAATCACAACTGACAGTGTACTTTTTATCAAAATGTGTTTACGTCTCAATGACATCGGAGGTGGGAAGCGAAAAGATGCGACTGGCAATTTCGGATAAAAAAGAATTATTAACCTCACGATCTTGTTTGCAGAGAGATAGCGGATGGGAGGTATCTATTCCGAGGAGCACGCGTCAGAAGCGTGCCGAAGAATCCTTACGTACTACGCACACGCGTATATACAGAGTGTCCGAAAAGTCGCGCTTAATATTGTGTTTTAAACTTAATGGCGAAAAACAGTTGAGCATCAAAAATGTGTGCGAAAAAATGCTGAATGTCCCGGACCGATCGAAAGAAAAAAAAAATACGTGAACTTGAATAATCCTTCAAAACGCTATTATTTAATAAATATTAAAGAAACAATTTTCGAAAACAGGTAGAATCGTGGTCCTTCCTGTAAAAGTGCCTTGTAGCACTCGCTTGTAAATGTACTTGTCTCGAGTCGCTACCGCGACTCTTAATATATTACCCAAATACCATTATCCCAAATATTAACCCAAATAGCATTATCTATTTGATTTAAATACTAGCTGAAACGAATAAAAATTTTGTTGATTCAAATTTAAAAAAAATCGAATAAACGATCCTAGTAGATCTAAATAGAACTTTTTTCTGGGTGTGGAACTAGATCTTTGCAGAGCCCCAACGTGCTCCAGAATTTCCTAAACCGAGCTGAATTTTTCTCGCTGACTATCGTTGCTTGACAACAACGAATCGACTATCGATAATAAATAAATATCTCACAAGGGATTCGAGGATTCAAGAGAAAATCGCCTTCGAAATTCAACGATTGAACTATCCTACAAGTTTTGAGAGATGTTTGTAAGGATTTCGACCGTTTTGGCCCATGGTAGAGAAGACGACAGCAGTCGTGCCCGCGTGTTTGATATCTCACTGAGAAACGTATACGTCCTCGAGCGTCGCTAGACGAGAATCGCGAACATTCATCCCGCCTCGGCAGATAATCTTGTAACCGGATCTTATAATCACCGGCCTTAATCGAGAGACACGAGAGCAAGCATATTCTGTTACCGAGACTATGCATAATCATCGATCTAATATTACAATCGAACGCGTCTACAATTTCGTCACCGTTCAATCAGTCATTCAACTTTTTTGTTACTAATATCTTGGGGATAAAAAAAAACTGAACTGTATGTATATTCGGCGATGAATTCGCACCACCGAAATTACTCTATTTCATTGTTGAGATTATTACGGAATAATGTATAGAAGGAAATTATTCATTTCAGGAATAATAAGTTGAACAGATATTTAAAAAATGTGGATTATTATTTGAATTCAGCAATTGAATTGTACATTTAGAATTTTACATATATATTGGGTCTACAATTTAATTTGGTTCTTTTTGCGCAAAATTTAGTACGCAAAAGTACTGAATTAATTTGTTGACTTAATACGAAAAAATAAGCAAAATAGTTCGATTGTGTCATGGCTATGCAACGGAGATTCGAGAAAAAAAAACGCAAAAAAAATTGATCAACGAATGTTTCCTTGTAAGGATTACAGGACTTTTTTATTTCTCGCTCCGTCTCGCTCCTGAGGAATTTCTGAGGCCCAAGCTGAGCCGTCCTGTGTCTCGTATCACAAACATACACGCGCACACACACGAATCTCCCCTTCGGGTAAAGGCTAAACGGGCAATCGTCCGCCCGATGCTGGGAGCCTCGACTTGATTCTCGACTCGAATTCAACAAGCATCGGCGCGGCCACTGCACTCCTATACCCGCAGCAACGACCGATCACTCGCGAGAGCTCCATTTTTAATTTACCCGTTGGAATGTCACCTGTCGATATGTTTATGTATAATCGCAGGGTTGAATTATTCAAAAAATCGTCAATTAGGGGTTCGTTCATCCTAATTTCTCTAAAAAAAAAACTTTAAAACGTTTGCTCTACTATCGAAGTGATAGTTACGATTCTTTAAATACTCGCTTCAACGCAATTTAGCTGAAATAAAAAAAATTGTTTTTAGATCGCTCCCAGAACGCCGAAAGTTTTAATCAAACGTCGTATTATCACCTAGTTTGAAATATACACGAATTTTTTCCAATTCTGACTTTGTTTATTCCCACGTGTCTCATATCATTGAAAATACTAATTAAAATCTACTAATCATCTACCTTTGCATTAAATACCAATAATAATTCCATGGGATACGCTTTCTTTTGAATCTCTGTATTTACACAAATTAATTAATGAATTCATGAGAGTTGGCATTTAGAATTTTTATGCTCATTTTAATTAAGCAGTTAGGTATCTCAAATTTTTACAAATATGTCAATTCTGACAAGTGGTAAAAAGACATAGAATGTAAATATACTAAATAGAACACGAATAATAAATGGAACATATGTACTCACTGTTAGCTGTACCAGAAGCATCTTTTAAAGTTTCAAAGTCCGAATAGGTGACATTTGTATTTTCGAAAATAGCTTTAACAGCGTCGCACCGACCGGTAGAATTATCATGCCTATCAGTGGATCTCGTTGATCTCGAAAAAGCTCCCTCGATCAACAAACAAGAGAAAATAATGACTACGGCGTAAGAACCGGTTAAACCGAAAACTGCACACTTGGATTTTATCATTTTTTATTCGTCACTCGTTCTAAAATCTTTATTTATCTCGCGAATGAAAAAAAAAGAAATAAAAAAAAATCGACGATAAATGATGAATTATTTCGCAATTGGTCCCCGTTCAGTCTGCAAAACTTTTTTCACCCTCGATGGACCTTATTTGGCGACGTTATTAATCTCTGACTCAATATTATTTCATCGCGTTTATGACGAGAAATTAATTTTTTTGTGATACGGCGCGCAATTGTTTTTTTTTATATCTACTATTTTTATCAATTTTTATTCATTTATAATTTTCTAATTTGTTTTAATGGCGTTTTTTATTTACCTCAATTTTAAGTTTCAATTTAGCCAATTTTTATTCATCACGTATCGCACAATACTACACGCACAATTGGAGCGCGCACTGTTATACACAACACCCGCACAAAAAAAAATGGGCACGCATGCACCACACGACGTGTAGAACGCCCCGCGCGCGAGCGTTACTCGTTTTTATTTTTTTTTCGCTCCTTCAATATATATATAGCTGTTTTTTGGACTTTTTCGTACTCCGAACGCGAGCTTATCGGCTCAGTGCCACGATCGCAACTGCCGCATGTAGTGGCTGCGGTTCGCGGGACGGCCGGCGCGCGACTGTACGCAACTATACCCAACTGTGCCGCCGTACGCAACTGTAGGCGCGGGGCGGCGCGGATGCGGACCGGATCGGCAGGCAATGTGGGCATTCCTCCCTCGCGCTTTCCATTTCTACGATCATCGTTCCTTGCATTCCCTCTTTCACTCTTATGTACACGGCGAACAACCCGACCAATCTACTGCGCGCTTTCCCAAACGCCATCTCCCGAACTTATTGAGCAAATGTTTGCAAACTTTTTCGCAAAAAATATTACGTTCGTCGTTGAATTGAAATGGTTTTCAACAATTTTTCGAGTACCACGTTTTTCACGGATAAAATATAATGCCAAATTTAGCAGTATTGTATTTCGAAATATTTTCAATTCAAATTTTTAAATAATTTGCGGGTACTCAGCGCCATTGCTCGTTATGAATTTGTACTAATTCCAGTATTACCGATCGAGATGGCGGGAATTTATGAATTTATATGTCGCACATCGACTGAGCCACCTTAGAAATACTTGCAAACTGTTTCCACTTTTGAAATTTCGAAGTGGACAGTAGCTGCGCATGCCTTGTCCATCATTGTTTCGGACATAAATTAAGGTGATCTATCAATTGCATGAGTGGGGAGTCGATAACTGAAAAGTAGATACACGTTTTTCTCGGGCATGCTTGATATTTCGAGAAAATGAAGAGTTACGCGTTGTTCTCTGATAAGAAGAAAATAACGTGTAACTCTCACATCAGTTTTCATCAGTGTAACTCACATCGAAATATCAAGCGTGTCCGAGAAAAATGTGTATCTACTTTTCAGTTACCGACCCTCATGCAACTGATAAATCACCTTAAGAGATATTTTGGCAAATAAGTAGAACTCAATTAAGGACGAATTACGTTTGTCAGCCCAAAATTTTATTGGAAGAGAATTTCGTAACTTTGTGATTGAGCAAAAATTTGAAAAAATTCAGCCGTCTTTGCAACATTACAAACATTGATTTTTAATAATAATAATTCTAAAAATTTGTTGACATATTGTTTAAATAAAATATTCTTTGACTGATAATCAGACAATTGTTTTTCGGTGCCGGATTTTTCTTTATGAGTTTGAATTCTCTTGTAATACTCCGTTTTTTAAAGATTTTTCCAAAAACTGTTAAATTAATTTAAAAAATCATGCATTTTGCACGGTTTTGAAAAAAAAGTTTAATATCATTAATACAAAAATTCCAAGGCATAGACCGACTACTTTACAATTTCCAGAAAACGTAGAATTTTGGAGAAAAGAAATTCAAACTATTCTTGAAAATCCACATTCATTTTATACGCCGAAAAACAAAATCATCTCATTATTTGGTAACAAATTTTTTCGAAACAATTTTTTAATTATTGAACATTTTATTATTTCATCTCAAAATTGATAACGTTTTGAAGAAAATCGAATTTTTTAATAATTTTTGTGCATCGCTGAATACTGAAATTCTATTGGAACAAAATTATTGGTAGAAATATTTGTGTAATAGAATCTTAAATTGATGTAAATGAAGTAGTAGGGAATTTTGGATTGCTTGAACTATTTGGGTTCCACGAGAGTAAAGAAAAATGTAAATTTATTTATTAACGCAGATAAATTGCGACTGAGTATGTGAGAGAAACGAAATTAAACAGAAATAATAGACATAAATAATCAGGTCGACGAATAACGAATACGAAGAAAAAAAATACACATTCATTTTAGATAAAAGTAATTTGAGTTCTGGCCTGATTGACCTGCCATACGTTGAGTTCCTCGTATTCCTCGATGCAGTCGATAATTTGATCGGGTTTAAATCCTTTTTGAGTGCACCGTTCCAAAATCTCGGAGACTTTAACGACTTTAGCGCCGGCGGCGATATTTCGAATAAGTTGAATAATTTTGTCGCTGGGAGTTTGAGTTCTGTCTATGGTTGGGATCTCGGAATAATTGATGGAATGTTTGGACATGGCGATGAGGCGATTGGCTTCGTCGATGTCCTCTTTATCAACGAGATCGGAGAGTCGGAGCCGAGCCAGGGCAGTGGAGAGACGGACAATACCGAGTAAGTTTCGGGCCGAGGTGAAAGTTTTGTCACGATTATTTCTCGATTCTTTTCGGAGCTCAACGTATGAATCGACAATGTGTTCGGTGAGTTCGGCGGGAATGCTAGGTTCTCTCTGTTTGCAAAGAGCGATGTAGCGTCGTATGAGATTCATGTCGAGGGCTTCGACCTTGGTCGGGGGTTGTGCTCCGTGCCGATGAACGTAGGTGATGTGTTGGGCGAGCCGAAGATCGTTGTCGCGATCGGCGCGGTCCTGGATCAGCCATAGCAAATCGAAACGCGAGAGAAGAGCCGGAGGCAATTGAATATTTTGTTCGATCGATCTTTTTGGATTGTATCGTCCGTATGCGGGATTGGCAGCCGCGAGGATCGATACTCGAGCGTTCAAACGCGTCATTATTCCGGCTTTCGCGATAGAAATCGTCTGCTGCTCCATCACTTCATGAATTGCAGTTCTATCCGTATCCGCCATTTTGTCGAACTCGTCGATGCAACAAACGCCCTGATCAGCCAGAACCAAAGCTCCACCCTCCAGCATCATTTGCCCGGTTAACGGATCCTTCAATACCGCCGCCGTCAGACCAACCCCGGAAGAACCTCGACCGGTCGTGTATTGTGATCGTGGGGCCAAACGCGTTATGAAACTCAAAAGCTGCGATTTCGCCACTCCTGGATCTCCCATCAAACATATGTTTATGTTGCCACGAATTTTTATGTCCTCTCGTTTACGGTCCACTCCACCCACTAATAGTAACAGCAGCGCCTTCTTCACGTCCTCCAAACCGTAAATTTCCGGCGCTAAAGATACCGCCAATTTCGTGTAAAAATTGTCTTCGGTCGCCAATCTTTGCAAGTCTTCCGCCGTTAATTGCTCGTCCTCGTTTATCGTTTCCATGTTCGTCAGGGTCGCAATGCGCTACAATATTTCATTCAATTACACTCTCAATTATTATTTAAAGAAACGATATTCTTCTTTTTTACCATAATTCAAAGAAATTATAAATTCCAATTTATAATAACGAAAAAAAAAAAACTTACGTGAGCATCGAGATACGTTTCGCTGAGAAGTGCGCCACCGGGTTTAGGGTTGTAACCAGATTTCATCATCGGTAAAAATATTCCAGTCACAATAACATGATCACCCGGTAAACATTGCCTTGTCATTTCCCCGCGACAATAAATCGTTAAAGAGCGTGGCATGTGGCCAACCGGTACTTGATCACTCTGAGACAAAAGTAAATAACAAATCGTTTGAATATTATAAGAAAAAAAATAGAAATTCTTATTCGAACTTGAAATAAACGATGCAATTGACTCACGTGTTCTTGTAGCTTGATTTCTTGGAATTTCATGAATTTGGAGCCTTTTGTTTGCATGTACAATCTTCCGCCGGATTTGTTAACTCGACAATCGTCACTGGGGCAAGATTGTTGAGGCATAAAACTCATCGATTGTACAGGCTGATAAGTTTCTGCTCCGCACTGATCGCAAGTGTAAGTCGCGACGACTATGAGAGGCATTACTTCGGTTGTTCTTGTAACGATTCCTCGCACGGTAACCAGCTTACCAATTTTCTCAGCTTTTATGTCCCTCACCGAATGAGTTTTCGCAGCTTCAAAATCGTGGAAATAAACTTCGCTGTATAAAATAATTGGTTTATGCTTAACGACCCTTGAGTTTTTTCAGGCTTTTTTGATATTTTTATCTAAAGACTCACAATCTACGCATGAGCTCAGGAGCATATCTGTTTCTTGGATCTCTCTGATCTCCTGGATGACGGTTTCTCGAATCCATTAGCAATCTGTGCTCTATGTATATGTCTAAAGCATCTTTCGCTACAACCGGACGTTCTTTAAAGTCTGGCAAGATTTCTTGTACCAGCTGCAATTAATATCGATTTGTTTTTCATATTTTTGTATTCGTAAGTCATTGGTAACAATCGGAGCTCTATTGCAAATAATAAACTTAGAAAAATAATTTTAAATGCAATGACTATTAACCCTAGACCTTTACGATCTATTTTTCCTAATGTAAACCCTACAACGGGATCAAAAACGACCCTAATCGCCTCTTTAGCATAAAATGTTCCTCGTGTCTGGTATTAAAGATTAATTATGCACCATTCGCTTCATTCTTTCGTAACGAAGAGAATGGTGTATGATAACGTTGCATGTAAGGAACATTTAATTATGAAAATTCCATAAATGAAAAGATGGAAAAAATAAGTATTTTACGAAAAGAATTGGAGTTGTTTTTGACCTTGTTGCAGGGGTCTAGGGTTAAATATAAATAAAAATAAAAATTATATCATCAAGTATTGAAAAAATTCAGAAATTGCAAACTAAAATATAGAAAAAAAACAAAATTTTCGAGCGCTGGTACACTTCTATTTACTTCAATGAGATTTTACTCAATTTCATTTTTTGAATAATTCTTTTTTATTTAGCCTTTGATTTGTATGGATAAGGAAATTAAAAAATTTCATTATGATCTTACTTCCAAAACGAGATTGGTGTATCGTCTGGTATTGTTGACAATAGCCATTGCCAGCTCATCATCAAACTCCTGAACGTCATCGAGATCAATGTTGAAATCCACTTTTTCCCTGTGAGCAATTTTGGTCAATTGTTCGCGATACTTGAAAGTTTTATCGCCAGTGTTGTCGTCCATTTTCACGAACTCAGTGAAGAACGTTTTCAACTCCTCTGAATAAAGGATTCGAGATTACAAAACAATTTTACACTTTGGAAAATTTTCGACGTGCAACATTGCGGTTAGGAAATTTCGAAGCAGAAAACCCGATACGTCGGATGAGCCAATTAAAAATAGTTTGACAAAAATTTTAACTTACCCTTATCTTTCGCATAATCTCGGGAGCTTCTCGGTGCCATTTTTATACCTTAAAAACGTATAAAAATAAGAAAATAATGCGGAACACCTTTACGACGCACTTTGACGCTTTGATACAGCTTAGCGACAAGAAGAAAGCTTTTTTCCCGCCAACCGACGACCACGTGACCCGATGCGCGTGCCATCTTTTGAGCTGTCACAAAAATAATACAGAACAGAAAAATTAGAGGTTAGGGTAAAAAAGAATTGCGATTGGATTGATTGTTTGGAAAAGATTGCACGTGTAAAAGCCACGAAATTTTGTATCAACAATGGGAAAAGCGAAGAAAATTAAGGTCTCGAAGGAACCGAGGCCGATGAAAATTAGCCTTGCCGAGCAGATCGAGGACGGAAGATTAGCGAAGTCAAAAGATCGAAAAAAAATAAGGTTACGGAATGACGACGACGAGGAGGTTAGAAAATCATATTTAAGTTTGTAATTTTTAAGTTAAAAGCATCAATAAAACGAAATGTCATTCGATGCTCAAATTTCTAGAAAAAAAATGATACAAATGATTTTTTTTATCGAAATTGATAGTTTGTTGATGCGAATCTGTCGCAAAAAATTCTTTCTCAAGCGAGAAAGCAGCAGTTGGAAATGGAGGAGGAGAACGGGATCGAGGGATCGTTGAAGAAGAAGCCGGTGACGAAATTGGGTCCGGATTTAAGTGACGAGGAAGAATCTCTCAGCGACGAAGACGACGTTGCAGGGAACGAAGATTACGAAAATGTGGAAATTGACGAGGAGGATGAGAGAGCATTGCAGATGTTTATGGACAGAGACAGAGCACCAATGAGAACACTCGCGGACATAATAATGGAAAAATTGGAGGAGAAGAAAACGGAAATTCAGACCCAATTCTCAGACGCCGGTACAGCACAAATGCAAGATTTAGATCCAAGGGTAAAAGCCATGTACGAGGGGGTACGCGACGTTTTAGCCAAATATCGAAGTGGCAAACTTCCCAAAGCTTTCAAAATAGTGCCAAATTTGAGAAATTGGGAACAAATTTTGTACATAACGGATCCACCAAAATGGTCAGCGGCAGCGATGTACCAAGCGACCAGAATTTTTGCTTCCAACCTGAAAGAAAAAATGGCTCAGAGATTTTACAATCTTGTACTTTTGCCGAGAATACGAGACGATCTTGCCGAATACAAACGACTCAATTTCCATCTTTATCAAGCTCTGAGAAAATCACTGTTCAAACCAGGTGGTTTTATGAAAGGAATTCTTCTTCCACTCCTGGAATCCGGAACTTGCACCCTCCGTGAAGCTGTCATCGTCGGCTCAGTTGTCGCCAAAAATTCTATACCCATTTTGCACTCCTCTGCAGCTATCCTCAAAATCGCTGAGATGGATTATACCGGAGCAAATAGCATTTTTCTTCGAATATTCTTTGACAAAAAATACGCTCTTCCTTACAGAGTCGTCGATGGTGTTGTTTTTCATTATCTCAGGTGAGAATTCTGAAACAGTTTCTTTATCACAATTTTTATTTCATTAGTTTGATGCATTGTTTGATTTTTAGAGAAAAACCATTAGTGATTTGACCTGTGGCCGTTTCAAAATTTTGTCAAACCTGTTATCCACTTTTCAATCCAAAACAATCGAAAACTTTTATAATTTCCTAATATTTCGAAAAAATTTTCCATGTTCGAAAGAAATTCATAACATTTCTTGAGATTATGGAATATTTTCAAATGAATTTAGATTTTGCTCTGTATTAAGAATGTTTTTTTACAATTTTCTAAAATCAATTCTCGAAAGTTTAGCAATTTTCTAGAGAATCCATTTATTTTTGAAGACAAATCTAGAAAAATTCCTTTAGTTTACGGAATATATCCTCAAATAATCTAGAATTTTCCAATAAATATTTTTTTCTATTTTAAAAGATTCTGGAATAGTCTAAAAAAATTAACGAAATTCTGCAATATACTTTTAAATGTTCCGAAATTTTCCACTGCATTTTTCGAATAGCAATTTCAATTTATTCGTATTATACGTTTGCAGATTCGAGAGAGAAACGAGGCAGCTTCCGGTTTTATGGCATCAATCTCTCCTGACGTTCGTCCAACGTTACAAGAGCGACATAAGCTCCGAGCAGAGGGAAGCTCTCCTGGAATTGTTGAAGAAACAACCTCATCACACGATCACTTTGGAAATACGAAGAGAGCTCCAGCACGCGAAATGCAGAGACGCCGAAATTAACGAGGTCATACAAGAAGAACCCATGACTTTGTAATCTTTTTTTTTGTTTACGGTGTATGTATATATATTACATTAAAATCTATGATAACGAGGCAATTGTCCAAAGACGATGATCCTCAAAGATTACATTCGACGGATAAATTTTATAAATTATCGGACCGTCTCTTAAGTACGACGAGTAAGTACGACGGAGAATTGTATTTGTATTTTCGCTTTTTCAACCACATTATCGCTAAATCGTTTTTCAATTATTTACACGAAAGCTGCTGAATGATTATTTGACCCTATCGCATTTCTCATACATTTTTCCTCTATGTTCTCGGACAATATCAGGCGCAAAGAAAAAAATCGAACGCTTCGTTTCTTTCCTACCTTTCGTCACTAAAATTTTAATAAAAAAAAAAAAAAAAAAAACGTTTCATTCCTCCTCTCGTCTCGTTATAAATATGTTTGAGCAATAATAAAACTTTGCGGCTTTTCAAAATGTTGGCCGTTTCAAAGTAAAAAATTTAAAACATCCATAGGAACGCCAAAACTCCGGTTTTTTTTCTTCTTTTTCTTAATTGCGATTTGTTGTTCACTTTTTTTTGAAAAAACTCGTTATACTTTTCGATCCAGCTGCAGCTTTTTGCCTCGCTATTTCTTTCTTCGTTACGGGTGGTGGCTTTTGAGGCTGAAGCACAAGAAAAAAAAAGATTGAAAATGGTATTTTCCTCTCGCATTCGGATGTAAATCAAAGTTGTATAAATCGAGGTGTCATGACGGAATATCCTGTGACACAATATCCGCGACAGAATATCATGTTTCAAAAAAATCCAGTGGTTGGTTTGAATTGTATATGTGTAGAAACTTTATACAATTCAAACCTAGGGTGGTTCAAACCACCGGGATATGTTCCTGAAAAACCTGGAAACTACTATTTGCACGTGGTCATTATACTGTGTGTGTGAGTGCGCGAGCGTGGGTGTGCGAAAGAGAGAGGGAAAAAGATATATTGCCGTACGAACATATTCTAATAAGTAAAAAATTGGAAGAATGATAGGGTTAATCCCTGTAATTTTTGAAATATCGAATTTATTGTATTCTATATCTTCTATTTTCTTTCCCCTATACATTCGTCGGTTTTAAGTAACAAAAAACGTTCCTGCTGTATGTTGTATCTTATTTAGACGTTATATTGCTATCGGAATATGATCAAAACGAAATATTGTCATATTTATTTAATGTTGCTATCAATTTGTCTATGTGCAGAAGCAAATAAGAATCAATAATGAATTTATGGGGATATGAGATGTGTCAGTAGTGTTTACCAACAATACACGTATGATATGACGGAATGAGACGTGTGATGTGTGTAATGACAATAAATTAGGTGCTTGACGTAAATTCAGCAATTCTATACTTTCTTCCTAAAAATTTTCCCGCGGATATTTTGACAACGGATTTTCTGTCGTAGATATTGAGACGCGGATATTGTGTCATAGGATATTCTGTTACAGGACCGAGATCGATGGAGAGGGTACCTTTTCTGGTTTCGTCAAATCCAGCGCTCGATTTCTCGGCAAATTATCTCCGTCGAGGGATTCTTTTTTCTGTCTCTTCTCATCGACCACGCCTTCCTTTGGGCTCGTTAATTTCCTTTTTTTGCTATCCGTTTCGTCTGGCAAATTTAAGTACTGGGCGAGCTTTTTTGAGAGGTCATCGGCCAAATATTCCGAGACAATTCCATGAGCGTATCTCAAATATTCTAAAAACAATATTATTAATTTTTGTTTCTATGATCACAAAAAAAAATCCAATTAAATGCACGAAAATACTAACCAGTCTCAGTGGCACTTTCATATCTAGTACTTTTGACATAAGTCGCGCTAATCGCGCCCTGAGAAACGTGAACGCCTTTTTGTCTAAGAATCTCAGCGACCCTTTCAACCTTCTTTTGCAGCCAACTGAGTGTTTTCTCCTCATTGAATTTGTATGCCTGAAGCGATTCGTCGCCTTTGCGATCGGCGATCAGTGACAATTTCAAATTTTGACAACGTGCCAACCGTCCAGTTTCTGGATAATCCTCGTCTCTCAGAATTTGGTCCAGTGGACAAACTTGCAGCGACTGTTGACAAGAACAAAACATTCGAAATTATTTTACTAACTTCTTTTCTGCTTGTTTTTTTTTTTAAGTGATGAAACAAAATAAGACCTTTCTTAAGTGCGGAAGTACCAAAAATATTGGGTCAATGGGAGTCGAGAGATGCATCTTTCCATCTGATTTAACATTGTCGTCGATGAACCAAGATCTCTTGTTCTCGTCGAATGTTAAAACCTCCTGGACAGTCAGATCTCCTGGACTGAATACGAACATCGCCGGTTGATTCGACGCCGGATGTCTCAATTTTACAATATCCGGAGGATTACTTTCCGCTCCGTCTATACCATCCCCTAAATTTTTTTTTTAATTTCATCAGTTTCTTTCCATTTGTTAAAGGTCAACGTTGCAATGCTTATTTTTTAAATTGTTAATAACTGAATAAAAAATTTTATTGATACACATTTGTTTGACCGCCCACATGTTTTTGTTCTAAACAATTAATTCTTATTCAAGCTGTTCGAGTGATTGTGCTCAATGTTATTGCATTACATTCTGTGGTAATGAAGATAAAGTCAACTAATGTTTTAAATTTGTTCATAAATGAAAAAAAAAAATCTCTGAAAAATGATCAATAAATGAATTTACGATTACACAGATTTTTAGGTATGAAAAAAAAAAAATTTCTTAAATTCATTTTACATAAGCAATAAAAATAATTGGCTAAATTCTTTTTCTGACAATTACGAGTGTTGTGGCAGGGAAAATTAAAAAAAAAAATTGTCTAGCTTGACAGTTGGTCAATAGCCACACTTATAAATTGAAAATCAATAAATTCTATGCACTATTTAAAATTATTTATTTTTTTAATTGGATAAAAAAATATGAAAAATGTATTTTCAATCGAATATTAAAGGTATTGATATAAAATAAAGCGATATTTTTCAATTATAGTTTTCAGTCGATCAAAGAGCAGGCTCAATAAAATCAAATTTAATTGTATTTTGGGATATAAAGTAAAATTGAGGTAGAAATACAAAATGAGATTTGTGCAGTTTCAAGTCCGAATTTCGTGCGTGATGCATTTTCGTAAGTTGCTTCAATTTTTCATCGATGATTGAAAATAAAAAGACGAAAGACGAAAAAAATATGAATATTTTAGAGTTAACTACCCAAAATAAAGGACTAAACGCTATCTCGAACATGCGAATTCACGCATTGATGGGAAGGCGCGAATTTCGTCGTGTTAAGATTATATAGCATATATGTTTTGAGCAATGTTTACCTTTCATGAGAAAAACCCAAGTGTTGGCAGCAGGATGAGAATTTGCGGTCTTGACGCATTTTTTTGGTGATGCTTTGACCCGGGGCATTTTTCTGGCGTTGTCCGTTTCTCACAAAATTTATTTTTTATTCACTCTTAACACGTACGATTTATCGTGCCGCGAAATATTATTTCTGTTCCAAGTGTTTTACAAACTCGCGCATATACGTATATTTATGTACACCCAAACAACACACTTACATATATGTATATATTTACATATATATAGATGTGTTTGGAAAAGCAAGGAGCATAAATCAGACGTCAGCCATTTTACGCGAGAGCAACTTAGCCGGTCCGCACCGGGCGATGCGTCCTCGCTTGTTGACAAATTATTTGGGGTTTTTCATGAATGAAAGTTTCAATTATTTTGGGCAAACGCCGGAGTAACATTATCGCGAATATGCGTAGCGAACGAGAATTCCAGCGATACTGCTCGCGACACTTTAAATTCTTTATTTTCTCTTTTTTTTGTGCACCTTATTCTATTTTTCAGTTTCTTTTGTCCCTCTGTCTCTCTTTTATCGTGACCGATATGAGCGACGAGGACTCGCCCATTCGCGATTTCGTCGTAGATCCCTATTGAACGACATTCGAATTTTCATTCGGGGAAGGGGGAAGCGGAGGCTATTTCTTGTCTCAACTCGTCGTCTTTTTCCCTCGTTCTCTCGTTTCTCTCTTTCCAGCGCTCAGTTTCATGTCGTGAGAGAACGAAAGAGAATCTCGCGCGTCCAGTCACTCTGGCGAGTGCAGGTTCAACTATACTGGAAGGTGAAACTTTTTTTTCACCCTCCATCATATTCTATCTTACTTGCGAGCGGCTTATATTTCTTTTTAATACTTTTTGGAGCCATGCACTGCCACCGCGTCGCAGTACAGAGACGCAGAAGCAGCATACACCGTACAAGATTCTTCTTCCTTCTTGTCGCTCTCTCCGCTCTCTCCTTCCAACAAGCTTCCAAATATTTGGCACCCGTACAACTCACTCGAAAAAAAACTCCATCAGGAACATCTCTACCAGACCAATCCCAACCAAGGAAAATCTCCACCAATGACAATCTCCACCGGGAACATCTCAACCAACCCAATCTCCATCATTCCCAACTCCACCAGACAAAACTCACCCAGGAAAATCTCTATCGTGGTTAAACTCCACCAGAGGAAAATCTCCATCAGGAACATCTCCACCAGTCATGAAGATCAATCTTTACTGTCGGTATGGAAAACTGCAAAAGTTATCTAGAAATCCCATAGATGGTGCACCAGTAAGTGTAAAACAGTGGACGCATAACACATAACCAAATTTTGTTACACAACGAGAAAGAAAGGACCGTTTGGAGCTGAAGAGTTTTGTCGTCAAACTCATCGATCAATCAAACACTGTGATCCGCGAGCGACAAAAATCTTCAGCTCCAAACGGTCCTTTCTCTCTCGTTGTGTAACAAAATTTTGTTATGTGTTATGTGTCCACTGTTTTACACTTACTGGTGCACCATCTATGGGATTTCTAGATAACTTTTGCAGT
Organism: Rhimphoctona megacephalus; assembly: GCA_963989365.1. NCBI lineage: Eukaryota > Metazoa > Arthropoda > Insecta > Hymenoptera > Ichneumonidae > Rhimphoctona > Rhimphoctona megacephalus. Next base: position 8,601,088 of record OZ022422.1, on the reverse strand, counting down.
TTTCCATACCGACAGTAAAGATTGATCTTCATGACTGGTGGAGATGTTCCTGATGGAGATTTTCCTCTGGTGGAGTTTAACCACGATAGAGATTTTCCTGGGTGAGTTTTGTCTGGTGGAGTTGGGAATGATGGAGATCGGGTTGGTTGAGATGTTCCCGGTGGAGATTGTCATTGGTGGAGATTTTCCTTGGTTGGGATTGGTCTGGTAGAGATGTTCCTGATGGAGTTTTTTTTCGAGTGAGTTGTACGGGTGCCAAATATTTTTGTTCTTGTTCATGAAAAATGAGGCGAAAGGGAGACAACCCAATAAAATACGAAAAATCACTAAAAAGTTCCCAAGTATTTACTGCGGTGGGGGAAAAAATCGAAGGATGGCACTACCAATCTGTTCCAGCCAGTGGCGCCATCTAATGCAATTTCCTCACAACTCGAATATCACTGAAATTCTATTTAAAATTTCTGCCGTCCCAGAATTTGGAACGGCTCAATCTTGGCCCAGGATTTGAATCCAAATTGCATTTCACGGAACCGGAAATGGCCACCCAAAGCGACGATCTTCCCCTTTTCAACTTATTTATTTATATGGGGCGTTCCACGCCAAATCATCCGTTTGCTTTGTTTGATTTTTCAGGGAGTTATAGGTAATTGATTTTTAAAAAATCCACATTTTAAATATAGAAAAATACAACGGACGATTTCCCCGCCATCAAACTAGGCTTAAAAGTCATCAAAAGCATGATAGTTTCTTATAAAAATTTAACAGCAAAAACCAAGAGGGCTAACACTGTGGAAAAAACATTTCTTGCTTAGAATTCAAGAAATTGATTTATGTAATATTAAAAAAAAAATTGCATATTTTTAAACGAACGTACGTTTCAAAACAAAAATTTTCACCACCTCATCCATTCGGTTTCCTCGATTTTTGAGGGAGTTATTGATATTTGAAGAAAAAAATCGGAAATTTTTTCAAAAATTCATTTCTGATAAACGTGTTGAGATAAAAATTTGAAAAAAATTAAGCGAGTTGCTTTCAATGAGCGTTGAAAGTGAAAAAAAAATCAATATAATAAAAAATGCCAATTTCAAACGTGGCCGATTCGACGTGGAATGTCCCATATATTTCCACAACTTACTTCGATTATTATCATCTAGATCATTTTTAAAAAATTAATTCAAGGTTATACCAATAGAATGAAGAATGCTTGAAATCACTCTCGATTTATTTCTGTAAATACAATTAAACGTATATAAAATATATACACACATATATATGGGGCATTCCACGTCAAATCGACCTACGTCAGACCCTTCCATTCTTTAATTTGGCTGAAAATTTTATATGTTGTATGACCCATTGAAAGAAGCTCTTTTGATTTCTTTCAGATTTTTTTGTCCATACACTTATGAGATATAATTTTTTATCAAAATTCGATGTTTTTTTTTTCCAATGACTGTAACTCTCTCAAAAATCGACCAAATCGAACTTTTTTTTTTAGAAAGGTTGGTTTTTCACCGTACTACTAGAAAAAAAAAATACGGAAGTATTATTAATATTTGTATTCCGTATTTTTTTCTCAATTTAAAGCAATTTAAAGTAAAACATTGGTTTTAAGATGTTTGCCCATTTTTATTTTTTTCAAAAAATTCACAAAAAAAACTTAGACCAATTAAATGATTTTTGAGACTAGTTTCATCGTGGGTAGATTTTTCCTTATATTTTTTTTCTTATTTTGAAAAGAAGTTTCATTTTTTTTTCCAGTCAATTTGGTTCAAAATGAACTTTTTTTTTGAAATGTAGGTTTTTACCAGACTTTTGGAAAAAATTACGAAATAATAATTGAAAATCGTCCCCTATATTTTTTTCAATGTTTAAGCAAAAAAGTCATTAAATTTAAGATGTTGGACACTTTTGATCTATTTCAACAAATTGAAAAAAAAAACCTTGACCAATTAAATGATTTTTGAGACCAGTCCCATCGTGGAGAGATATTTTTTCATATTTTTTTTCTTAGCTTCAAAAAAATTTTCATTTTTTTAGTCAATTCGTACCAAATAGGACTTTTTTTTATATTAAAAATGTTGGTGTGAAAGAAAATATCAAAAAAATAGTTCGATTTGGTCCAAATTGACTGAAAAAAACTATGAATTTTTTTTTCAAAATAAGAAAAAAAATATAAGGAAAAATCTGCCCACGATGAGACTGGTCTCAAAAATTATATAATTGATCAAAGTTTGTTTGTGAATTTTTTGAAAAAAAATAAAAATGGGCAAACATCTTAAAAACAATGTTTTTTTGCTTTAAATTGCTTTAAATTGAGAAAAAATACGGAATTCAAATATTAATTATTCTTTCGTATTTTTTTTCTAACAGTACGGTGAAAAACCAACTTTTCTAAAAAAAAAAGTTCGATTTGGTCGATTTTTGAGAGAGTTACAATCATTTGAAGAAAAAAACATCGAATTTTGAAAAAAATCATATTTCACAAGTGTATGAACAAAAATATCTGAAAAAATTCAAGATAGCTTCTTTCAATGGGTCATATAATATATAACATTTTCAGCCAAATCAAAGAATGGAAGGGTCTGACGTAGGTTGATTTGGCGTGTAATGCCCCACATATATACATATATGATTCTCTTGCTGCTGGCTGGATTCGGGAGAGTATTATTCTCATTTCATAGGACTAATTTATAATAGTTCAGCCTCGAATATCTTGGTCATACACACATTCGACAAAAAATATATATATTCTTATTTAAACCGCTAATAAACTTCTTTCGCGCGAATATATTCAAAAAATGTTCCCTCTATTTTTACATTAAACATGCAATCACAGTGTATATTTGAGACAAAATAAAAACGAATATCGTTGTTCGTTTCGTGTATGCAACGATGACCTTTTTACGGTTTGTCAAAATTATGAATAAATTTTATTATTTGTAAGTTTATCGTTTTAATTGAGATCGGGACTGATTTTGATCGAATATGTTTGTCCTAGTAATTCTTCACTCTTCTTATCATCGGAAAGCCGTAGACGAGATGGAAAAAAGAATTCGCTATGTGTCCAAATGCTCGAAGCCATGCATTCACTTTGTACTTCAATTCCTTGACGATCGCTGGCAGCAGAGCTTCATACTTTTTAGTCGACGATTTCGAGCTACTGAAATTAACATTTTTTTTATACATGTCTCACTTAATATATGTTTACAAAAGATCAGTATCTAGAAATTTCTATAAAAAGATAGAAGCACTAGAAAATTCAGCAATATTCGGAATCAAATTGCAGAATCTCAAGAAATTTTCCAAATTATTTCAGAATATTCTAAAAAAAAAATATTTATAGCAAAAAATTAGTTTATTTGAGGTTGTATTTCGCAAATTGAAGGGATTGAAGGATTTTTTCTGTATTCTTTTTAAACATAATGCAATTTTCAGGAATATTGAAAAACCATAAAAGGTTTTGATTAAAGGCTTACATACACCTACAGGTATCAAAAATAGGGTCGATTTCAATAATTTTTTTTTATACTGTAAAACTGTATCTATTAAAACAACTTTTCGTTTATTTGAAAAAATATTTCGTTGTCAATGAAATTGGAAAATTTTATTAAAAAAAAAAAAAAAAAAAAAAAAAAAATTAGATACGCTGCGGTTGTAGTTTGTGTAAAACAGTTTTTTCAAAAAAGCCATTTGCGGTAACTACGATTCTGACTGTACGCTTCAACTCAAAATAAAACCACATTTTTTTCTTAAAGTTGTCAAAAAAAAAAATAATCTTTGTCAAGCCCAATTTTTTAAAAATTCATTTCTTGCAAAGTGGCAGAGGTTTGAATCGTAAAGTTTTTGCGTAACTTTTTTATCCTTTTTTTTACGTATAAAACAAAAAACTATGTTTAAAAAAAAATCCCTCGACAAAGGCTAGATAATTGTGTAAAGATCCTCTGTACCAATTTTCAACAAAATCGGTCGCTTTGGTTTTGAGATAAAATGGTTACCGTTTTCAAAAACACAATTTCGAAAAAAAGACTTTTTAAGGTTTAAGCACTTTACAAATTAAGATAAATTTTTTTTCTCATACTTGCAAGATGTGAGCGATTTCTGAATTTTTTTTTTATAATTTATGTATCAAGGGTTGACACTATCGAATAAAAATATTTTTGACAAATCGATTTTTTTTATCTCTCTAAGCGTATGTAAGCCCTTAATTTAAATCGAGAAATAGGCGAAAATTTTGACAAACTTTGAAAGCAGATATGCCATTAAACCGGTCTATAATAAAATATTTAAAAAATGATATTTACCCGCTAATATCAGTTTGCTGTTGAGTCTGATTGGTGTACGTGTACATGTAGCAAGATGGATAAGAGCTCGTTGTTTCGATAGTATGAAATTTGCCAGTTTTAACGGGCACCGAATCGCCCTTGGTCACCGTTGTTTTGTCCTTCTCTCCTTCCTCCGTATAAGTAACGCTACCCTCGAGGACACTCACCGAAACGTTTGAAAAATCATTGCTTATATAATTTTCGAGTTGCATCCCCGGATAATCGGCAACAAAGAACACGTCCGTGTAATTGGACCATGTATAAACGTGATTTTGTATCTCGTCCAGTTTGTGTCTGTACGAACTGAATCCCGTCATAAGTGGCATCAAATAAGAAATCGGCTTGAACGGGTGCCAATCGACCGCGAGCATATCGACCTTCGGATCGAATATTCGCTGCTGAAATCGCCCGTTCAACGAACACCAAACGTCCACGTAAATACTCAGATTCGAAGAGAGCCTCGTCCATTTTTCAATGTCCTTCGGCTTTCGGGGAGCGTTCAGAGCTCTTTCTTTCTGGCGCATCAAATTCTCCTACAATTTATAATAAAATTATATTCTTAATTTCAACAATATACTTGTTTTGTCATCGTTGTCACACTTTTGTGAATTTTTATTATCAGTCAGTCGAAGATAAATTACTGTTGATTTTAACCCTAGACCCCTATAATCTATTTTTTCGATCGTAAACCCTACAACGGGGTCGAAAACGACCCCAATCTTTTCTTTAACATAAAATGTTTCTCGTATGCGATAATAAAATTTAATTATACACCATTCTTTTCGTTTTTTAATAACGAACAGAATAGTGTACGATAAAGTCGCGTTTGGTGAACATTTAATGATAAAAACTCTATAAAACGAAACAATGTTTTGGAGAAATGCTAAAGTTTTTTATTAAAAAAATTGGGGTGGTTTTCAACCCCGTTGTAGGGGTCTAGGGTTAAATAAATTTTTGTGTGTTTTTATTAATGGGCAAATTTTTAAGAAACATTTCGCTTTTTTTTTGTTTTTCAATGAAACTGTTTTATGTAATTATTGTAAATTAACTGACTTTGAGACATTGAGCGTATTGCCGGACCATGTCGCCGTGTTTTGCCCATCTATCGTTTGGAACCCAGGCTTGAGGATTCATGAATAAATCCTCGTTGTTCGTATTGTCGTGAACTCTTATTACGATGAGTATAATGTCCCAGGCATGGACCATCATGTCCCAGGAGTATCCGTAAAGTCCTGGTACCCAATTATTGTAACCCTTTAAAGAACGAAAAAGAAGCAAATTCGTTGGAAAGAATTTTTGTTCGAGTTTATTTAACGGACAACACCACTGTGACGGCTTCAAAAAATCAATTTTTTGAAAACCATTTTAAAAAATCTAAAATACTTTTAAGATTGAAATGCCGTTGGACCCAGGTCGAAAAAATAATTATTTTCGTAGATATTGAATATTTTGTGGAGCGGTGCAGCGGTCCGCGACGCTCGGGGTCCCAACTTTGAATGCGTTTTTCTCAAAACCACTTTTTTGAGTGCGGCACGCAGCAGAACTCGAGCAATTTTTATCCGATCGACTTCAAATTTTTACTGTATCAATAAAAGTAGATTATCTAGAGAAGTACATAAGATTTTTTCGATATCTCAATAATTATAAAAGTTATAGCCTATTTTCGACGAGAAATTTTGCTCAAAAATCATTCTTTGATTTCAAAGGCGTGCCTATTTTTTAAAAATCAATATTTTTCCAAATCCCGATGTACTTCTCTTCAAAATATCATATTATTAACGAAAACACTCGGTATTTTTTTTCAGATCGACGTTGAAGAGAGTTCTGCTGCGTGCCGCGAACCACTGCGGAGATGACGCGAGAGCTTCCCCAGCGCCACCATGCGGCGTGAAAAATGTGAAAAAAATGTTTTTTGATACATTAATAAACAAGAAACAAAACCCAAAAAAAAATTTCGAATATCTCTTTTTTTCCCACAAAAAAAAATTCTTGAAAAATGTGAAAAAAAATAGGGGGTCACAGTGGTGTTGTCCGTTAAAACAAATTACGATCCTCCGATCATATTGCGAATCTTTTTACTTCGTATGAAAATATACTTTGAAATTTTTCATTTTTTCTTTTCGTATTGCCGAAAAATTTTGTTTCGCAAAGTATTCAATTTTAAATAATATTCAAAAATATATTTCACCAAGAATTTTTCTCTGTACAAGAAAAAAAATCCGTTAATAAATCGAATGATTTTATTTATGCTCTTTTGTTTTTTTTTATGATTATTTTTATACCTTTGTAATGAAGTGTGAATAGGGCAAAAAAAATTGCAATGCAACGTGTATTAGAAGAAGCGCAACGACGAATTTTTGTCTTCTCGTAATACGTGGAGATTTTCTCTTCGCGTTGATCTTGTGTCTCCAAGCTCTAATTTTTTTCTTATCATTATCCGACCAATTTTCTCGATCCTCCTCACTTTCGCTTTTTTCCTCATCAGTTTTCGAATCGTTTTTTTTATATGTAAAATTTTTATCGCTTTCTTCAACAAATTCGGAATCCTCGATCGAAGGATTCTCGTTGCGCGTCTTGTTGCTTTGGCACTCCGAAACGTAAGCCGAGCTTCCGTCAAACCAGGCTATTATTTTTCTCGGCCAATCGGGATTGCAGAACAGTGGCATTGTCGCTAGGCACACGTAGGGAAACATTCCTGACAATAACAACAAACGAAAACAACATCGATTTTAATTAACAATAATTCAGATAATTGAGCGAAAGCAAATGACTTTAAAAAAGATTATTTCGATCTTTGAGTAAATAAAAATTCGATCAATTGGATTTATATTTTCTTGAAGTTTCACCTATGCTAAAGAGTCTCGAGTTCATCAAATGGAAAGCCGTACAAAAAACCATCGCCGGAATTCTCGTCCTAGGAAAAAGCATGAAAAATCCAACAGTAAGATCGAAGATGAATCCGAACCAGTGAACAATGAGATAATCGGTTTGTTGCGTCGTCAAAATACTCCTGGGAAAAAAAAACAGTTTATTAATAACAAAAATAAAATCACGATTCCCGAAAATGATCGATCATTAGATTTTTATTATTTATTTATTAAAAATTTTTCTCACGTACTTGAAGGGATCAAAGACCCAGTGTCTTGAGAGATTAATCATTGCGTAACCCTCGAGCCATTCTTTGCTTGATTTTTTTAGGCCAGCAATAAAATAAAGGGTGAAAAATTGGAATTTCAGTATAAAATAATTCCAAAGTGGAACTCTCGTTGTCTTTTGTTTTGACAATTTTGCATCCAGAGCGCTATAAAACGAAAAAAAAATTATGCTATAAAAAAAGTGTACTCGCGATTAAGGGGTTACACCACCTTGGCGCTCGGAAAAGTGGGTAGAATTTTTTTTCAATTTCCATGCGACTATTAAATATATAAAATAATTGTTATTTTTCACAAATACATTATAGTTTTATGAAGAAATTGAAAAAAAAAAAACGAATAAAAAATTTTTTTACGCGGCGGAGATATAAATCGTCTTTTCAAACTGGTGGACAAAATATCTCGAGATCTACTTCATCGATTTTCGTGAAATTTATACCACATATTCTTTACAACATTATCCAGGATGTAGCATAGGATTATTTTGATTGAACACCGCGTTAATTTTGTATTAATTTTGAAAACTCAAAATTTTTGTAAAAATCAAAATTTTTTTTTCAACCAGCTGTTATTTTTACAAAAAAAATATTAAAAATATTTTCCTCACCCTACACTTTAGCTATTACCTTTCTTTACGAGAATTTTTTTGTTTTTTTTTCATTTTTCAGACGATGGCTGACAGAGAACAAAATTCCATCATCGGCAAGGATTTTCAAAAGAGAATTCTACTAGACGACTTATATCTCCACCATATAAAAATTTTATTTATTCGTTTTTGTTTTTTATTTGTTCATAAGACGATAATGTATTCGTAAAAAATAAAATTTATTTTATATATTGAATAGTCTCGTCAAAATTTTTATTTATTTTTGTACCTATTTTTCCGAGCGCCAAGGCGGTGTAACCTCTTAAGAGTTGATTATTTCAATCGTTTAATTGGAAGGGAACACTTACAAATATCGATTGGCCCCAGTGCCCCAGAACAAAATCGTTACGATACCGTAAAGATACGTGTGATTGTTCCAAAAACTCTTGTCCAGTAGAAAAATATACCAGTACGATATTGCGAAACAAGCGCAAGCTATTTTGAAGCAAAAACCGAGCATAATGCCAAACGCTCCGATCCACATTATCGCGTAAATTAGTATCATAATCGGTAGCGGTGGACGTTCCATTGCATGAATAAGGGGAAAGTGACAACCGTTTGGATCGCCCCATTTGAGATCGATATCGGCTAGTCCACGTTCTTCAACTACGTCGAGGACCATGCACAAACCTATTCAATCAAAATTCATTTCTTTTATCCTCAAAACTTTAGTCCATTTTTGTTCATCCCTTAAAATGACTTTGATATAGTTATTTTAATTCGGTCAATAATATTCACAACAATGAAACCAGCTAATATCAGAAAATGATTATATTATACAAAACATTATTGCGCAATTTTGATTGATTTTTTTAAATAAATTTTCCATTCATTCATTCGTCGAAATATTGAAAAAAACTATTTCACTTCTCAGATTCTTCTGTCTGTTCGTCCTATCTCTCTTTATTGCCAATTGAATTCAGTTAGAATTAAGTGCGATTGCTGTGTTTGATTCTGCACGATGGAGGGGGGGGGGGGGGGGGAGAGCGTTTGCCGACTGTGATTTAAACTGCTTCTTAATCGGCAAAACTGCTTGCAACTCTTGTCTCTTTGCAAGGGGCGGGGGAAGGGAGTTTGAACGCCTACTTAGCCGCGTCAACGACGAGAGTTTTAAACGTCGTCGTTTCAAACTGTTCAATAAAACGCGATGAATCATATTCTAGTTTGTTATTGTGTGTATCGATGACAATTAATTTTAATGGAGCTAATAAATTTATTAACACATTTATTAGAAATTTGATTACAAAAAAAAATTAATTAAACTTACCAAAAAGTGCTCTAGCTACTCCGAGACTGGCTGGATCCGTCGGTCTATACAACAGTTTGACGAATCTTTGATAACTCGTCAGATCTGACAATCGAAATCCTTGACATTTTTCAAAACTATTGCGTATTTTGAACCATGCGGATCCGATTTTCCGGGACCAGCAGGAAAATTTATTTTCGCGGCACCTCTTCTCATCTTTTTTTTCCTCCAAACTGGAACGATTAAGATTTGATCCCTCGGAATCATTTCTTTTTCGAGGCATTTTTAGGCACGATTTCTATTTTCTGAAATCATTGGAAAATCACATCTCAATTCACAGTAGCGCCACATTGGAATGATGATTTAAATATTTGATCTTTTGAAATGAGAGATTTTCTCGAGGTTTGAGATTATCGTACTCAATTTGCGTGGATATTAAATATCTTGCTCAAGATCTTTACGTACATCCCCTTTGAAATCTAACGCATTAGTTTAACGCGTTATTTTTGTTATAGCACGCGTGTCAAATCATTTTTTATGCACGCTGTAGAACGTTCGAGTCACAGAGGAAGAATTAATCATTCGTTTAAAAACTAACAAATAAATAAATATAAATAAATTCGATATTATTCTTTTGCATTGATAATTATATCAAAAAACGTTGAAAAATGAATTTTTTTTTCTAGAAAAAAAATCACTAAAATCACCACGAGGCCGCTGAATCATGCACTTCAGATCTGGATGCACTCTTACGAACCGCAACTTCAAGTCGCTAACATTTATCTCCATATTTCTATTAATCAAGAGCCGCGGTAGCGGCTCGACGCCAAGTATTAGAAAAAAGCCAGCGCGAGTCATGCCGCATTCTTATGTACTCGAATATGACGGTTTTCGGGCTTTTATATATGTACGCACATACATTTATACATATATCATACATATATATGCACACATACATAGTTTTGCACAGCATAGACGGATTCTGTGTATGCATGTGTCACAGGAGAGGAAAAGATGAGGGCTTTATTGAAATGGTCGTTAAAAATAGTTTCACGTCAACTAGTGAGTAAACGTCACTTCAATACTGTCTGTCAGACCTCATACGTGTTTATATACAACTTTTTTTCTCATTTTATTCTTAAGATTTATTGAAGCGCGTAGGAAAAAAGCGTTGTGCATTTTTTTGAACAAAATCATCTAAATAATAAAAAGAATAAAAAAGCATGCTATAATAATTGAGAGAATTTTATTATTGTAAAAAATAATGATTACTTTGAGCAATTGAGCGAAGAGAGAAATAATTATAAAGAAATGTCTTCCGAAAATAGGAAATAACTTCTAAGATCGTAACGTCAGAGGAAATATTGTTGGTCACCTTTTTCCCTCTATAACGAGATAGTAAGTGATTGTTTACCTGCTAATAATTGAAGGTTGGATGCCTGAATTTTAACGTTAATTAACACTTGTAAATTTAAAATAAATGTTGACTCTATTTCTGATATTTGAGAAGCACAATATGCCGATCGGGGTTCTCGATGATGTTTTACCGAAGACGGTTGACGTGTTTCTGAGTTTTCGTTTCCTCACGCGCGTCTATGATGGGAAAAAATAGGATCGAGAGAAAGAAAGAAAAGACTGCATTTTAAACTAACGAGAGGGACAGAAAGAAAGAGTAGAGAATAACTTGCGCACACGGAGAGCAAAAGGTTCTCGTCGCCCAGGCAACGTGCGCCTGACTATTGACCCGCGCCCGCGCAATTATATCTTATCATCACAAATCCTTCGTATCAGCCGCAAAAGCGCTCGGCGCTTCGCGAAAAAACCTTGCCAAGAGGGGCAAATCGTAATCTCACTTTTGGCGTGATTTTCCATTTTTTAAATCCCAATCGATCAATTTAATTCAAAGCTATGTAAAGTTTGAGTAAAAAATATTTTGCATTAAGAAATTATTGCTCAAGATTTCGTACGAATTTTTTTTTCGCCCATTCGATCCCATTCCAACCCCATTCCCATTTTCCCATTTTTTTATCATTTCATTTTTTGATATTGACAAATAATTTGCGACTAAAAAAATAATTGTGAGCAGGCGACTATTTTTTGGAGTTTGCCGATGTGATTTTTATACGCTTGGAAGAATAATTGTTGAATTAAAATAATCCAAAGCACAATTGATCATATTAATTTCTTTCCACGAATCTACGGAGAGAATTAAAAGTGAAAAATTACGAGGCAGTAATATACTAACAACGAGGCAACCTTAAATATTTGAGATGATTATTTTCACGGAAATTTGCATTTTGCTTAATAATAATTACAAAAGTTTCCAAGTCGTCCCGTCGTTACTATTACTGCTCGGTAATTTTTTAATTTTAATTCTTTCCGTGTAGGTTATCGTTGATTTTTCGAATTTTTACGCCGAGATACAAACTCTTTCTGATCATAAATACTGTGAAAACCCAATTTTGTTGAAACAGTAAAATATTTTGTTGAATACGTCCAACAAAAATGTTTCGTCTAGGCAACAAATTTTTTTTTTGTTTCAACAAAGTTTCATTTCAGTTTAACGAAGTTTTGTTGAATCATTCAAAATTTTGTTGCCTGGATGAAATAATTTTGTTGAATACGTCCAACAAAATATTTTAATATTTCAACAAAATTGGGTTTTCAGTCTGCGGAGATTTTGTTTTGTGGGAAGCTCTACAGAGACCGTGACTTATTTCCTCTTCTTTTTCTGTCTTACGTTGCTCCGGGCACCTCTGCGTGTCACCACATTTGCTGACACCTTGTTTCTTCACCGTGTTCAAGAAAATTGATCCGTATTAAACGCGCCTGATTACATCGCGGCGTCTTCGTTTCTTGAAGAAGCCCGAAAGTGTCAGCACTCTCGATGTTGACGTGAAATATACATTTTCTTATAGTACCAAACGTTAACAAACATTTTGGTATTGCGTTATTTTTCAAATTTTTTTTTTCTATTGAAGGTAATAGTATAATATGTATCAAGAGCCGTGGTAGCGGCTCGACGTCAAGTATTAAAAAAAAAGCCAGCGCGAGCCCTGCCACACTCTTATATACTCGAATATGACGGTTTTCGGATTTATCTTATTTTTTTTTCAAACCGCTCTCACGGAGGAACGAGTTGAGTAAAAATTTGACTGTAGAGGACCAATTTTATATTTATTTTTTTTATATACTCCATAATTATGGTGATGGTGAACGTGATTACCGATCGTAAAAAGCGAGGGATTTGGCAGCAAACGAACTGGAAGAATCCGGATTACATTATTGCAGTTTGGGGAAATATAAAGAACGTCGAGAGTGCGGCTCTTCATAAATTTTCTGTTAAAGTTTTTTATTCGAGTTTTTTACTACCATTCCGAAACGTGACAATTTTTAGGCTTTGAAATACACGCACAGAATTGATCTAATTTACTGTTTTTTTTTCAACCAACTCCCGATTGCACAATGCATTCAAAAATGTTATTATCTGACGAGAAATCTATTACAAATTTAAGTAAAATGAGATAAAAATTGGAGATATTAATTTCAAATTTGATAATTTGATATATTAATTAATTTATATAGTTGGATTATTAATTCGCTGGGCATAGACACGAAAAAATTGGTGAATAACCTTTTTTTTGCACGTATCGATCGTTTCTTTTCTAAGATTACATACGGAATGTCGAAGGGCAAAGATTCGCGAACGACTGCTCGATGATTGCGAATATGAAATATATAACGAGACCACAGACATTGATTGCTTTTAAATATAGCCCAGTTTCCAATGTTCATGAGTATGATAATTTGCAATGCACCGCGCAGCTCGTACATATATAATGGTATTGAAATAACAATACGTACGGACCAAGTGTATAATAATCTGTCGATGTGGATATCATTGGATGACTCAAGTATTAAATTTCGTCGAATCCGATGCGAGTTGCTACAATAAATAAAACCGACAAATTGTAAATCTGTCATCTCGTGGAATAGTTCAAATTTCCGATAACCTTAATATTTGTGATTATTAAAAATATGATACAATTTGAAGCGTTGACACAAATAATCGAATTTTTCCACCAATTTAATTTTTACAGACAATTTATTTATTTTATTTTATTTTATATTTTTTTTCATTTTGTAAACTAATGTAAATTGTCCATGTCATTAACGTAATATCGATCGTTTATTTATGTAGATTTACTTCCCGGTTGTTGACCGATTGACAGTTAATCAAGGAAATCGTCGCAATTCCTTCAGGGATAGAGCAATACCCTGGATATTTTGCTAACGCGTCTCGAAAGACATTAATTCGAATCATTTCCATCGTAACGCACCGCTTAACTCCTCATCATGCGACGACGAGATGTCGCGGTGATTAAACGCTTTTAAAGACAAAGATGTGCGCGTGCGTACACAAAAACTGAGATTTTCCATTGGCAACGATTATATATTATTTTATATTCAGGTAATGAGAATATAAGCGAACAAAAATAGTAATAAATTCCCTAATCATAAAACACGTTTCGAAAAATAATTGATTTTATATAATCGAAAAAATACGTGTTAATTAATATTATATAATTTTTTCCTTCAAATTCAAATTAAGGGGCCAGTCCATTTTGGAGCCACGAAAAAAGGCTATTTTCGCGATTTTTTTTGAGGATTTTATAAAAGATATGAATATAAAAGTTGTTGGGCTTGATAAATAAAGTCTTGAAACACATAAAAAAAAAATTTTAATTCATTTTTATTCATTTTTAAGTACAAAAACTATAGTTTAACGTAATGCCTCAAAAATAGGTGGGCTAGGTAGCTCCATCACAACTCGGCAACGGCTTGTCGGAAACAAAAAAATCAAAGTCCATTAGATTCAGTATGACACCACCTACAAAATGACCCTCGCATATAAAGTTTTATCAAAAAATAAAAAAATGGCAGATGAGAACGAAAAAAGTAAAAAAACGCGTTTTTTTCGCAGTTTTTCACAAAAAAAAAGAGTAAAAATCAAAATTTTTAAATCATCGAGGGTCATCTTGTTGCGAATCATGTTTACAATATGTGGTTCAAATTTCAAGAGAATCGGTTTATTAGTTTTAGAGATACGATGGAGCTAGATTTTGAAAACGTTGTTTCGAGAAAAACGCGTTTGAGCGCGTTATACGCTCAGGTAAACGAAATGAGGTCCTGACGTTCAAGTAAAAAAAAAAAATACTTAGAGCTCGAATTTTCATAAAATTTTGACACAATATTTCTGAATGTACGTACTTTCGAAAACAGTAAAAAAAAAATCGATTTTTTGAAATTTTCAAAGTGGACTGGCCCCTTAAATTGATTATTCTTGTCCATTGGAGAAATCATCGTCTTACTGAAGTATTTTCTCTTCAGTTTATTAAGGTTTTGGTTAAGCCCCTTGCGCACGATGACGCTTTACACATTTTTATTTTATTTTTGTCGATTGTAATTACAATGGTATTTTTATATTTAAAGAATTTTTATTGATTATATGCCATCCGTAGTATGTGAAACTGACTGCACGAGCCTTTTTTTATCGCTCATGCAGCTGGGGTGTACTGAGTACAGATATTGTGTAAAATAATGAATGGACGTCACTTTCGCTCTCGCGAAAAATCTCCAACGGCCGTTTTGAAGCCGGGATACGTATGTAATACCCAGCACCAAAAACAATGACGACTGATTTACCATGAAACGCCCCTCAATCTGTCTCTGTGGACCAATTTTTTTTTACTCGAACTCACTCACATATTTTTCTCATCTTGTCAATGATGCTAGCTCAATTCGGAAATAATCGAAACACTAATAAAAAAAAAAAAAATTAAAAAAAAAGATTCAAATAATCTAAAAAAGTTAAAGAAAGAAAAAATTGATGCTGGATAAAAAATTTCATTAAGTTTTTCTAAGAATTGATTGTACGATAATTCCTGAAAAATCATTGCCCCGATATCCTGAACTTTTTCTTTGATAAAATTTACTCAATTCTAATTGCTGTCTCAAAATAATTTTACAGATTTATTCGGTCTGATTATTTGCACAAGCGTGGCGATTCAATGACGCAATTTATATAGAGCCTGTTATTACGTTACGTATACAAAAAAGGACGCCGAAATTTACCCTTTAGCTGTGCTATTTGTCTAGAGAGCGAGAGAGAGAGAGAGAGAAAGAGAGAGAAATTGCGTACTCGTATTTGTATATGCATATGCATAGAAAGACATCGAGTATTACGGTGTGCACCTGGAGAGAGAGACGGTGCGTTATTATAATAGAGTGTACACACACATTTATACGGCGGTGAGCTACACTGATGCTAAACCAAATGCCGGAGAGGGCATAGTCACATCTCTTATTTCTATTTGCTCAGCTATTTATCACGGTTTATTATTTTTCATTGTCGAGAGGAGGCACGAGTCAGCTATGTACTTTATGCACTGCTAAAGTATACATAGACCATCGATGTATAAACCTATTTATACATACAAGATATATTATATAAGCGCAACGAATTTTTAAAACCATATCTGATTGTATTTGCATAAAAAAAACTTGCTTCATCGAGAGATTGGTAGAAGTCGCTGACAGACCTTCCCATCAACCCTTACAAAGTCTCTGATTTCTCGGACCCCATTAATTGCGGTTTTTTCTACTTCTCATCTCGGAAAATTCAAAAGGCCTGCACTAAGCTTTCTCTTCGCCACTCGATCAAATTACCGATTCTATCCTCTGCATTTGCATTCCTTTTTTCTACACCTCGATGAACTCGCCCTCGATGAATCCAGACACGAATTTATCCGATCCTTCTCGAATTACTGATTTTTATACGCTTTACGTCCGAAGATTATGGAGAAAACTCAAAAAATGCCCGTTGCGATGAACTTATACAAAATTATTATAAACATTTTGGGAACCAGCGCAGTAATAATAATAATTTGAGTTTTCATCGCGTTTTTGTTTATACCGATGTTCATAAATGAACTTATACAAAATTATTATAAACATTTTGGGAACCAGCGCAGTAATAATAATAATTTGAGTTTTCATCGCGTTTTTGTTTATACCGATGTTCATAAATGTTTGCCGGAGGTTATCGGGCTTCGTATATTAGGTCAACTTTTTTTATACTATGTACACACGAATACGTGAAAATTTTATATAGACGCATAAAAAAGTACGCACTGCATATAGTGCATGTATATGTATATTGTTGCTCCCGTCGGCAATATATCACAAATCAGGGTGGGGCAACCCCTAGGAATGGGGGAGAGTGAGAGGGTCGTTGAACGGGCCCGTAGGGGTGCCTGTACAACAATGGAACCCTTTACCGTGCCCCCAGCACCCATACCCAACATTCATACATCATCATTCATATGTAGACACATACGTATATATGTGTGCATAGTAAAAAAAAGTGCCAGGGGCACCTAGCCGGCTTGACGTGTCTTCAAACGACCAGGAAGGGGAGATTTCCCATTTTACGTGCACCTATGACGGCTTCCCTCCTGCCCCTCTTTCTTCAGCCCATTAAGTTTGCGCAGTATCGTCAAAGTTCAAACAAAACGAGATTTTTACGAAAATTCAACATTTTTATTTAGGATTCTTGGTTGGTGAGAAAAATGAATCTTATAAGAAATTAAGTTTATACGAAATTAAATTTTAAATATATTGGATTTTTCCCATTTGTTTAATTGTATTTCGCATTATAATTATTTAATATTTTATTGCATTTCGCAGAGAAGTACATAGGGAGTTTTTGATTAATTACAAACTTTCCATTTTATGAGCAGTTTTATACGAAATTTTTCACTGGAAATTCACCTATTAACTTCAAATACCTGCCATTTTCGAAAAAATTAATATTTTTAAAATTCCATATGTACTTCTATAGGTATTCTTATGTAGATTAACGAGAAATTTTTTGTTTTCTTCTAGGTCAAAAATTGTGGACGCCAAATGTCACGCCGTGGAGTGCCTCAGAAAAAAAATAAAAAAAGCAAATAGGAGTTGTCGGCCATTTTGCATAAAAAAATGAATAAAGAAAATTATTTTTATTACTTCGATACATGCACTAAATATACCTGTAATTAGTTTTGTAAATAAATTACTGTTTTATACAAAAAAAAATTGTTGAATATGCACATGATTTTATACACGCCACCGTGGCCATACCCCATTCCCGCTGTTTTTCAATTAAAAAAAAAAATTATTTATAGTTTACGGTACAATCTATTTTATTCGAAGTATTATCCTTCTCAATCTACGACCTTTTCCCATCTTTCACGCAACAAATCTATTCCACGCCAATAGAAATCGTTGGTTTTTGAGGCGATCCATTCATCGATCCATTTTTTTATATCTTCAAAAGACTTGAAATGCTGTGATGACAAATCATTCTGAATCGTTCGAAACGAATGATAAAATCAAACGGTGTTATGTTCGGTGAATACGATGGATGAGGTAAGACTTCCCAGTTTATGTCCTTTATATACTTTTTTACGGTTTCTGCTAAATGTGGCCGAGTATTGTCATGGAGCAAAATTAGTTTGTTATGACGTTTGGCGTACTCAGGTTGTTTTTTTTCAATTCCTGATTTAGTTTCATTAATTGTTGTTTATAGCGAATAGCTGTAATCGTTTCACCCAGTTTCAGCAACTCGTAGTACACCATACCTTCTTGATCCCACCAAACACACAGCATCACCATTATTGAGCATAAATATTGCGTTTTGGCGTTAATGGACCTGGTTCACCTGGCAGTACCCAAACTTTTTTTCGTTTGGAATTTTCATAATAAACCCATTTCTCATCGCCAGTAACGATTCGATGTAAAAATGACTTCCTTTCACATTGACACATAGTTTTTCGCTTTTCGAGTTGTCTCTCGTTTAATTGATGTGGTAACCAATTTCCTGCTTTTTGAACCAGTCCAAGATTATGTAAACGTTTGCTAACAGTCATTTCAGCAAACGTTTAATGTATCAGACAATTCTTTAAGGGTCTGACATCGATCTTCATTGAGTAAGGCCTCCAATTCTTCATCTTAAAAATGTTTCAACTGTCCTGGACTTTCTTTGTCTTTAAGGTCAAAATCGTCACTCTTGAATCGTCTAAACCAATCTTTGCACGTTGTCTCAGATAGAGCATGTTCACCATAAGCTTCTTGAAGTAAGCGATGATTTTTAGCAGCACTTTTTCTTAAATTAAAACAAAAAAGCAAAGCTTCCCGCATATGATGTTTCGTTGGTTAAAAATTTGACATTTAAAAATAAAAATTTAATAATAAATTAAAAATTTGACATTTTGACAGTATAGTTTTAGTGTTACTTGTATGAAAATAATATATTTGTTATCCCATCTCATACAAAACAGCGGGAATCAAATTTAAAACCCTGCTTTCAGCGAGTGTTTATTTTGAAAATGAATTATTTAAAAGACAATATGTTGAGAGTTTCTTTTCAATGTTTTACATACTGCTCAAATATTTATTATTTATATCCATTTCGGAGCTTGAACTTTAAGGATTATTCAACTACTATGCGCTTACGTCATGAAACTTGTTTTCAATCATTCGTCTACAAGGAAATAAGTCGCTCCGTTCGAAGATAGGATATATATTTTAGAGAGTAGATATATTATTGGGCAGGGTTGAGCTTGATGTAAATAATGACACGCAAAATCGTAGAGACTGGTTGAACAAAAATGAAGGACACATCGTAAATGACGACGAAAGCTGTATGTAACCGCGATAGTTTTGTAAAAGGGGTGAATCTCGGGTATGCTCGATAGCTGCATCGATTCATCGATCAAAAAATGTCAATTATTGCAAGAAGAGTTTTTACGAGGCGACGAAGTTACACGAAATTTCATCCCTGCTTCTCTACATGAGAGAAGGGATGAAATTCTAATCCGCTTTTTTAAAGGAGAGAAACTGCAACCCCTTGAGCGTGTCACAGCACGGATGACTGATTGTAAAACCATGGAGTAACCCACAAAGGGTTGCAGCTATAAAATATATAAAGCACGAGACTTTTTCCCTCCCTAACGTCACGAGAAAAAAAAACGATATTACGCGTAGAGATCAGCGGAAAGACCGACGACTGAGTGAGTTTAAAATTAATCCTCGTAATCGACGTGTAATCTTCTAAAATCTGTGACAGATAGGACATGTACCCAAGAGAGAGAGAGAGAGAGAGAGAGAGAGAGAGAGAGAGAGAGAGAGAGAGAGAAAGGGTTGTTTTTGTCGTTTCTGTTACGAGGGTTATTTTTAGCGCTTGTGTGGTCATTATCATTTGACTGCTTTCTCTCGCTTTAGCTCGTTATGGCCACTTAAATTTTTCATGGTGGGCCATTATTAGATACGGAGAATTTTAACTTTACCCGCTCATTCCCTAAGTTCAGTACATGGTTTCCATATTTATGAAAACGTATTATTATTACACATACAAATATAACAATACTTAAGCTACCCTTATCCACTTGAATGTTCCGTCGTTTAAAATAAAAATAATGCAAAGACGAGTTGCCTTATATACATCTTTCATTCTCTTCATTTCTTGTCCTTATTTCTGCTCGATACCAACACGTAATTTGGTCGAAGAATTAAATTATAAACCTTGTTCGATGACGAGGGAGAAAGTCTACACTATCTCGACAAGTAAACACCTTATCAATATTCAATTAGATTAGCATAACTCAGGCTCAATGTTCCAGAAATCTGATTTTGCGAACGTTCTTCGGAGACGCTTTTACAATTGCATTGTATTTACGCTCGACTTGTCACCAGCTGCTGGAAAGAACGAAAAATAGAGAAAGAGCGATGTAGTTTTTTCCATTTTTTTTTTCAAACGCGTTTACTATCTTTTTACGCATTCTCTCTTTTTTTTTAATACCACGAGCTATTTTCACACCCGCTCTATTCTTCGAGCTCGAATTGCGTGTACCAGGATGAGATCGATCGACCGGAAGCTTCGGTCTGTTCGCGAAAAAGGCCTTTCAAGCGAGTTTGCAAAATAAGGAAAAAAAACTGTAGCAAACGGTTTTTTTCTACTTATCCTGTTCAGAAATTTTTCCTCTAATAAGCTCGAGAGGAAATTTTGAGAATTCTAAAAAACCCTTGCAATTCTTTATTTGCAATTTGTAAATAAATGTTTGGTTAATAATTAAACAAATTAAAAATTAAAGACACATTTTGATAACTTAACAATTAAGATAGCAAAATTTCGACTCATCAATAAAATCGTTGCAGTTTTTTCATTCATTGAATGCCAATACCATTATTGTACGAACCAGTTCAAATGTACAAGAATCGTAAAAGAAATGAAATCAATAATTTAGGACGCTATTAGTCACTAGACAATTCAAGAGGCAAGATAATAGAGAATACCGGGTGCGCTTATAGTCGTTTGTAAATATCATTAAATACGATCGCATTACGATCTCGTTAGCGTGGATGAAAAAAAGAAAAGCGTGCCCCATGCTCATACGTTGGTCCATCAGACTTCTGTATGTGTACTATATCGTATATATTTGAGTTCGTAATCCAGAGGGAGGGGGATTACCAGGACCCATCGAATATCTTTCTTGCTCTCGCCAAATTATTCTCCCTTTTTCGAAAGTATGTATATATATATATATATATATATATATATATATATATATATATATATGTATAAAAATGTATAGAGAACGAGTAGTCTCGTCTTTTCATTATTCGTACGCGTCCGTCCGTAAAGACGTTCATCCGCGGGGGATGCGAAATTGGGGCAGGTACCCGGACGATGTCAGGCCGATGGACAAAGAGGAGAATAGAGAAAAGAGGAACTTTGTCATTCGGCAGAGAAACGGGGATGACGAGATCGCGACTGAAGCGATTGAGGAGGGGCGCGCGAGTAAGGGAGACGAACGATATTTCAACGGGTGCAACCCCCTCCTCGTTACCTTTTACCCTCTCGAAGCGCAAAAACACGTTGACTTGTTTTCACGGGGTCCGTTATAATTTTTTTTTCAATTCTCGAGGGGCTTCGGAGAGAAAAGGAGAGACTGTAAATACGATAAAGAGTGAGAGAGACAGATAAAGGGATGCGAAAACATTCTCTGGTTCACTCGAGGGATAAAAAACAATGACACGAAAAACGGTGTCACTCGAGGGATTTCGGGTATGGTGAGTTATGAGGGACAAGAAAAAACGAGTTACGTTCACAAAGATATTTAATTATTACCATTTTTCGTGACCTGGATAACCCCTTTTGGCAATATTGATCGCGAAAGGAACGCCACATTTTTCAACGAAAGACAATAAAGTTCATAAAGTTATTCGCTCATCCGTAAAGTACCGGTAATACTTTGGTTTTCTTTCGTGCTTTATAGACTCTGTTGTTACTTCTTTTTTTTTTTTTTAGTTACACAAGAGCACGGAAGTAATTCACCGAAGCATGCTCGCTACTCGAGATAGAGAATGAAAAAGCCAACGACGCGTGCGGGTTTTAGTATTTATTGTTAAAGCAAGGGTATTATTTTAGTTGGCGAGGCCCTCTTGATGTGCAACTGTTTGAGTATCGCGATAAAAGATGGGGAATAAAGAATATGCAAGAGGAGGCTCGGAGACGGGGGAGCTTCACGTCGCTCCACTTGATACTGTAGTGCTTGGAAAATGGTGCAGCTCTTGTCCAGGCTTCTAACTACGCACATCTGCAACTTTATTATGTAGATAATATAATGAAATATAGACATAGCGGCCAAGTTACGTGTCTGACTCTGGATAAACTCGGTTACGGTAAATACGCACTCTCTCGTTACGCCAAGTTTATTCGGCGGACCATAGAGAACGAGCTTTTTGAGTGGACGTTAGTAGAATAATCGTCCAAGTGTAGACAAAAAATCTTTCTTGTATGAAACTTTTCAATGTACGTTGCAATTTTTTTTCTTGTACAGAGAAAAATTCTTGGTGAAATATATTTTTGAATATTATTTAAAATTGAATATTTTGCGAAACAAAATTTTTCGGCAATACGAAAAGAAAAAATGAAAAATTTCAAAGTATATTTTCATACGAAGTAAAAAGATTCGCAATATGATCGGAGGATCGTAATTTGTTTTAACGGACAACACCACTGTGACCCCCTATTTTTTTCACATTTTTCAAGAATTTTTTTTGTGGGAAAAAAAAGAGATATTCGAAAAATTTTTTTTTGGGTTTTGTTCCTTGTTTATTAATGTATCAAAAAACATTTTTTTCACATCTTTCACGCCGCATGGTGGCGCTGGGGAAGCTCTCGCGTCATCTCCGCAGTGGTTCGCGGCACGCAGCAGGACTCTCTTCAACGTCGATCTGAAAAAAAAATACCGAGTGTTTTCGTTAATAATATGATATTTTGAAGAGAAGTACATAGGGATTTGGAAAAACATTGATTTTTAAAAAATAGGCACGCCTTTGAAATTAAAGAATGATTTTTGAGCAAAATTTCTCGTCGAAAATAGGCTATAACTTTTATAATTATTGAGATATCGAAAAAATCTTATGTACTTCTCTAGATAATCTACTTTTATTGATACAGTAAAAATTTGAAGTGGATCGGATAAAAATTGCTCGAGTTCTGCTGCGTGCCGCACTCAAAAAAGTGGTTTTGAGAAAAACGCGTTCAAAGTTGGGACCCCGAGCGTCGCGGACCGCTGCACCGCTCCACAAAATATTCAATATCTACGAAAATAATTATTTTTTCGACCTGAGTCCAACGGCATTTCAATCTTAAAAGTATTTTAGATTTTTTAAAATGGTTTTCAAAAAATCGATTTTTTGAAGCTGTCACAGTGGTGTTGTCCGTTAATGACGTCATGTCGTTGAATTTCCAGCAAATCGTATGTTGATTCATCGTGTCTCTATATCTCTCGTCCCTTCTGTTAAAATCAAAATCATCGTGGCTGCATTTATTGGCAGGTCCTTTGGCGCGCTTCCCTATCTATTTTCCCTTCCCCTGTCCAGTCTCTCAGTAGTCTCTCGAAATCCTTGAATCCCTGTAGCCCGGTTAATAGGAAAGACTATCCTGTAGAAACGGTTCGAGCAGCTCGAGACTCGAAAAGTCCAATATTCGCCCTCATCGCTTTCCTAAAGAGATAATGATCGTTTCTACGAGGGTACAGATCTGCGCCATATCTATGTATACAGCTAACAGGGAACACGAGGAACATAATACAAGAAGATTCCCTTGGGATGAAGCGGTGACGAGAGAGCTTCTCTCTGTCCATCAATCTCTCTCAATTTCAGGAACAAAGAGATTATTTTGCGTTTTTATTATTTATCTTATCGCGACGCTGATCTGACATAGCAACCATTTTTTCTATATTAATTTATTTATGTAACAATAATGGCTATATAATCAAAATTATCAACATTTTAAGGTGAAACGCCACTGTGACGGGTCAAAAAATTTTATATTTTTTTTCTTGCAGTGCACATGTTCAGAATCGTGTAAATAAAATTCTCAAGTCACAAGTAAGTATCAATATTCGAGTCAACACTTTATTTTATGTCAAAGAAAGAGCAATGAAAAATTTAAACGGGTTTCAAATGAATCGATTAATTTTTTTTTGTTTTCAAATATTCGTAATGCAGTGACTCAGTCTGTAAGTGGCCGATTTTTTAAATTTTCATAATTTCTATTTTTTAAGACCGCTCAAAAGAAAAAAGTGTAAAAATCGAGAAAATGAAGAAAAAATTTTTCAAATCATCCCCATTTCGTGAAAATAATATTTTTAAAACGGCCACGTACGATAGCTACATTCATATAGATATTGAATTTTTTTATTGTCGGATAACCCTTCACCAAGATTTTGATGGGACAATGAAGAGGAATTTGAAGAGGAACATTTTAAATGAAGAGGAATCACATAGAAGCTTAAAACGTTGTAAATTTTAAATATTTTTCAATAAAAATTGGCATTGAAATAGTTGAATATATACTCAGTTATAATACCCCGAGAGCTTGGAAATTATCGGGTATTTCCCGATAGCTTTGTTGCCTAGCAACAGGCGCGTGAAGTTTGGCAGATCAAAATTGTGCCAAACTACACACGCGTGTCGCTAGGCAGGAAAGCTTGAGGGAAGTACCTGATTAATTTCCAAGCTCGAGGGGTATTCGGCGGATTATTTTTTTCACCCGAATTCCAACCAATAGGTGTTTGGTACTTAACATCACGTGGTACCAGCAGAACGACATAATAATATCGATAACTTTGATGTTTTTGACATTCACGTAGGTTACAACCCTAGAAAAAATTTACAATCGGCTAACCATAGGCCAAGTGTGGCCCAGTGTTGGCCAATGTTGAGCCGATTGAAAATTTTTTCTAGGGAAGTTATTGAGAATTTTTTGTTTGTTACCTAGCAACAACAGGGAAATTTTCGAAAAATTACCGATATAATTTCATCCTGCTGGTAACCACGTGATGTTAAATACCAAAAGCTCCTATTGATCGGAATTCGGGTGAAAAAAAATAATCAATAAAATATCTTTTACCCGATCCTTAAGGTAGTTCCCCCACAGGATCGTTGAATTAAGAAATGGTTGAAATTTGGCATACGTATTATTTAATACGTTATTCAAAAATCTGTGCAAATTTAACAAGATTTACCATCCCGAACCCGAGATATTTATACTTGAAGTTGGCTCGATTAACACGTAACATATGGGCAATGCATGGGTAAACAGTACGTTATAAATTCTACCGTCAGAACTAAAATCAAGAACTTGATGAAAAACGAGGAGGAGCAAGAGCGGGATGTCACGAATATTGTAAAAAAAACATCAAGATGATTTACCATCTAGTTTAAAAGATATAACCTGGAGAAGTACTACGGTTTTGGCCTTATACGACATATTCTACAAACAAACGAGCGCGAGCGCGAGAGACGTAACCTTTTTTGTGTATTGGGGCATAGCCCGGACAGTTCTGGCAAAAAGTTTACTCGCAATGTCAGATCAAAAATACTTATAGAATAAATTTTACGACAGTAGATGATATCTGTCGTATTATCTATTGGTACCGAGTCAATATTTTGTGCTTTATAAATTTATTTACTACGAATTATCAACCCTTTACACACACATGTAACGCACACACGGTATGTAACTTTTGGTTGAGGTTGTCGCAGGGGAACTACCTAAAATAATTAGTTATACTTGTAAAAAATATCCCACAAATTGACCATTTTTTGGCCCGTCTCAGTGGCGTTTCCACTTAAATCAACTTCTGCAATGATTAAATTTAGATTTTATTAAAAGAATTAATCCTTATGCTAACCGATCGACCATTTTTTAGCCAAATTTATTTTGTAGTCATGCGATGATAAAAAAAAAATGTTTGTATAAAATCACAACAGAATAGAGTACCAAATCAGAGATCGCAACGACCGAAGTAGAGGATAAAAAATGTGTCGAAAAGGGAGCTGGTCTCCCTACGTATAGTACGTCTTTACACACGGTCAGATAAATGAAACAATACTCTCGGTGATGGTGGTCAGACTTTACCCACATGCGCACATACACACAGCCCCGCATTTATACATTTTTAATATATAAACATGGACGACGATAAAGAACGGATATAATTGTAATGGGAGTATCCTCGGCCAAACCGGGACCTAATGCGTCAGATTAAAATCTTTTCGGTCATTGTAAAAGCCCGCACGCACACGCAATGTCGAGTTTACGCTACGAACCACCTTCAATACAATTGCAATTTACATGGATGCATTCTTGTTCAACGACAAAAGAAGTTACGCGCGTCGATTGGTCGCACCTGCGACTATTCTCTCTGTTATTCCCATTTTCATATATATTTCTTTTTTCTTTTTCATTTATAAAAACCCTGTTATCCCTGATTAAATTTCGAATTCAGATGCACTTCGTACAGGAATTTCTCCGTTTGTTAGAAATAATATATTTTTATTTTGGGGGTGTAAAAATTCAATGTTGATGATTTTTTTTAAATTATATTCGAAGTAAGTTTCGATGTAGAAGTATTTTGAAACAATTGGCATGTCAAAACACACAACTGCACAATTGGAATATCAATATATAAAAATGAGAAAATATCACTCTCGTAAATTATTACGCAATCACTATTTATTCTTTTTCTTAATTTAAAATACATGCACGTTTGTATAGCACGTATTTTTGATCTTCCTCTCCGGCTCTTCCGTTCTTTATTCTTGAAATATTAATCTATCGATGCATGAGTCAAATATTTGAGTATCAAGATGCGTGTGTATTTAGTGGTGAGGTAATTTTATTGAGAACGTGGCACAATTTTTATTCGATGGGGGTGGGCGAACTAATTGAAAGCCTGGACAAATTGCCCGAAGCGTATCACGTGGTAGTAAACATTTGCCCAAATCGGTCCAGCTTGTTGAGCGGACAAGCTTGTCTCAAATATCCCGAGGGTGAACGAGCCTCCTGATCGTCTCTATGAAAGAGAATTATACAGATCGAAATACAGAAAATAAAAATCATCACAAATAAGCTATATAAATCTGTTGGCGAAAGATGTTTGGCCGGTTCTCAATCGAGAACCATTGAACCGATTTCGATGAATCTTCCACAGGAAAAAAGCTCATGATTCACAATAGCTTGTAGGCTGTATAAAATTCCGCTATATTATTTTTTATGGAAATGTGAAAAAAAGTTCAAATTTTTTATTCAATCTTTAACTTTGAAAACTCATCCATAATTAAATAATCCAGATAAACAAAAAAACGAATTACCAATTTAAAGGTAATTCGAAAATGAAGAGAATGAGCGGTGGCTGGGGTTCCAATTTTGGACAGAAAAAAATTTACAGCTATTCTAGTGAAGTGATGAAAAATTTGAAAATTGAGCATCTTTTTTTGGAGTATTTTATTGGAAAAAAACTGAAAAATGATGTTTAAATTGTAAAGAGAATGGCAAGGAGAGAGGCCGTGGAACATTTCAATACATTGTTTAATACGGAATTGAATTTTTTTTTCTCATATAAATAATATAAAACTGGTGAAAGTATGAACAGCCACAATAGATAAGGGCTTCGCTAACGTCCATCTCAGCTGTGTAATTGATTTAAATTATTTATATGAACATGAAATGACGAGCCCAACGCTTAACGGGAGAAACCAGTTTAGGAGGCCGAAATTTTGGTGTTTTTCGTGAATTTTTTTAAAAGAGAAGGAATAATCAAAATTTGTTTAAACTTGGAGGATATTTTATTCATATTTTGAAGTATACTTTGTAATTTTTTCAAGTCATTTCCGCCGGAAATAGTGGAGTTAGAAGCTGCTGTCCATGGACGATCGCCATCCGAGTTTTTTGCTGGTGGGCATTCCTGAAATCACAATTTTTATCTGTAATCATTACAATTTTCTTTTTTCGTTAACAACATATTTCCTAAGAATATGAACCTAATTGTGATCAAAAAAGTTGAAAATTGCATGTTTTTGAGGTGTTTGAACACAATGTCATGTTTTTATACCATGTTTTTTCACCTTTTTTGCATTAAAAAAAATATTTTTAATAATAATATCATCCCAGAGTTAGGTTAATATAGATTGTAATTGAATGAAGAATATTCGCACAAATTTTCAGAACGATTGATCAATAACTTTTTGAGCTAGAATGCCCACCAGTCGAAAAAAGTCGTCCATGGACAGCAGCTTCTAATTCCACTATTTCCAGCGGAAATGACTTGAAAAAATTACAAAGTGAACTTCAAAACATGAATAAAATATCCTCCAAGTTTAAACAAATTCTGACTATTCCTTCCCTGTTAAAAAAAATTCACGAAAAAAACCAAAATTTCGGCCTCCTAAACTGGTTTCTCCCGTTAAGACAGTCCCATCATAGTGGCATGCGGCTTTCGGATTGATTGAAAATATCCAAATTCTTTTGCTTTTTATCCAAAAAATATTGCAGAAAAAAGAAATCAGCCAAGTAGTTTTGTTTAAAATGTCGTCCCAAACCCGAGGTTTCCCGGTCCGAAGATCTTAATGAATCACCCTATATACATTCATCTTTTTTATGCACATTTTTTTAATATAAAATTTCTAGGGATTTAATTTTTTTAAGTGGAACAGGGTGTGTGGTTTTTAATGGGTAAGAATCCCACACACTGGCGTAGTGCAGACCCTACCCTGTGCCTCATGTAAAATTTTCCACAATCCCTTGGAAAAAAAGAAAATTTACATTTTCGTAAATGCACAGCTAGACGCGCCTGTTAGATGTGTTGCAGGCGAAGTCCGAAGACACAGCTATATAGTATAAAATAAAAATTGAAGTTTGAAAAACTGTTTTTCACCACACCTCCACGGAAAGTTCAATTTTCCGCCTTGTATAAGTGGAATTTTCCTCTGAGGTATGGTGAAAAATATTATACACGAAACGGGAGGAAAAGAGTCTATCTCAAACCGCGAGGCTAGCCCAATTTCGCACGTGGTTTGATTTCGCCTACTTTCCCTCCCTAAGTGGCATAATATAATATTGTTTCTTATCGTTTGAGTAAAATTTATCATTTTTAGACTATATAACATTTCGGTAGCAGCAAATACACGCAAACTGGTCTAATTGTAAAAAAATTTACAAAAATTGGTTTGCAACGTAAGAAATTAACCACAAATCAATATAGAAATGGAACAAGCGCCATTTTAAAGAGGAGAAATCGAATTAATCGGCGATTTAGATGCCCAATGATATCTCAATTATGGACGAATCGTATCAAATAGAATTGAAAGTGTGAAGATCGACGAACACGAGTTTGGTCACGTGGCGAACAGCTCGATTTCGCTGGTAGGGGTATATGCACGTGGCGAATTATTGCCAACACCATTTTCGTGCACCAGACTCATTCTACTGTCTTTCCCATGCCATACGATGATACCAGACCACAGATCTTCTCGCACGTGTTTGCGGATGTGATTCGTTAATTCGATGCACGCGTTAGATGTTCAACAACGAAAAAACCAATAGAAAAACTATCCAACTGCATTGACCCCGGGTACATTGCTCGGGCGTGACACACGGGAGTAAACGATATTATCGGATAACTATCCCACACACTTCATGGGAAATAGAGACAAACGAGCAGATAACTCTAGCGAATCTGTGTGATAAACTGAAATTTTACTATTAAACATTTTCTTGTTTTATTTGAAAATATTTTTTGGACATGGAAAGTCCAACAATGTTTGACAGTTTTTACAAATTTCGGTTCGATATAAATTAAAGGCAATATATGAAAAAAAAATGCTTGATTGGTAAAAAATGTTCAAAGCAAAAAATTCGCATGAATTTTATTTTGTTGAACGTAGAAAATATGTCTGAACACATAAATAATATTCGACACAAAAATATGTCGGGTGTTCGCTGAAAGGACAGAGTTTATTTTCGTTCAAGAGTTTTTTTTACAATATAGAGGAATAAAAAAACTTTTTATCCATATCGCATTATCGTCTCATTTATAAAGTGTCATATTCTTGAGATGACACGCGACAAGCAAAAACTTTGTATCTTGCGTATGATTGGATTATTATTTTATGATATTTTTATTGTCCAGAAGAGCGAGCGTAAAGGGTTTTTAAAAAAATGTAGGGTGGGACAAAAGTATTAATAATATCCGGCTGTTATCTTTTCGTGGGTGAGTGCGATCCTGAGGACAGTTATTTCTCCGCGTTAAACCGCATAACACCAAGTTGGTCGTTCATCCTCCGGGAGATAAAGAATTATACGTGAAGACATAATACAAAGTGGTGAAAGTAAAAAAGGTCCAAAATTCACACGATTTTTATGCGAAGTAAATGTCACCTACGCCCTTTCGATTGTCGAAAAAAGAGATACGGAGCCGCGTGGCAAAGTTACGCAAACTCGCGTGTCAGGACACGTGTCCGACACGTGGCTCCAGGCTTCGAAGGATCATCGTGCGTAACGACGCCTGTCCACCATATCTAAATCCACCGTTGCATCCTCTAACTATACAAATATAAGCAATTGCCTGTAAGCGAGGATCATACGAAACTCCTCCAAGCGTGTAACCGTTACTTAAATCTTTATCTACGATAATTCACCGCCACCAATAATACAATATTAATAGCTTAATTTTGACAACGAGCCTTCTACATACAGCGTTTAAAGAATGACCCATCGAAATGAAAATAATAATTATTATGGTCTTGTTAAATCAACTACAATTAAATTCGATTCAAATTTATTAATCTGATATTGATAAAACGTTGCATTAATATTTGGATTAGTTGGGTCTGATTCCATTAGTCCAATGACACGAGACTTGGAAAAGCTTTAGATGAAAAGAAATAAGTTCGTAGGCAAATAAAATGTTCACCCCAGCCAATAATTTGCTGGCTATTTTTCAGAATCGACAAATAGATAAATGATAATAACATTTCTTGTAGTACGTGGCAACTTTTTCTACGTTTATCAGCGGTTTACCACATTCACTCTAGTATTCCAACAATTGCTTCTACACGGAGAGAATTAAAAATGAAAAATTACCGTTACAGCAATAGAAACGGGAGACAACCTTGAATGTTCGCAATTTTTACAATGCAAAGTGTAAATTTTCATGAAAAGAAAATAAAATTTCTTCTATTATACAAGAGATTTTATTTTATTTTCATGAAAATTTTCACTCAGCACTGTAAAAATTCCGAACATTCAAGGTTGTCCCCCGTTTCTATAGTTGTAACGGTAATTTTTCACTTTTAAGGTAAAACAGCTGATGTAGACTAGTCAAATGAGTGCTAAATTTCCAAAATACATTTATGCAAAGTTTAATGCACTAAATTGAATGAAATGATGATTGATTTGTATTACAGCGTGTCTTAGTAACCTAAAAAAATATTAATAATAATAGATTTGTAAAACCTTCAACTGATAAATGAAAAAATTCTACGATGTCATATTTTCATCGAGATTTTTCAAAGAATAATCCGTATTTTTAAACCGATTTCAATGCACCACATCTTATTTTGTTTCTCAAGAGATCCTCTATGAATTTACCATGTGGATTTTTTTCTGAGTTTCATCGTTTTACTGTTGCAGCCAATTGTTTAATTGGTTTAAAAAAATGTTCATAAACCAATTGCTGTAATTTTTATACTAACAAGTTAAAAAAAAATCTATGCGGTGAATTCGTAGAGGATCTCTTGGGGAACAAAATAAGACGTGGTGCATTAAAATCGGTTGAAAAATACGGATTATTCTTTGAAAAATCTCGATGAAAATATGACATCATGGAATTTTGCAGTTATCAGTTGATGATTTCGTAAATCCATCGTTATTTAATTTGGTAAATATTCAGAAGAGCAACTTTTCCGAAAAATGGTGATAGAATTTTTTTTCTTTTCTATTAGTTAATAGGCATGTCTAATAATGATAATCCGTCGGGGGAGCTTGAAATTTTTTCATATAACTTGGTTTTTTTTAGCAAAAAACCAATTATTCAATTTTAGCATTTTTCCAAATTTCAGGCATTATAGGCATCATTATAACATGAATATACGTATATATACACAATTTTCATTTCAATATTTATATCCAAACAAATTTACAGATATGCGTTGAATTTCAAAATATATGTATTGACAATTCTACAGATTTATTTTCAAAACAAATTCACAGCGTATGCTGTGTATTCATTTTCAAAACAAACTTTATTTTTTTATGTTTCGACATTTTTTTATGTTTTTTGTTTTTTATCTCTCTTGGTATCTCATCTTTTACGACTCTTTCTTTTGGCATCTCCATAATTTTTTATGTTTCGACAAAGTTGCCAATTTGCCACACTCTGAACACTTTATTTGCTCTGCTGTAATATCGTGATTTTGTAAAAAATTAATATACTTTTGTAAAAAAACAATAAAATTTTGTAAAAATCAATAAAATTGTTTGTTTGTTTGTTTGTTTGGGGTTTTTTTGGGGGGTATGTCTGGAATATGATGGAAAAAACGTGACAATCGAATTTTATATTTTTTTGTTAAAAAAACAATGTTATATGCGGAAATTTCAACCTCCCCCGACTAATTATTATTAGTAGGCATGTTCTCCAACTGATGCGAAAGAAAAAAAAATGTTTTCATCATTTTTTGGAAAAATGGCTCTTCTGAATATTTACCTTTAATTTTTTTTAGGTTAAGGAAGTTGTATCGATATTTATATGACATCATACGAAAAATACATTATATTTGATTATTCCAAGTTAATGTATTGAAATTTGGCGTGAATCTTCTTGAACAGCATTTAATTATGTGTGAAAAATTTGGAGAGGTTTCACTGTCTAGTAATCGAGATATTCATTGTTGAAAATGACAAGTTTAACATGAGCTCTTATGGAAGCTTTCAAAAAATTGCGAAATTCAACAATTAATATCTCAATTTTGAGACGATGAATCATCGGCATATTCCGCCAGAAGTTTAATACCATATTAAACTTTCTATTTACAAAATTTTATTGTGTAAAGTTGGAAAATAATTTTTACATGAGAAACGCTATAACCTCCTTAATAAGGCATGCTGTAATACATATCAACCTTCAATTAATTTAATTAATGCGTTGCACTTTGCATAAATGTATTTTGAAAATTTAGCACTCATTTGACTAAGTGAAGCAGCCATATTACCTTAAGGGCTCTGTCTACTTTAAAACTTTCAAAAAATCGAATTTTTTTTTTTTGCATTTTTCGAAAGTTTATATATTTAAAAATATTCTCTGAAAATTTCAGAAAGATCAGAGCATTCTAAAGTTATTTTTCCATACGTTGAACGCTACCTGAGCGCGCTTGTTCACCCCAACCGCTGCGTATACCGTATTGCCCGGCTGGAGCGGAGAGCTGGTGTAAATACCGCAAGGCCGGAGCCACCAATACTTTACATAATTTCAAACATCCTCCTGCTCTTTCTAAAGATGTTCAAGAGGTTTTGAAACCCATCAACGAGGACTTGACGAGAGACGAATTGCTCCAAAGATGTCTTGGCGGCAACACCCAAAATAATAATGAGAATTACAACAACTGCGTCTGGAATATTGCGCCAAAACACACTTTCAATGGCAAAGTCATTGTTGAAATTGCATGTTATATTGCAGCCTGCATTTTCAATGAAGGGTACCAACCAGTATTAAAAATAATGAGTGTAATGGGCATCAAAATCGGTGAATGCGCGAATTGTTTCGCCAGTGCGCGCGATATCCAGCGCATCAACTTTGCGAATAGACACTCATTGGAGGCTTCTAAGGAGAGCAGAATAGAGTGGAAAAAGGCTAAATCGCAAAAAATTGAGTTACAGGAAGAGGCAGAAGGAATTATGTATGGTCCAGGCATTGCTGATTAAGTGTAAGCCAGATATGTTACGATTTTTTATAAATTAAAGCTTTAAACGCGTTTTTCTCGAAACAACGTTTTCGAACCGCTTGTTGAAAAAATCTCAGAAACTACTGAGCTGATCCTTATGAAATTTTAACTACATATTCTGTACACTTATCGCTATATCCCGTACCAGAATTATTGCAAAATTTTTATTTTTACTATTTTTTTTGGCAAAAAACATGCAAAAAAACACGTTTTTTAATTTTTTTTGTCCGCCATCTTGTTATTTTTGCATATAAATTAATATTAGAGGTACGAGATATAGCCACTGTCATACTAAACCTAAAACTATTCAATTTTTTTGTTTCAGATGGGCCGTTGTTCACATTTTTTCAACAGCGCACACCTACCTACTTTTTGAGGACTCCTGTTTACCTGGTATTTTCACACTAAAAAAGTGGTTAAGGTAGATTGGTGAATTTGAGCCATCCAAGATGAAGGGCTGATAATTTTTGTAGTTACACATAAATATGGGATGAATTCATATTTTCAACTTGAATGCTATTTACCATCTAGTTTGGTAGTAATTAATTCGTAAACATCGACTGTTTCCAGACACTTATTCCTACGAGAATAAAAAAATTGTATGCAAGTCAAGACTTATTGAATTTTTACATTTGGTATTTCTAAGATTTCGTAATAAAAAATTGATCACTATATTCCGCGAATATTCCTGAATATAATAATGCTTGGGTTTTTGGATGTTGCCGTTAAAAATCGAGTGAAAAATAAAAAAATATTCGTTGTAAAATGATTGCGATTTTCACAGGAATGGCACGGGAAAGAGCGCGAGAGCGTTTAGCAACTCTGTATTCGGGGTCTGCTAGCACATGTTTTCAGATGTGACAGTTTGCCAATTTGACTGTGTTTTTCTTTCCTGTTCTCGAATGTTTTTACCGTATTTGATAAATATCGATAGAATTAATGGTGATAGGTAAACTGAAAAATCTCTGCCGTTGCGTAATTCCTTTGTGTAAATACACTATATAGGTTGTAAAAAAACCTGACAGTTTTGGCAGACGACAGTAACGGCCATGAGACGTTTTACAATCCACTGTGTTCGTCAAATTTCAATTATTAAACATTTATTGAACAATAAAATCATATAAAAATATCCATTCTCCGCTGTTTATATTTCGAAAATAATAAAATCATAATTTCAAAGTCAATTTTGCATTTGCAAACTTTGGTCTACAATAGATACTGCAAAGATCACGTAGCCGTCACCGATCTACCTTAAAATCAATAAAATTTTGTTTTTTTTTTGTAATTTACGAATGTTTTTGTTAAGCCTAACAAGTTTTATATCAATAAACATAACATTCTTAGAAAAAATGAATAAAAATAGCGTTTTTTTCATGCATCCAAAGTAGACACAGCCCTTAATTCTCTCTGTATACTTTCGTACGTCGCCATATGCATATTACACTGTTAAAAAATATATGAAATTTACAATACTTTTACAATACAACGGTAAATAAAATTTACAAACCGGGTGTATAAAATGAAAATTATTGCACTCGTATGCCAAAATTGAAATATGAACATAAATTTTGGTTACTGATGTGGAATTTAAGATGCATAACATTGAATATTCATACGAAATCTGAAAATTTTGTGGACATGCATTGAAATAAATCATATGTTTGATTGATAATTAATACAAATGTATATGAATTCATCTACTATCAACAATGTATTAAAATTACAGTATGATCTTCACTTTTTTTGACAGTTGACTGAAAAATAAGATACACATGAATGTTAATAATACGATACATGTTATTTCCCATCATAACTCTATCTCTTAAAAATACGGTACAAAAATGGGAATGAAAATTAATATACCCTGCAGTATAAAAAAAAAATCCATGTATTAAAATTCATTTGCCTATGTATTAATTATCAGAATCTCAGTATTAAAATTAATACACAAATGTAGGAAATTCGTAACGCTCTGTGGGCACCGTGCTTCGCGCTCTGGCCACCGTGTGGTGCAGAGCATCGACTTTCTCATAGGAGGCACGTGCTTCGGACGAGGATATATACAAGTCGCTCGAATCTCAGAATATGGTGTAAAACATGAAAATGGTAAACACCAAACTTAACACAAGATGTTGAGATTATAATAAAAATTTTTACGGTGATAATTGCTCGATTGATTGCCACGGCATCAAGTGGTGATAAGTCACTCTAATTAATTTCTTGAGATGTCTGCATGATTTCGACCTTCAACTTTAAAAAATCGAACACAATAGTACATGAATTAATGTATTCCCCGTAAAAACTCATAATAGCTGAATTTATTTAATATTCGTTCGTATATTAATATTCAAAAAGGATCACCAAATTTTATGATACATTTCTAGAAATATCGTAGACATATGTTATGCGAAAACGTTATACGGTGCCTGAAATTTAGTAATCTTGAATCTGAAAATTACTATGCTGGTAACATGAACTTTAATATACCTGTATAGTAATATTAGTTGATGTTTCGTGTTTTTAATATGCACAAGGTCAACATTTCTTACATGTATATGATTTTTCAAATACACAAGTATATTAATTTTACTAAACAGTGCTCGTTTCATTAAAATACCGCGTCTCTCAATTTTCCTCAGCGTATCTAAATTTTCATGTACGGTATCCGCGTAAAAACTTCCTATACATGTGTATTAATTTTCATACGGAAATTTTTTACAGTGTAGATACAAATGTTGAATTTTCGTTTAACCATTTATTCCGAAGGACATATACGAGACGAATTAGTACACTGAACACAGGAAAATGGGGGAAACTTTTTTTTTCCTACAATTACGCGAACATAATATTCCGTTAAATGCCTTAAGTAGCTTGAAATTGGACAATCCGTGTGCGGTATTGCGGAGAAAACTAGGATCGAAGTAGCGAGAAAAGGTGGAGGGTGCGAAGATCGAGGCCCATGAATCCGATCGATTCGTTCCGCTCCTTCGATATCGGGGCCCCGTCTCATTTTCTCCCATGGTACAAAATTTTGTTAACCTGCTTATACGAACAAAATCCTACGAAAAAATTCTCACCCTTGGTAATAATTTCCCGTGCACAAAATCGTCCTATCAATCTCACACGAGTGAGAACCGACAAATCGTCTGATAGGAAAAAAAATTAACGATTCTAGAAGCGCAGCAATCTGATTTTTTTTTGTTTCAGCCATCAATGCGCCTTCGCGTTCGTCATCCCTTATCGACATCCGGATCCGGTGAAATAAATTTTTCAAGAGGGAAACAACATCCTCGGCAAGTTCGGTCGTGCTTTATATCAACATATGTAGAGTTTCCTTCGTTTGCCTATTTCACCGTGGATACAATGTAACTTTTTTCTATCAGATTTTTACCTGGAACGGGGAAATAAAAGTTTAAAAAATGTATACATCAGACCATGATAATTTAGAGGGGAAAAATGTTACACGAATCTCAAGGGTCCTCAACCCTGTAAAACGTTCAATAAAAATATTGAATCTTGAACTGCATGTAAAAAAAAAATTATTCCGGAAATTAATACTCGAATCGAGCGTTCATATTGACAAGTTTCTTTCGTATCTCAAACAAACTAAACTTATTTACGAATATGTTGCTCCAGAGTTCAAGAGCGCGAAAATCCTTGCCTCGAACTTCTCTCTGATCCCAACCGACCGCGTGAGCGGTGTAGGCAAGTAAGTGGTGAGATGAGACTCAAAGAAGCCGCGTTTTGAGGGCCCTCCTTTTGCGGTTACGATCCTCCTCCTTGTTCATATCTCTGAATGAGTAGACTTTTCTTTTTTACCCACACGCCGCTTCTTCTTTTTCCACGCCCGGTAAAACATGAGTGTCAAACTAGGAGAGCAGAATAAATCAAATACATAGAGATATAGAAACATATACAAAAATTTGTTTCCTCGGAACTTGAGGTCAGGAGCAGCGGAGCGGGATCTTCGAAGCATTTTCCACGACGGTGGTCTACAGAAAAATTGGGCGTGAAAATATCTAAAAATTATAACCGTTTGCTTGGACTTTTGGTCAATGCACTCTGCTGTCGTGAACTCAACGAAATTTGAGACTCGTGTGAAAAAAAAAAACAAAAAATAAAAATTGTGAGAAAGTTGTTTAAAAATTAATCATTAGTAGGAAACGTCTAGCTGGACGGTTTATTAAATAAAAAATGAAGATTGAAATTTGATGAAATTTGCAGCGAAAGTGAGATTGTTCCCTAGAAAAAATTGTGGGAGTTTATACACATACATGACAGAATTGACAGGCATTCTGGTACGTATAAATGCACTGGCGAGTATATAATATAGTACATGTAGTGTTGGATGGTGTAAGCGGGTAGATCGAAACACGAAACACACATAGAATGAACAGATGGCAGGGGCTCGTGCCCCAATCCTTCGAGTCTATTCGCGCCACGACCGCACTGCTGACAAACGTACAAAAATACATACAGCAGCAGCATATATCCATTGGTTGTTTCAGAAGCAAAAGGACGTGGCTCAAAGAGATTAAAACGGGGGTTGATTCTTTTTACGCCTTTTCGATAGTCCGGAGTTCATATACTACACACGTAGAAAATATGTTTGCTAGTATAATAAGTGTGCCAGACTGGAAGCACGCAGGGGCACAACTAACACAATTTGCCATTTATAATCGCACTTGTTAGGCCCTTTTGTCGGTGAGTTTCCATATCTACGACAGCAATATATACTCGAAAGTATTCAGAGAAATCAGAGAAAAAAGTGTAGGTACTAGCTTCGATGCACCAGGCAAAAATCCCCCCTTTGCCCCCCAAAGCACAAATATATAGATACACACATCGAGATTGCAAACGAGTCGACGTGGCTAAACAATAGTTAAATCAGGGTGTGTGGGTCGTTCGAGGGGTGCCGTGGGTGTTTAATGAGCTGCCTGTGCGCCACTGTGACTGAGGGAGCGCCCCCCAATGATTTTTCCTTCGTAAAAGGCTCCCTCCTCGCTGACATGCAGCCTCGAAACATGCCTTACTCTACGAAACCTGCTCGTACGCACAACGATTTTTTGACAACCGTAAAGGCGGATGTCTCATTTCCTAAACTGACAGAATAGTTCGTTGCACGACCTTTTGTGCATTTTGACACTTTTGTATATACCCATCGTCGCTGCATGTATAGGAAACAGCGAATTTCAAATAGCAGGGCACGACCGCCATCAACGTCGCACCCACTTGACTGTTTGTCCAAGAACGTTCGTGTAGCGTGTAAAGTGTTGGAATAACACATTGCATATTCAGTGGTTAACGCTCTCGCACACCGTCCCATTTAGTATATATGGACTGCAAAAACGAAATTGATATCTGCTCGTTATTTTTAGTCGGGGATCAAGCAAATTTTATTTTTCAATCACAATTTTTCGATTCTATACAATGAATTTTAATAATTTTTGTAAAATTACATTTTAATATAGTTTTCTTAATTTCTTGATAATGGCAGTCTGCTTATTACGCTTCCAGTTGTGACGATCCTTCTTCTAAGAGTACATTTTCTTGAGGCGTTTTTCCACGCCACTTGTTCCGACTCTCACAGATACATGTTTATACGTAAGACATTTGCTCATTCACGAAAGTAACGGGCCCGTGAAATTTTCGAGTGAGACTGAACAATGTATTAGATAGTAAATTTCCATTGACCGCATAACGGTCACTGATGAGTATACGTAAAAAATATATTAGGTTACAAAGAGGCTAATAAGACTGGTCTTTTATTAATATTTACTTTTTTTCGACTCACCTTCCGTCAATAGGAATTAACCTCAAATGAAAAATGATTGCAAATCAAAGTGCACAACTTGCATAGAAATTCGATATCACTCATATTGATTCGTCGAATTTGATAATTGACTATATTGAAAATTGATATTTCTTTTAAAATATAATTTTTCAAAGCAAAATATCGATTTACTGTCTTGTTATTTCGTATTAGGAAAAAGTGATGAATCGAATTTTTTTTTTTTTTCAGGGAATTACAGATACGAGGACAAGCAAAAAAATGATTGCCCTAATGCCTTTTTATTTGGATGGCTAAAATAACGCTCAGCATTGAGTCCTGTTGTAAAATCGCGAGGGATCGCAATTCCAGGTCAAATCCACTCGTCGTACCGTAATCCCAGCTTAAGTTCTCACCCCAGCACGACCAACATGCAGAATACATCAATGTACATGTGGCTGTGCGAATGAGAAACAACTCCCTGAAATGCGAGTCGAATCATCGATTTGTACGAGTCTCTTTTACTTCTTCTCTCTCGTGGATATTTAATCCCAGTTTTACATGTAATTGTGACGTGTCAAGTCTATAAATGGTCGGTGCAGATAAAGAAGGGAAAAAGTGTCAAAGCTGTCGTCACGGTAAATTGGTGAGTTGTTAAAATATTGCCAGCTGTTTATGAAATTCTGCTCGAAAGCTGTTGAGCAAGTTGAATTCACTTTTGATCGTAATTAATTATAACGAAATAAGTAAAATAATAACGGAACGAAATATTGTTTATATACGTATCACAATAATTCTTCACAGATATTAGCATATACGCCTTATTGCAGATTAACCAAGTTTTACAGGAATAATTATTAAAAATCTGCACTAAATTATTGGTAAGCGCATATGTAGTTCAGCCAACGAATTAAGTGATTGGAAAAATCAAATTGTTTTGTTGTACCTTTCGACATTGTATTAACTAAAAAGGGCTGTTAAAACAACTAAAACGAAATTTGGTCAACTAATTGTACGATTGAGTCAAAAGACTTTAAAAAAGCTGTACGTCCCGTTCAACTAAATTTTTAGTTGTGTGAACTGAATCATATGATCTCATGGACAGAATAATTGGTTGAAGATACTAACTATTCCAACAAATTAGGTTTTGTTGCGTGAACAGGCTATGACATCAACGTGACTAAACGGGTTGTCCAACGAATTGACGGGAGAAACCAGTTTAGGAGGCCGAAATTTTCGTGTTTTTCGGGAATTTTTTTCAACAGGGAAGGAATAGTCAGAATTTATTTAAACTTGGAGGATATTTTATTCATGTTTTGAAATACACTTTGTAATTTTTTCAAGTCATTTCCGCCGGAAATAGTGGAGTTAGAAGCTGCTGTCCATGGACGACTTTTTTCAACTAGTGGGCATTCTAGCTCAAAAAGTTATTGACCAATCGCTCTGAAAATTTGTGTGAATATTCTCTATTCAATTACAATCTATATGAACCTAACTCTGGGATGATATTATTATTAAAAATATTTTTTTTAATGCAAAAAAGGTGAAAAAACATGGTATAAAAACATGACATTGTGTTCAAACACCTCAAGAACATGCAATTTTCAACTTTGTTTATCACAATTAGGTTCATACTCTTAGGAAATATGTTGTTAATGAAAAAAGAAAATTGTAATGATTACAGATAAAAATTGTGACTTCAGGAATGCCCACCAGCAAAAAACTCGGATGGCGATCGTCCATGGACAGCAGCTTCTAACTCCACTATTTCCGGCGGAAATGACTTGAAAAAATTACAAAGTGTACTTCAAAACATGAATAAAATATTCTCCAAGTTTAAACAAATTCTGATTATTCCTTCCCTGTTAAAAAAATTCACGAAAAACACCAAAACGAACGTTCGGGTAGCTTCTCGGTCCGGTCACCGCGTGATGTAGAGCACCGAGACTCTTCTCACATACACACTGCAGTGAGAAAAAAAAATTTGTTCATTGAACTAATTCCATTTTGTTGGACGAAAAATTGGTGGATCCAACAATTTTTTTGTTGAATGGCAAATGATTTAGTTTATTCAACTAAATCATGAAAATTTCTTGTAGATGAATCAACAAAATCACCAGAGCCAAATAATTTTATTTGAAGAACTGGTACCATTTATTTGCTTACGCATGCTTTTTAGTTGCTTTAATAAAATATTTGCTTGAATCTCAATTACTAAGTTGACTAAACGGTTGTTATTTTGTTGCATTAACATTAATTTGTTTGTCTGCACCAAAGTTTTGTTGGTTCGGCCAATAACTTGTTTCAGCATTCACAAATTATTTTGTCTTATCTCAAAAATATTTTGTTGCCCGTATTGAACTAAATATGTTGGTTGAGAGAAACGTAATTTGTTTCGGAGAACAAAATTTTTTTCTCAATGTGGCTTCTGGACGCGCATAAATTGCAAAAGTCGAGTAAAAGATGAGACCTTCCAACCGATTCTGATTCAGAATTACGTAGCGATTATTTATAACTGCCACGGGTTATATTCCTGTGAGAAATCCTTCAGAGTCCAATCACTCCGATGGAGAATATACAAATTCGGATCGTAAACGGTTCGCGTATGTAAGCGTATATAGGGTAAGCGGATGTAAGTGGAAACAAAAAAATTAAATATCGATTTGATCAAATAAATCAGGGAAACAAAATATTTAGTTATTCGATTGACTCTTTTTTCATTTGAAATAACTGGGATTATGTTTAAGGAGTTAAGCCACTCTGGTGCCCGGAAAAATAGCCTAATTTTGATTACTTTTTATGGAAATATAATTCATTGAAGGAAATATCTTTTTAAAGGCTTTTATTGGGCCTACATTGAAGGGTATTTACAAATTTTTAGAAATTTATTTTTTGCTAAATGACAACGCTCGAGGTCAATAAACGAATTCTCTCCTCACGGATTTCCGCTTTGCGGGCGGAAATCTTTAAATCTTTTGTTCGCTGTCCGTGACCCCACAGAATTTATTGATTCAGCAAAAATTTTGTTGATTCAACAAATTTCTTTTCTCAGTGTGAATTGCAATGCGGCCTAATTCAACGAGTCAATAAATAGAAAAAAAGAAAATTAAATTAAAAAAATTATATGATCGATTTAAAAAATAAATACGAACTATCCATTTACTGGGATTTAAGGATTTAGGTCACTCTACTGTCAAAAAAAACATCCCAAAATCAACATTCTTTAATGGAAATACAGTTAATATAGCACAAAATATGTTTAAAGGCCTTTATTATACAGACTTTGAAAAGTAGTTACAAATTTTTTGAACATTTTTCTTTATGGCGGCGTTAGAATTACTTTTCAAATCGGAATTTTTCAAACTGGACGGAAACGTAACTCGAACAGATCTTGATCGATCTAGTTGAAATTTTCAGCAGAGCTTCAAAATTACATTACCTAAAGAATTACGTAGGAATTTAAAGTTTTATTAAGAACTTTTTTTGTTACAAACCATTTTTCACGTAATTTGTTATCGAAAATCGCAACTCGTTATTCTACCGTGTGCCATTTTCACCAGAAAAAATATTTTAAAATTGCTTTACGTACTTCTCTAGCTAATCTTATACAAAACTAAAAAAAAAATTGTTTTTTATATTGGAGCGAAAATTGAAAGCGGAATATTTCCGCCCGCAGAGCGGAAATCCGTGAGGAGAGGATTCGTTTATTGACCTCGAGCGTCGTCATTTAGCAAAAAATAAATTTCTAAAAATTTGTAAATATCATTTGTAAGGGTCATTGTAGGCCCAATAAAAGCCTTTAAAGAGATATTTCCTCCAATGAATTATATTTCCATAAAAAGTAATCAAAGTTGGACTATTTTCCGGGCACCAGAGTGGCTTAATCCCTTAAGCTGACACATTTAAGACTTTCATCAATTAAAGTGAAATTTCATTTACTCTCTCTCTCTTCGATGATATTAATTATATTTCACCGTGTTGAATAATGAAAATTAAATATCGCGATGATTAAAAATCTGTGTGTAAGGAGGGATTTGATTCAATTCGTAGGCTAGTGAACTTTTGAAAGGAATTTCTGCATGATGGAGTCGAGCACGGTGTACACTAAATGCATTTTTATAATACAGAATCGGTCGGATTTCTGCGTGGATCGTTTCCGATCTGGAAGGCACGTCATTCCGGGACCGGGGATGAATGAGGAGAGCATTCGATCGGCAGAGCGGAGCGCTCGTTTCACCCCGCGCGCGGGCATTCTTCAAGTAAATTATAGTCTTGAATGGCAAACGCGACGGGGGGTTGGTTGGCACGCTTATATACCAAGCTATATATACGCACCTGCCCCCCGTAGACATCTGTCCCACCAAAGTCTCTCATCGTCGTCCTCGTTCTCGTTCTCCTCTTCGTCCTCGTCCTCGCCGTCCACTGACGAAGAGAAAGAGAGAGACGAAAACATTTTATCATGGTGATAGAGTCAAATCGGAGTGTTCCAAACAGAACAGGAGATGCTGCCTGCATAAAGCCTCGATGAAAAAAAGAGCACCGGGGGATGATATTCAATTGTTTCCCTTCTTTTTTCTTGTTCGTAGTAAAAAATATGTTTATCATTATTATATTTATCGTTTATATATTTCCCCGTATTCAAAGAAATGTGTATGAATCTGATT
The DNA here is from genome assembly GCA_963989365.1 of Rhimphoctona megacephalus. NCBI lineage: Eukaryota > Metazoa > Arthropoda > Insecta > Hymenoptera > Ichneumonidae > Rhimphoctona > Rhimphoctona megacephalus. The sequence continues at coordinate 8,556,889 of OZ022422.1, read as the reverse complement.
CGAAAGCTTTTTTCTGTATAGTACATATTTTGACTAAATAAACGACATTCTAATCATTTTTAATCCTTCATGTTGATTCGAATGTAAAAAAAAAATGATTTTCTTGCTCCAACTCTTCCAAACGTTCTATTTAAAAATAACTTATTATAAGATGCTGGTGAGTCTCTAAAGTTGTACGCAAGAATATCGGATATGAAATCTTTCGATGCCTAAAATTCCTGATGTAATTGAAGTACATGAGAAATATGATATTTATATTGTTATGAATTTTTTGATACTCATTGCTTTTCGGGTTACCATCCCCTGTAATACAAATAACGTTAATCCATATTTGGTATTCCAATTGGACAGATCGATCGGCGATTGTGCCGAGGGTTCTGTCCGTTCTGACACGCAGTGATCTTCGGGGCAAACAAGCTTTCCATATTTTAGTGAAGCGCCTGAGTGCAAATACGAATTTGCAGAAGATCCACCGGTACCTGGTATAGCAAATGAAAATTCATCCCGTATGTATTTATACACAAAAATGTACACCCCACGCGTAGCTTCTCTTAACAAGGAGTGTCTATTTATCCGACAGTTCGTATTCGAACATGCGATCTTTCAGTCTTTCCCGATGCTTTTGTTCATGGTTTACCACAAAGGCCTGCAAATGCCAACTTACAATGAAAAGCCGTCGACCACCCCTGGCACATGGACCGTAAAAGATATTCTGGGGACCTTCCTGAACGAGCCGCAGATACGTAGCCATCGCCTACTCTTTTCCTCTCTATTTTAAGCAGATGCTGAAATATGAGGAAAAAGATGTTTGTCGGATTCTCGTTCAGCTTTCTTGCTACCAGCTACTTCCTTTATTTTCACTCACACTTGTTTCTCTCGCTTGACTATACTGTCCTATTCTTGCTGTCACGAACTCGTTAGCCTTTTTACGAATTTTCTGTTGTACAAACAAACCCAGCGGGATCCGAACATTTCTCCATTTCCTAGACAAGACTTTATCTCACTGTATACAAATTTAATCGCGACTCATTGATCGTTGCTTCAATATTCATAATAAAAATGACATCCTAATTTGTATCAAGAAAGTGATCGAGCGACTAATATTCCATTTCTCATCATTTATTACGTTAATCTCAATACAGCAATTTTTTTCCCCCCAGACATATGTGGCGATAATTATATCGCGAGATTACGTAAAATTTGCAGTCTATGTTCGGGAGGACCCTCAATGACGATATATATTGTCAATCGGGAGTTTCGTACGAGCGTAATAGTCATTAATCATCGATTAAGTTCTCGACAATTGGTCAAGGGTGATTTTACGAATTTTCCTGAATTAGGGAAACTTTGAGAGGGCCATATTACAATTTTACACACATACGAATTCACATATATATATAAGGTACATTGGAGCCCCCCCGAGTCATCGAGTATACGTTCCAAAAGCCACCCTCTTCGTCGCAAACCGCCGGAGAAAAAAAGAGGGTGAATGCGCCTATATTTGTATATATCTACGCTACGTATAAGTTTCTCACTCGCTCTTACCGTTTGTATGCACCGCTGGGCCACCAGTTTGTCACCGTTCAGACCAGCACCCCGGTACAATGACAGAAAAAGCGAGAGAGAGAGAGAGAGAGAGAGAGAGAGAGGAAGGAATACGAAGAAATTACGTTCGTCTGTGTGTACGCTATAAAATCGATATGTGCACTCGACAGAAACGAACTAAGCAGACCGTCCGGGCAGGCTTAAATCAAAGTTATCGCATTGTTGAATTTACATAAAAAAATGATATACAATTTTAGAATGTATTTTGATCTTTTAGAAAAAAGGATCGATACCTATAATTAATTCAAAGAATTTGAATTTTTTTAAACTTTTTACAATTTCCTCTCATAAAAGGTATTGAACAAATAAAAAAGACGTGTACTTAAATTGTCACAGGACAAGTGAAAATTATGATAGAAATCTTTTTTACTCCATTTGAATTTAATAAAAAATTAAGAAAAAGCATGGAATAATGAGAAAAAAAAATTTGTTCATCGAACTAATTTCATTTTGTTGAACGAAAAATTAGTGGATCCAACAATTTTTTTGTTGAATGCCAAATGTTTTAGTTTATTCAACTAAATCATGAAAATTTTTTGTAGATGAATCAACTAAATCACCGGAGCCAAATGATTTTGTTCGAATAACTGGTACCATTTATTTGCTTACGCATACTTTTTCGTTGCTTTAATAAAATATTTGTTTGAATCTCAATTACCAAATTGCCTAAACGGTAATCGTTGGGACGAATAAATGAATTAGTTTATTTGGATGATATTTCGTTGCATTAACATTAATTAATTTGGCTGTATCAAAGTTTTGTTGGTTCGGCCAATAACTTGCTTCAGCATTCACAAATTGTTTTGTCTTATTTGAAAAATATTTTGATGCCCGTATCGAACTAAATATTTTGGTTGAGAGAAACAAAATTTGTTTCAGTCAACAAAATTTTTTTCTCAGTTAACCTATTGTGAAAATTCATCAGATCGAAGGGAATTTTTTGTTTTTATTGACAGTCTTATTTGTGTGAATATAATTTAACGGGGTCATCCCATGTGACAGCTATTTTTTTCGCTTTTTTTGGGATTTTTTTTATGAATCATTAAAACACGCTATCTTTGAATTTTTACCACACATTTATTAACATTTTTACAGTCCCTCAGAATTTTGTCAAACAAAAATAACGAGCTGAATCAACTTTACACCGTTTGGAAGACACTCATGTGTTGGTTGACGGCTGCCATGATTCCGGAGGTTTTGCTTATCTAAAATCAAAAAATCAAACGGCATTTTAATTTGTAGATCTGTGGCTATCGCTGGACCTAGAGTAAAGTAAAAATATCGAAAATTGAATTTTTGGCACGGTTTTAAATGTTAAGTTCCAAGTTTCGTCATTTTTTTCGACTTTTAAAATCGTGCCAAAAATTCAATTTTCGATATTTTTACTTTACTCTAGTTCCAGCGATAGTCTCAGGTCTGCAAATTAAAATGCCGTATGAGTTTTTGATTTCAAATGAGCAAAACCTCCGGAATCATGGCAGCCGTTAACCAACACATGAGTGTCTTCCGAACGGTGTAAAGTCGATTCAACTCGTTATTTTTGTTTGATAAAATTCTGAGGAACTGCAAAAATGTTAATAAATGTGTGGTTAAAATTCAAAGATATTGTGTTTTAATGGTTCATCAAAAAAAATTCGCAAAAAAGCGAAAAAAAAAAATAGCTGTCACATGGGATGACCCCGTTAAGGGAGATTTGGGCGTTGGTAAAAACTGTCGAAAGACCCCAAAATCCAACACCTCTGTGCAATTGGGGTCCGTCCGTCTTTCCTCATTGTGTACATAGTGATATAATGTATAGCTCACCGGTATAATGGTTTTCATCGAGGCATTAACGTTATTGCCGAGATTTTGAGGAAAAAAATTGTATTTTCGACTAGCCGTGCTAACGGATTCGTTGCAGCTTGCCATCGTTGTTTGCAAATAGGCTTCGTATATATATTCGTGATTATTGATACGTGAGTTAAATCGACATGTCGAATTGCCGATGATCGATCCATCGGAAAATTAGTCAAAGGACATAGCCACTTTCCAAAAATATTATTTTCTTCTTCTTACTCCAATTTTATGTGCCATCGAACCTACAATGGTTTTTCATTAAGTTACCATTAAAATAACCTCTGATTAACCCCGGTTAAACATTTTTCTGTCGAATCTTTGCGCATTTCTTAGCTCGAACGATATTTCGAATTTTCGCAATTAAATCGATAACATCGTTTTACATTGAGATTCCAGAATGAATGTTCTGCCAGCATTGTTTTCGTCATGAGCTACTTCTCGTAGAATTTAGCAAACCAATTTAATTCGAGGATATTTGTAATCAATTCGAATTATCCAAATTCTCCCTCAATATTCGCCACTTTTATCACAGAACAAATATTGGAAAGGAAAAAAAAAAATATTTTTCACTCATTCCGAAGTCGAGTTTCCCGATAATATTTTGATAGATCACCATGAGTGTATTTTCTTTCTGTCAGAAGAGTTCGTCGTCGGAACGCCAGGGTTGTTATTGTTGCAAGCACTCTAGGCAGGCAAGGTTATGCCACTGAAGAGTAAAGGACGCGTGCACCCCCGATGCGCAATTTTTACCCAACAGGGAAACGATGATCTTTGTTATAGAAATTTTGTTTTTCATTCAGCCCGTTGCACAATTCATCCGTACATTTCTCCAGCTCGTAAATATTAAATGTAATATTCGTTTTCCTTTTTTTTCATAGAATTTGGGAAAATTAAATCGTTTGAAGGAAAATAGAAAAAAATCAAATACCAGTAATGTAATCCGTTGGATTAGGTCGAAACGATTTGTGATACATCTGTTCCATTCGATTTACAAGAGACTGAGGCGCGTTTTTTTCACAATGGACACGTGCCGGAAGGGCACATGCCTCGTACCTTTTCCCGAACAACTCTCATTCCTGTAAAGTGGATCGAGCTCTCCGATTCCACACGAAATCATCAACGAATGTAAATGATATTTTAGTCAAGAAAGTTTTACGAATTGGTAATTGAAAAAAAAAAAACAAAAACAATGAGTAAACATCTTCATCGATTTGGAATTTAAGTTTTTATAAAATATACTTTATTGGTTAATCTAGCATAAGTTCTGTACAATAATATTTATTCCCTGAACCGATGATTTCACAAGTCGAAGAGTGCTGTTCATTTTTTATTTAATTATAAACAAAATTCATTGGAATACACAAAAGGTACGATTGCTGAAATTAACTAAATCGTTCTAATAAGAACAAAATAAAATGAGATCGTCGTTTCGATCGTCGTGATCGAGACGTAGTAAAAGTAAAAATAAAAATAATAAAACCATGTTGACTAGAATCGCGAGGAACACTGTAGTTGCCGAGAAGTAAATAAAAATATATAAAATTACATTCGACGATTGCTAGAAAGTAAAATAATTATTGATATTCTCCGATTGTCTCCAATTGTGTTCATTTCAATAAAATATTCTCTTATAAAGTAGATAACGATAAACTGTCGATTTTTTTTTACATACAGTAGTCATTGATAGTCGAGTGTGACGCTGGCGCCATTTTGACCCATCAACTCTGGACGAGGGGCCGGAGCGTGCATGATTTTTTGTTTCGATTAGCAATTTAGAGTTTTTGCTGATATCTCGTTGTACTCCGTTTGAACTAATAGCTCCAAAATTTTTTTCCCTCGAAATATCTGTTTGATCGTCATTTTTCGTCGTTTCAGCAAAAAATTATATTGCATTTTATGAGAAAATATTGATTCTTCTCACAACTGGCACATATTTAAAACCCTACCACACAATATATAATTCAAAATGAATAAACAAATGCATCTCTTTCAAACACGTTTGTTTGGAGAATTAATTTTTTGAAACTGAAAACATTTTTTTCGTAATATTTCGATCAATTATTTTTGGTAATAAACACACGGAGAGAATTAAAAGTGAAAAATTACCGTTACAGCAATAGAAACGGGGGGCAACCTTGAATGTTCGAAATTTTTACGGTGCAAAGTGTAAATTTTCATGAATGTAAAATAAAATCTCTTGTATAATACAGGAAATTTTATTTTCTTTTCATGAAAATTTACACTTTGCACTGTAAAAATTCGGAACATTCAAGTTTGTCCTCCGTTTTTATTGCTGTAACGGTAATTTTTCACTTTCTATTCTCTCCGTGCACAAAATCTACAATTGCCACGAGCTCGCGTAGTTCCGTAGAAAACTGCGTTGATCGGAAGGATCAATTCACATTTTGATAAATTTTTCACTCCAACAGTAAAACGACACTCGATGCGGCGGCTATAGATTTCTTCACACGTATATTCCCAGCCGTAAATTTTAGCGTGCAGTAAAAAATACATTAAAAAGAGAATATTAGATAAAAATTCGTTTTGCACTATAAGAAAAAAAGTTAGATGTTCGCAGTCTCTCAAATATGAGTGAATTATTTAAGATTTTTAATCAAATCCCAAAGTACCGAATATCCGATTGAAGAAATTTTTTTGGCGAGGAATATATGTGCGAGGCGGAGAAAAGGACTCGCTATTCACGGTTAAGATTATCACTGAAGACACTGATACATATTGTTGTTGTGATGTCCAAGAATATGAGCCGGAGATGTTATCGGATGCTGTGACAAGGGATGCTGATGATGGTGATGATTGTGATGATTCGCGTACATTCTTTGATCATAACAGTTGATGGGGGAAGGCGTCTGATATTGTTGATGAATGGGTGGGCTGACACTTTGATCGCTGTAGCAATCGTATTCCTGCCATTCGGGCATAAAACGTTCCTGAGGATAAGGAAATGCCGAGTGAGCAGGCCCGAGTCTCTTTTGAGCGGCGACTGCGCAACTTCCGGTTGAAGATGTTATCATGTTTCCACTGTCGCTTATGCTGACGGTAACATTACCGACGTTCACCGTTATTTCGCCACTCTCTTTATTCCCGAGTGTTTGTGAAAGCGCCCAGATGTAATTGTGAGCAAAACGAAGAGTCTCGATTTTCGTGAGTTTCGTGTCTTCTGGAAACGTCGGTAGGGCCATTCGTAAACGCTCGAGGGCGTCATTCAGTGTGTGCATTCTATGACGTTCCCGATCATTCGCTTTTATTCGACGATTTCTTTTTATTTTCAATACCTGGAATGATTTTTTTCCCATGTTACAAAAGATTGAATAAATCAACACCCCGTTTATTCGAACATTTTTTCACTGTCTTATTTTCTTTATTTTTTATATTATTACATATATGAATTTCTCACCTGCGTCGGACTCTTGCATCGCGTGTTTCTCGATTTCTTCCGCTTTTCCTCCTTTCCAACGGTGAACAGCGTGTCACCGTTTATATCGTGCTTGGGTGACTCGAAGCTAACGTCGAATCCCGAATCCGACGAACTCGAGAGCTCGTCGAAACCTCCCTCGCTGCAGAACGAATATTCCGAGGACATTTCCGATTTCATTAGTACGAGATTTACAACTGAAAACGATCTGACGAAATAGAACAACGATTAATTTACCGACTTGGAAAATATGGAAACGAAACATCACCACAGGCACTCTGCACTTCAACATATTTAATAATTTACATGAAAACAAAATAAAACCATTCATTTTTTATTTGCAATTTATTTTAACGAAAACTCACCTCGTAAGAATATTTTAAAAAAATGTATATCCAACTAATTAATGCACAGGAAATTTAATTACTTCAAATTAATTATTGCCACTTCACAAACGTATATTTCAGAATACAAATTTTCTAGGAATTTTGTGGTTCCATTTTTGACTGCGATTGTATTTTTTGTTTTTTTTTTTTTTCAAATCGCTCTCTGAAAATGCTACCGTTCAATTCGGGGTACGATTTAGTACTGTGCATATGAGAAGGGTCTCTTAGGGCATATATACGATCCAAGGGGTATTTCGAACCACCTCCTCCCTTCTCCTCTTACTTTTTCACACACATGACGAGTACTTGTGCACCAGACGGGGCACCCCCTAGAATTCACCCCGTAATCGGCAGCGTGCCGAGGGGTACGCCGAAGCCCCTCCTACTATTTTATTTCTTTCTCTTTCTCTCCCTTCCCCCCACTCTTTGTGGCCTCGAATACACGTTGCCCTTCTGGAGAATCAACGACGACGCGTGCCACCCGAGAATCTACTTTTGATGCCTCGTTTTCGGATTAGAGGTTTCTAGCACCATTGCACACACTTCCGCAACAAATCCGGAAATATTTACGAAGAAATTCTGCACTTCAAATCCTTCAAATTCCATCGGAATTTTTTGTTTCTTTATTTTTATTATAATGAATCGTTTTTTTTTTATTCAGACTACTTAGACAAATTTTTAATACTGAAAAGAGCTTTGAAATCCGGAAATTGTTGCAAAAAAATTCTATATTCACTCTTTAATATTATTCAAACATTTTTTTCTTATATTTTATAAAAACCCAATAGTTATTTCGCACTGCTTGATGAGACGAATTTGTGACGCTTTAATATCGGATTTATCTTATCTTTTTGTTCTGAAAGACAAAAAAGAGATATTTTTTCAAAATTTTGCATGGTAGCAATTCAATTTTTTAAATATATCTATTGATTTAAAAGATTTACGAGAAATATTTACGAAGAAATTCTGCACTTCAAATCCTTCAAATTCCATCGGAATTTTTTGTTTCTTTATTTTTATTATAATGAATCGTTTTTTTTTTTATTCAGATTACTTAGACAAATTTTTAATACTGAAAAGAGCTTTGAAATCCGGAAATTGTTGCAAGAAAATTATATATTCACTCTTCAATATTATTCAAACATTTTTTTCTTATATTTTATAAAAACCCAATAGTTATTTCGCACTGCTTGATGAGACGAATTTGTGACGCTTTAAAATCGGATTTATCTTATCTTTTTGTTCTAAAAGACAAAAAAGAGATATTTTTTCAAGATTTTGCATGGTAGCAATTCAATTTTTTAAATATATCTATTGATTTAAGAGCACCGACTGTACGCAAAGTGATCTGCTACTGTTAGCAGAAATCGCTACTGTTAGAATCAACAATCGTTCGAGATTACCTAATCGGATGCCCGTAAATTCTGGAAGTGGTACTGGAAAGACTGTACAAGATGCCGAGAGTGCCCGTATTCTCCAACAGCCCCTACGAAGCAGTTCACCCTGGAAGAGTGATAAAGCAGGGAGATCGAGAAATACAACCCTCGTGTAAGTTTTTTTACATTCGTTCCTGTTGATGGTTTATATCGTAACGACGAGAGGAAACAGAAATTAGTGTTGCTTTTCGCGAGAAACGATTCGTCGTACCCTCCAAGGGTGAGACTAATGAGCCATTGGCATTATTAAACACCTTTGTATACGCATGAAATGAAGACAAAAAATTACCTTTTATATACACTTCCGAGCAGAGACTCGGTTATTTAATCGGATTTACATACGCTATTGTGAAAAGATATTAATTAATGCACACACCTTTTGTATTTTCCATCGTGGCAATGTTGAGTTACAACAATAGAAAAAATGGTCAAATTAAGAAAAACGTTTAGTTTAAAAGGCACAGCTCAAAATATTAACAAAACTTTCTCCTACGCCTTTCGACACCAAAATGACCTGTCATCGCGATTCTCCATAAATCGAAAAAAAGAGTAAACGCTATAATCTAATAAAGCAAACGGTGGCCATATGTCACTTTTGCTAATCAACTGATAATACCACGAAATCTCTATAGAAACCGATCAATTTTACACCGCACACTGTAAGATAGAGAACAGCAAAGAAATTTCGAAAAAAACTGCTATGGCCCAGAATGCACGTACATCAATGATACACCATAAGATTTGGTACCTAATATACATTATAATCGACGGGAACTAAAAATGCCGGGGGCACGTGGCCGCTGTTTGTTCAACGATTGGTTATCGTTTTCGTATGTATAGACCTACGTATTTTACGAGTGTATTGCCAACAATTTCTTCGTCAAAATTAAACAGAAATGCGCCACGAATATTAATTATAATATGTTCATACAAACAATATTAAATTTATTACAAATCTTTGTTTTTCTTTATTTCATTTAAATAATATCGATTCACAGTATCAGGAAAATAAAAAATGGTAACATTCATAAGTTTCCAGACTTAAACATTAATATACAACATTTTTTATAACCGCAATGGAGAAAATAATTTATTAATTCAACTGTGAGTTATTTGACCGTACAAGGTGATGTTTAAAGTAAATTATTTCTAAGATGTAAAATCATTAATAATAATCAGTCAAATCATAATAGAATCGAGATTTTTCGATCGCATCTTCTCACTCTCTTTCTCTGGATTGCATTTTGTGTCACGCTTGCTGACACACTTAGCTAGTGAAGCCCCGTTTCGAAGAGAAGATCATCCTCGACGTGGCATACATCGTTGGTGTTGCGTCATTAGCATAACGGTATATGAGATGGGATGAGAAGGAGAAAGAGAGAGACGGACAACGCATTTGCACTATGATTTGCTTTGCCTTCGGATCTCTGTAGGCTAATGGACCAAGGTGGCCTCATAAATATCAAAATGCTCGATGCTCGAGGACTAGACATATGTATACGAAGCACTATAAACAGGACATTGGCGCAAAAGTCTCCATGACGAATTTTATCGAGCTGATGAACCGGAAAATAAAAAATTCTCTTTATATACGGACTTTATATATATTGCGTCTCTTTGACATGATTACATCGAGTATGTAGTGCCATTAACTAATTTTGTCAGCTTTCACACCCACTAATCTCATAAATCGTACACTAACACGAAAAATTTTGCAACAATGGGAAATCCTATTGTTGCGTAATTTTTAGCGTGCAGACAAGAATTTCACGCGATCCAATCCGCGGACTTTCTCCGGTTAAAAAAAAAAAACTATTCCCACGATCGAAGCTTGGATGCAATTTTTTTTTTTTAATATTGTAATTTTTAACACGGCAACTAAATTCCTTTAAATTAATACCCTATCGTGAATTTGCATAAAATAATTTCACGTCCAAAAAATGGTGATAAATTATAATGGAGCAAGGAAAATTTGTAGACTGTTTAGAAAAATGGGAGAAAAAGGGTCGATCAACGACATTGCTAGTTTTCACCCTTTCGAACCCTTTTTTCTTACGAATTCGTGAAAAAATGGCCAACAAATAAAACGGTCCAGCATGTCCGTGAAATCGTTAATGTTAACACATGTTCGAACGACAACGAGCCGAGAGTAGGGTGAAAAAAAATATATATTGGAAATTACACGAAAGATTGGGTCCCAGGGCGTGAAGAATTGAAAATCAAATAGGAAAAAAGGGGTGCTGTTTTGCGGGCTCGAAATATGATTTTTTTTTTTCCTATCGACAGGTCGTATATATATCGTTCTCGTTGAGGAATAGCATCACGTTACAAAGGGGTTTTTATCTCTCGCTCTTTCACACTTTTTCATTTCTCGAGCGATTCGCTTTGATCGGATAATTTATTGATACGTTTTTGCACTGTGGCAATATTGGTTAATTGATTGGTAACACGGACGAATATTGCCCGCAGATGCTCTACGAATTATTTATGCTATGAAAGATAATATTGAGCCATAAAAAAAAGGTCAGACGGTTTTTAATTTTGAGTTCATTAAAATAGTGCGTTACTGCATTTAATTAATTTATGTTACAATTTCTATGAACGACCTCATGCAGTTTGATATCATCATGATTCTGCAACCATTTGACGAAAATATTTCATCTAGAAAAGAGGCTTTTTCATACTTTTTTTTTTAGCTCTACATTCTTTTACCAAAATTAACTGTTGTTTAAAATTACTTTCAAATTGTATCTTTCACGGAGAAGAAAAAAGAAATGTAATAATGCAGAAATGTATATTATATCATGAAATTATTTGCGAAATAATACATTACGCGATACAATGAATTTTTTTTTATCATCTACGTGTAGTTCGAGAGAAAAAGGCTCTTTGATGAAAAGAGAGTCGTACACACCGTGAGAAGTGGGTTACACATCGTTTATTATAGGTGCAGTGAGTACAGTTCATACGGGCTGGTTTTTGGTGTACATAAATGTTAGTATATAGGCATACATAGGTATATGTGTATGTTTACGGTACCGCGAGGAGAGTTAGTCGAGAACGCGCCTATCCTGTGTAATTTTATTTTCTCAGACTCTTTACACCGAGGTGAACTTAAAGTCCGATGAGGTCTACGTTATTTTACGTGGATGGAAAAACTCGAGAATTTCATCTTGAACACTCGAGCAACGATTTCTTCCGCAATTCCAACAACATAAATGTAATGTAATCGTTTAAATTCCAATTGAAATTTGGGAAACGAATGTACCGCGGCGAGCGGGAGTGAAATTAAGGGGCCAGTCCACTTTGGAGCCACGAAAAAGGCTATTTTCCCGATTTTTTTTGAGGATTTTATAAAAGATATGAATATAAAAGTTGTTGGGCTTGATAAATAAAGTCTTGAAATACATTAAAAAAATTTCTTTAATTAATTTTTATTCATTTTTAAGTACAAAAACTATAGTTTAACGTAACGCCTCAAAAATAGGTGGGCTAGGTAGCTCCATCACAACTCGGCAACGGCTTGTCTGAAATAAAAAAATCAAAGTCCATTAGATTCAGTATGACACCAGCTACAAAATGACCCTTGGATATAAAGTTTTATCAAAAAATAAAAAAATGGTAGATGAAAAACGAAAAAAGTGAAAAAAACGCGTATTTTCGCAGGTTTTCACAACAAAAAAAGGAGTAAAAATCAAAATTTTAAAACCTTCGAGGGTCATCTTGTTGCGAATCATGTTTACAATATGTGGTTCAAATTTCAAGAGAATCGGTTTATTAGTTTTAGAGATACGATGGAGTTAGATTTTGAAAACGTTGTTTCGAGAAAAACTCGTTTGAGCGCGCTATACGCTCAGGTAGACGAAATGAGGTCCTGACGTTCAGGTAAAAAAAAAAAAATACTTAGAGAGCTCGGACTTTCATAAAATTTTGACACAATATTTCTGAAGTATGTACTTTCGAAAACAGTAAAAGAAATCGATTTTTTGAAATTTTCAAAGTGGACTGGCCCCTTAAATAACAACAATTCACGAGAGCCTCATGAAAAAAAAAAACATTCTTTAATTGTTATCAAACTCTAAGAATATGGATTTTTTTTAAATAACTAGTTAAACGTTCCTAAAAATTCGTTCGCAATTAAAATGACACTAGTTGAGTGACAGAAATAAATGGAATCGTGACAAACCTGCTCCTGATGCTTTCCTCATAACTGCATTTTTCCCTCTCCCAAAATAGCAACACTTTATTTATTATTATCCCTCAATATTTTCTACATAAATTCTGGTAGATGTTGCATTTCTGGAAAAGTTCAAATACGAATGAATTTTTAGCGCTATCATTCGCTAATACCGACGTGTTCGCGCTGCAGGGAGAATGTTATGACGTTTTTAGCAATCCTATAAGTGCATGTGTTAACACCGCTCACTGGGTCAAGAATCAAACGGAATCGTATAAATCAAATCCACTTGTTTACATTTTCATTATTTAAATAATCGTTCACCATTCAATTAATTACTTTAATAAATTTATTAAAATAATTAATTGAATGATAACAATTATTTGAATAATGAAAATGTAAACAAGTGGATTTGGACAATTATTTTAATAAATTTATTAAAATAGTTAATTGAAAAAAACAAATTGAATGATTTGAATGATTATCAAATTTCAAGTTCTTTTTACTGTAATTGGATCGTTTGTCTAAACAAAAAAATAGAAAAAAATTGTTGTTTCTTGAAAAAATATTTCTTCTCCTTTAATAACCAGTAAAACTCAAAAATAATCAGTAAAAAATGCAAAAGATTGAAATAGAATTTTATTACTCCGTTTTATTCAGAGATATTATTTTCGGAGTAATAAAATAGGGTATAGTGAATTTGCTTCTTGCATTCTTACACTTTGCATTTGTTTCTTTTAATTAGTTATCTCATCTGGTAAGTGTTGAGGTATAGAGCAAGTCCCGAGGTTCCGAAAGAGCACATTCAGCCGGAGTTAACGTGAATATACCTTTCGAGTCGCTCCTTGCAGGAATACTCGTCTCCTTCTCCTCTCTCTCCGTTCCTTCCAATCTCCGTGAGCGGAGGCCACATACCTTCTTGTACGATGCAGTGTTCGTCTGGCCATTGCCTCGCCGACAACATCGGATTACTTTTCCAAACTCCGTCGAGCCTCTTTAGATATTCAACAACACGTCCTGGTGCCTTAATTTGAAAAAAAAACGAAAGAAAAAATATTGATCCTTGACACTTTGTGATACTTGAAAATTTTGTGCTGTAATGCAGGAGGAGCGAATGAGGAGAAAACTTCCTATTTATTTGTGCTAATAATGAGGTGATTTTTATTTCGTCTGTATATGTGTGTGCGCGTGTGTGGGTGCCCTAAAATTTTATGGATTAAGGATTACCTTATGACTTGGTGAGTCATTGATAACACGTGTCACTTTTTTCCCTTGTTAACGAATGAATTTTTTGAGCAATAATTTCGTATGAATATTTCTTTGGATAAAAAATTTGGGAACACAACTCCTTAAGTGGCGAATGGTTAAACAAATTTTGTAGTTTAAAAAATGTATAAATACATTTTATAAAAATATATATAAGTACATTTTTTAAAAGTATGGATCGTAAAAAAATAAAAAGGGAAAGAGCAGAAATGATAATTGTTTGAAAAAGGGGGCCATTCACCGTTGTCGAAGAGCGTATAGGAAATTCCATGCGCGTAACGTAACGCACGTAGAGCTCGTGGTGTAGGATATAACGGTTTTTTTCTTTTTTCATTGCGGCCGCGAGACTTGTCCAATCGTATCGCACGTCGAGATTGTTATTGGTAAAATCGAAGATCTTTTTCTTCTTGGATTTATTCAAGTTGTTTGATTTTTAGCCCCAGGTGACGAAAGCCATCGTCGATAAAAAGATAATAAATAAAATAAGCCATTATTATTATTATTATTATTATTATTATTGTTGTTGTTGTTGTTGTTGTTGTTGTTGTTGTTGTTGTTGTTGTTGTTGTTGTTATTATTGTTGTTGGTGTTATTGTTATTATTGTTATTGTTATTGTTATTGTTGTTGTTGTTGTTGTTGTTGTTGTTGTTGTTGTTGTTGCTGTTGTTGCTGTTGTTATTATTATTATTATTATTATTATTATTATTATTATTATTATTATTATTATTATTATTCGTTAAAGAAAGAGTCCATTTGTCCTTCTCAAGGGATAATACACGGCAAAATGTTTTTGCGACGGACAATAAATGCGGAGGCATGGACTACCTTTCTTGCTTCTTCGATGTGGCCGAAAAATCCTCGAGGAAAGCGAGAGACAGAAAGAGGGAGAGAGACAGAAACGGAATCTCTTTCTCTCGCTCTCCGATGGCTCACAGTCTCGAGCTCGGCGATTTCAATGCCCGACCAAGAGACGAGTCTCTACTGTTGTAGGGCCAACGTATAGTAAAACGCCCTTGCGATCCTTCATCGACTTACCTACGATACTTTTTATTATTGTCTATTGCAATAATGTTCATTTTTCATTTATCCAACTGATTTTTTTACTCAAAATTCAGTACTTTATATGTTCAATAAAGAATTTTAGTATTCTTTCAGTAGTCAATAAAGATGAAAACGATTTTTTTTCTTATTTATTTGCATTTTTTTGCGTGTACGGAAAATGAAAATTACGTAAGTACTTAACGAAAAATTTTGCTTGAAAGTTTTTATCGTTCAAAAGATGATCCACTGTTATACGTTATGATTTCGAGCGGAGTTGGAATAAACACATAGACAACGAAGCTCCTTACATGAACAAGTTGAACGGATATGACATACCATTTAGCCAGTCAAGGATTTAAAAATTATGATCACGTATTTATCACTGGAAATTCAGTGAAAACACGTATAGCTTATATGACTCAGCAAAGAGACGTTCAATTTTATGAACTATCAATCAATGAATCTTTTTTCTCTTTTTGTCTCATTTGGCTCATAAGATTTTTTTTTCAGTCGTGCTACCCAGAATTATTTGATTATTTTATATTTTTCTTTTTTATGGATTTTCACATGATTAATCGTTTTATTATTTTTCATATTTTATTGCAAGCTACGATTGTTTTCAACGACCATTGAAATTATGGCCATGTTATATATTTATATGTATTTAATAATGAGCGTAACGCAAGAGCAAGATGTAGAAAGAGCCACCTCGTTTGGTCTTGAATTCTCAGTACCAGTTCTTCGAGCCAGAAAACAGGATGCAAATGTTGCTCTGGTAGAGCACCTATGCTCACTTGAACTGGTATATGGTCTTTACTGGCATTCTGGTGTTTGACTCATGAGAATCGAGTTGAACGTGACTCGAATCCAATCTTTATATATACGCATAAATATGTAAGGGAAAAAAATTTGTCTTTAGAACTTTTTCTAAAAATTAATCTCAACTTCGAAAATTCACCCAGATCCGAAAAAAGTAAATAAATTAATTAATTGAGCATCATTTTATTTTAAAGGCGATTTACATACGCATCGAATGGGCAATGTTTATTATTATAGAATTCCAACTCCAAATAGATAAAACTGTAATATTATTTGAAACAATTCATTGTGATGTATCTGTATGAAATTATTTGATCACAGTACTTCGAAAATTCTCTCTCCCCGGGACCCCTCCGTAACTAATTTTTGGAAACCAAAAGATTCCAAAATTTTGACGACAATTTATCGTACAAGAATTTAGTACGGGGAGTTTGCACAACTTTTTGGTAAACTTAAAAAATGGCTTGGATTTATCTCAATACCTCAATCTGTTGTAGCCAAAAAGCGCCCTCGAACATCGACAAAAAAACGCAAAGGGGTATATGTATGAAAAAATTACCACAAATCGATCGAAAACTTTGAAAATTCGTCAAAAATCGAAAAATTAAGATAAACCTGAAAACTAAATGCTATCTTGAAGGGGGGTTCGATTACGAATCGAATGAGCACCCAGTGGAATCTCCGTTTCAAATAGAAATCACTTCGTGAAAAGTTCTTAATTTTCAATATTTTTTCAATCGCCAAATTTTAATGTATTTTGATCCAAACACACTAAAAATACTAATTATTTCTTTTTACCTTCGCAATTTTGTTTGAAAATATTGAAAAACGATGTTTTTAGGGACTTTTCTAGTGTTATCGTCATAATCGGTTAGGACATTGATTTTTTTTTCAATTCTCTAAAAAGCTAATTGAGTAAAGGAAAATATCGTTTTTGTTGATCTACACTATATGTCAATTATTAAGAGAATGGCAGCTCTTTGAATGTCGTAAAAATTAATTCTGCCCTCAGGACACCTTTGAGCGGATTTAAAAAAAAAAAAAAAAGTAAACAACCCATAATTCAAAGTACTAGCCATAATTCAGAATTAAATGACGAATAGAGATGCAGATTGATATTAGGATATCGAAGCCGATTTCAGCGTTTCTCTAAATATTTCAATGAAGCCTAACCAAGTATTTATTGCAATACAGTTTTTTTTTGCTATTGTTACAGTTATTAAATAAAAATATACAACTTTTCTCACTTTTATTTATCATTATTCTTGTCCTTGAACCCAAATTTAATTTTTTTTCGGGAGGTCTTGAAATAAATTTCCAGAATTACTGAGAGCCCGAAATGCATCACCCATTCGTTCAATTGATTCCTATCATATTAGAATAAAATTTCCATATTCATTTTATTTGATTATTCCTTATTTTCATAGACCAATAAGATGATAATATGCGATCATCGATTAAAATCAAGCCATTTCCTAATAATGATTCTGAAGAAAAAAAGATGAAGCGAGTCTTGGAATGCGGAAGTCTAATTTCTTCGTATAAGGGTGAGCTTATGTATATGGCGACGTAATATGTGGTTGCACGCACGAGGGATCTGTTAAAATGCTGGGACGTACCCCCGCCTAACGATACGCGATATTCCGTGCCCCCGTTTATTTACATTTAATCCTGATAGTGCTTATTCGAGACTCATCGGAGCGTGACAATATCTACTCCGAAACTAATAAAAATTAGTAGGTCACTCACCACGATACTCCCACCACACACATTTTCTTATAGCACATCATCATTATATTCGCTTTAAGGCCGTATTGTTGTCTAGAATTCTGATTTCGAAGAACATTTTCAGGACAGAATAAGTTTGAAACTGTTAGAGTTTTTTTTCTAAAATTTTGTACACATATTTATAGATTTTTTAACGGGAGAAACCAGTTTAGGAGGCCGAAATTTTGGTGTTTCTCGTGAATTTTTTTAACAGGGAAGGAATAATCAGAATTTGTTTAAACTTGGAGGATATTTTATTCATGTTTTGAAGTACACTTTGTAATTTTTTCAAGTCATTTCCGCCGGAAATAGTGGAGTTAGAAGCTGCTGTCCATGAACGATCGCCATCCAAGTTTTTTGCTGGTGGGCATTCCTGAAGTCACAATGTTTATCTGTAATCACTACAATTTTTTTTTTCGGTAACAACATATTTCCTAAGAATATGAACCTAATTGTGATCAAAAAAGTTGAAAATTGCATGTTTTTGAGGTGTTTGAACACAATGTCATGTTTTTATACCATGTTTTTTCACCTTTTTTGCATTAAAAAAATATTTTTAATAATAATATCATCCCATAGTTAGGTTCATATAGATTGCAATTGAATAAAGAATATTCACACAAATTTTCAGAACGATTGGTCAATAACTTTTTGAGCTAGAATGCCCACCAGTTGAAAAAAGTCGTCCATGGACAGCAGCTTCTAACTCCACTATTTCCGGCGGAAATGATTTGAAAAAATTACAAAGTGTACTTCAAAACATGAATAAAATATTCTCCAAGTTTAAACAAATTCTGATTATTCCTTCCCTGTTAAAAAAATTCACGAAAAACACCAAAATTTCGGCCTCCTAAACTGGTTTCTCCCGTTAAGGAAGTTCACGCTAATCTAATGTTAATCGAAAATTCTAACTTTGACGGTTGAAATTTGGAAATATTATAGAAAAATATACCGTACATCTATCACCGAAATTATTTTTGGATTCATCGTCTAATTGTCGAGAAAATAATTTATGAAAATCACATAGGCATATGCCTTATACATATAAGAACCCTAACCTCTTATGAGAGGTTAGGACTCTTATAAGAGGTCTATGTATAAGGCTTATGCCTATGTGATTTTCATAAATTGTTTTCTTGACAATTGGACGATGGATCCAAAAATAATTCCGGTGATAGATGTACGGTATATTTTTCTATAATATTTCCAAATTTCAACCCTCAAAGTTGGAATTTTCGATTAACATTAGATTCGCGTAAACTTCCTTAAGAACACGTATATATAATTGTTTTCGAAGAAATGAATAAAATGATAAACAACTTCAGAGAGGTTTTCTCAAAAATATGCTTTTTAAATTGGTGACCACGATATCTCGATAACCAGTTGACCGATTGAGTTAAAATTTGGTACACATCTTCATTAGACTATTTTTTAGCAATGGTACCAGAATTGAGTCGAAATAATTGTTATCGTTTGCTGTATGACCCGTAGAAGGGGAAAAAAGTATGCGAATAAACGATAATCAAAGTTTAGCATGTCGCCATTTTTTGAAAAAACAATTTCGCTATCTGATTTTGGTACCATTGCTTACGACACTGATATAGATTAAGAATATGTTTGATTTTTTTTTTTTTCGAATGCATAGAACGTCCGAAACACTGGTTGTCAATCGGAAGTTTTTTCCCGCACAGTTTTACTAAATCATATAATACTATGAGTTAAAATTTTTATTTTTTTTTAATTTGTATGTGTTTTTAAACAAACAATAAACACGTGTGTCAAATTAAAAAAAAACTCGAAAAGTTTGAAACTTATTCTATTTAGAAAATCACATCTGAAAACGGCATTCTAGACAACAATACGGCCTTAAGTATGTCTTTGGTTACTAATTTTGTACTTGATTTGATACCAAAAAATGTCTAATTGTATAATCGAGTGTGTAAAAAAAATACTAAATTACAAATGCAAAAAAAATGATTATAAAAATATAAAAACAATATTATAAATTTAATAAAAATTATTTTTCAATGACAAAGAGTCTTTTGTTCGCAATAAAAATGTTAATCGCACGAAAGTACTCTTTCGAGTTCACTAATCATATGGTCGTCTGACGTATACACGAGAGAACGTTAGAACGCAGAACAGAGCAGGATCGAGAAAATTATGAGAATGTGTTTACGAAAGTGTTGAACGTCTTTTACATTCTTACAAGCTTGTACCGACGGCGGGACAATTGAGTTACGCAATGCGGTGAGAGAACTCGGCGGAGAGCGAGAAATCTCGACTCGAAACTCGCTCGTATTCCCTTTGAGGTCTTTCAGACTGCCACAATGCGGTAGCGCCTTTTTATCTCGTAGAGCTCCGAATCTAGAAAGTCTTTTGCGCGCTCTTTATAGTATCCTTATACAAGAATCTTGGTTCTGTTATACGATTGTTGTATAGTTTTATTGCCACAACCGAGATATTTAGAGCACTTAAATATTCAAAATAATAATGAACAATATTTTCTCACAAGAAATAGAAATGATAATTTAATGAATTCTTATCTGTGAACGAACGGTTATTTATTAATTCATAAATTCCCAACAATTTTCGCGCATCCATCGAACTTATTGTTTAACGAAAATGAACATACACGCTGGTAACAATATGGGAAAAAAATTGATCCAATTTAATTGGCAGTTTGGCTCGACCAAGCGCTAAATTCTTTCATTTTTCTTACGACCACAAAATGTGTCTGGCTAAATGAAAAGTGTCAGGAGAAGATGGAGAAGAAGAAGAAAGAGGGGGAAAAACATAGTATGGAATGTTTGTCATTGGGTCAGTAGACAACTCGAACTTTTTATTGACTTATGCTTATAATTATAGTTATTATATTTTTTGAAGTTCAAAGATCTCTCGGCCGGAAATAAATAAATAGAATAAACAAAGATATGTTAGATGAGGCGTATACTGTAAAAGAGGGAATGGCCAGCATCCTCTTCACCTTTCGTGCGCGTCCTCCTCCTTCATCGTCTTACCGAGCCAGAAATGGAATCTGATTTCTAACGGCTTTTCACTGCGACCGTAAGGCTACCGTGCCATTAAACACACATACATATACGACCACGAGACTTGTATACCGGTAGCTCCACTCAGCGCACTCACTTCTTTTTTATCTTTTTTTTACCTCAACGATAAATCCAACCACAGGATACCTCGGAGTATCTCTAAGTACAACCGGCTATTATTGTCGTTATCGCGGTGTATCTTAAATTACCGGTTTCTATATATAAAACGTGGACCAAGATCGTAAAAAACTACCACCCGGAAGACAAATTGCGACAAACATTTTTTTTTCTCTTCGTACTCTATAGTAACTGGTATATGGTCATTGTTAAATGAATAATGTACAATATAAACACAGTTAATCATTATTATTTTCATGATTAGAAGGAGCATTCGATTACTTTAATAATCAATTATGTCCAGTATCGGATTATAAAAATAGCCTGTGCAAAATAAAATTCCATAAAATTGGATCATTAAAAAGATGTGTGAGGCGTAAAGAATTTTTGTTTTATATAATTAGCACCATTTCAAATGGGCAGATACATAAAAAAAAGTTTTAATTAGTAAATTTAAGTCGTGAAAAATGCTATATTTGTTGATTAATTCGTTGGAACATTTGCAAATGTGCAGATGAAGATGCGGCTTTTGTTGCTTCTCCTGGTGACCACCTGCGCCCTACCGTGCCGGGCTCAGGTGATCAACAGAGCGCCGCATTTCATTCAGAATGGAGACATGGCGAGATTGGCGGTCCCCGAGAGCACTCCACCGGGTTCACCGGTTTACACTCTTCGCGGTGAAGATCCCGAGGGTTCTCGACTCCATTACTCCATCAGCGGTGAATACTTTACCGTTAATCGGGACACCGGATTAGTCGTCTTACGTCGACCACTCGACCGAGAAACTCAGGATCTTATCGAGGTCATTATCAGTATAACTGGTAAGTTTATCTATTTTTATCACCGAATCATAATAATTCTGATCAAACAAATTATAATAAAGCAATAAAAAAAACTATGTTATTATTGAGTTGATTGAATAGGATTGAATAAAAAAAATGTTTTGACTATAGACGAAGGAATCGCCGGTTCCGAGCCCAATACCGTTTCCCTGAGAAGAGAAATCGCCGTCCTTGACGAGAACGATAATCCACCAGTTTATCATGGTCGTCCGTACGCGACTAGAGTACCGGAAAGTGCAAAAATTGGAGGCCTTCTTTTGCCAGAAGGTACAATCGTTGTGACAGATCTGGACGGTGGCGTTAACGCCGATATAGACGTAAAATGCGTTTCCGCTTCACAGGACGACGACACTTGCTCGACTTTCGACGTTACGACCGAGCAGGTTAGTTCGCGTAACGTCATAAACGTGCTATGTTTTCGCCACTTTCTCAGAGACGGTAAATCAAGTAATAAATTTAATTGGATTTTTCTCGACAGATCGGTGAGGGAAAATACGACGTAAGAATTACCATAGCTCAGCCTCTCAATTACGAGAGGAGAAACTCTTACCTTATTAGTTTGTTGGCGATCGATGGAGCGATCGATCCAGCTAAAAGACTCCAAGCTCGAGCAACCGTCGCTGTTGATGTTCTTGATGTTCAGGTATAATTTCTCATTCCGAATTACTTTCTGAAAGGCATGTTTGTTCGGTATTTTTTTTTTTTTTTTTTTTTAGTATTTTGATTATAGATCAACAAGAGTAATTTGTTTTAGGACCAGCCACCGAGTTTTTTGAATGCTCCATACAGTGCGGCAATAGCAGAAAATACACCGAAAGGCCATACCGTTCTTACGGTAAGAGCACGCGACGGTGATACCGGTGAATCGAGACCGTTGCTGTTAAGCCTCGAGGACGATGATCTCGGCCATTTTAAGCTCGTTACGTCGAGAGACGGTGACATTGCGATCGGTACTCTAGTCACGACTGACGTCCCTCTGGATCGTGAAAATTCTCGTATTCTCCGGGACGGTGGAATTTACAGTTTTCGCGTCAGGGCGACCGAGCTGATCAACGATGAAATACCAGCGGACACTGAAACATCAATAGTAACCATTGTAATCACCGACGTCGACGATTTGTCCCCGATGTTCAATGAGAATTATTTCAGCATCAAAATATTCGAGGATATCGGAGTCGATACTCCTCTCCCAGGTAGTTTATCTAGATGTTTTTTTTTCTTTTTCTCGAATAATTGATTACTAAGGATTTGGATAATGAATGCATGATTTGGGATTCGATAGGACTAAACATGGTCGTGAGCGACGAGGACGTCGGAGAGAATGCGAGATTCGTTTTGGCACTTAGAGATTCGCCAAATTATCCCGGAATAAGCCAAGCCTTTACGGTCAGCCCAGAAAATGCTCAAGGTCGCGTTCCTGTTGTCATTAGAGCCAAAGACACGAGCGTTTTGGATTATGACGTCGAGGATCCTGCCAAGAGGGAGTTGGAGTTTGACGTGGTAGCTCTCGTTGGTGGAAGAGTAGTAAGCTAGACTGTTTAAAAAAAATATGACACGTTTACAATTAAAAACGTACTAAAATAAACCGTGCAACTATAATTTTTTGTTTGTGAAACAATACAACATTTTTTGTCTACAGGTTGCTTCGTCGAGAGTCCATATAAAATTAATGGATGCGAACGATCACGCCCCGCAGTTTTCCCAAGCGGTTTACAAATTGTCGATACCCGAGGACGCAGAGCCAGATACGAATTTTGGGAATATTGTCGCCGAAGACTCGGACAGCGGTGCATTCGGTCAACTGACGTACACCCTCCGGGGTTTTGGTGCTGATAAGTTCCGCACAGATGCGAAGAAGGGTGGAATATCGTTGGCGAAACGACTTGATTACGAGACGCAAAAATCTTATTCATTGACAATGGAGGCGAAAGACGGTGGTGGAAGAGTTTCCACGGTTAACATTTTGATCGAGCTCGAGGACGTTAATGATAACGTGCCAATATTCGAGCAGCGAGAATATTCGCGGACAGTGCGAGAAGGCAGTACGAGCTTCGATCCACAAATGTTCGTACGTGCGACCGATATCGATGGCCCGAGTCATGGAAATGGAAAAGTCACTTATTCGATAATTCGACAAAACGGTTTGACCGATGACGTCTTCAAAGTAAATCCCGACAGTGGCGAAGTGACGATGCTTCGACCCGCGAGATCCGGCGATACCGAGCGAGGACTTTACGAGCTGGAAATTCGCGCAACGGATGCTGGAATACCCTCCCTTTATTCCGATGCTAAATTGATCATTCGCGTCGGTGTACCTGGCAATCAAAAACCCGTTTTTCGTGGCAATTACAAGGCGACCTCGCCCGGTCCGAATACTTATCGGGCAAGACTTCTCGAGAATGCTACACCCGGAACAGAGGTCATTAAAGTCGTCGCCAATGATCCCGATGGAAGAGATAGCCTTTTGCAGTATTACATTGCATCCGGCGCTAAAGATAACTTCGTCATAGACTCGAGGTGCAATTCGCGTACAATAAAATCATTAATTATTGTTTAATTCTGTGAAAATAAATAAAATCACGCGTTTAAGAAAAGATTGTAAAGCGGTCTTTTTTCAGCTCAGGAATCATGACCGTTTCTCCTGACGCCCGGCTGGATCTGGAGACCGGAGGCGACAAATACGAGGTTATAGTCTACGCGGTTGATTCTGGAACACCCGTTAGAGAAACAGCTACAACTACGGTTACGGTCAACATTCTGGATGTCAATAATAAACCACCGGTCTTCAAGAAACCAACGTATCTCGTTTACATTTCTGAGAGAGCAGCGATCGGTATGATATTCAAGAATTAATCAATCAATTAATTTGGCATCTATCGATTATGGATGCCATCAAAATTAAATATTTTTTTACGAAGGATTTATCGTTTTACCTGACGTATAAAAAAGTATGGGCATATTTTTTTCTGGTCAGGTGAATCCGTGCTGAAAGTTGCAGCAACGGATCCGGATTCGGATTCCAAAATCGAGTATTCTCTGATCGAACCTATAAAAGCAGTGGACAAAACCGGAGTAGCCCTTAAGAGTACAACTCCCTACGATTACAAAACGGCCTTTCGCATAAATTCGACGACTGGTGCAATTACGGTTAATCGAGTACTCGATTATCAAGTCGCGGCCGTTGTCATATTAACCGTACGCACAAAAGACCTCAACGCTTTCGTCGACAAGGAAAAACAATTTGCCGACGTCGAAGTTACAATTTATATTCAGGCCTACAGTGACGATAATCCGAGTTTTACGAATCCTGGTTGGTCACCGAATAATCCAATTATTCGCGTCATCGTACCCGAGGAACAACCACTTGGAACGACACTCATTATGCTCGCCGCGAAAGAGCCCGTTACGGGATGGCCCGTTCAACGATTTGAACTCGTTCGCAGCATCGAAGATGACGGTGATGAGGACGAGAGCTACGTCAATGTTGGAGTCCAGAGCGGAAACGTCGTCCTCAGCAAGAGACTCGATTACGAAGCCTTGAATCAAAAAGTAATTATTTTTTTATTTAAAACTTTTTTATGTACAATAATATTTAGTATTTTTAAATATTTTCGGATTCCATGGATTGATTTTTTATTATTATTTGGAAATTGCAGTCCATACGTTTTAAAGTTCGCGCACTGGCACGTGACTACGATATAACGCGGAAAATGTCGGAAGCGATTGTGATAGTTGAAGTTCAAGACACAAATGACAACAGTCCGATCTTCGGTCATCCCGATTACAAAATATCGGTCCTAGAGTCATCGAAAGCGTCGAAAATCGTTTTAAACGTAAAAGCGACAGACGCGGACAGCTCGAATACGGAACAGGAAATGAAGCGAGGTTACGGCAAGGTGCAATACTCGTTGACTGGTGAAAACGCAAATCACTTCGAGATCGATCCGATAAGCGGAAATATACAGATCGGTGAAAACGTCACTCTTGATCGTGAGAGACAATCGGTATTGAGATTTTACGTGGTCGCATCGGACATGCCGCAAGGTGGGGCTGAACAGAGAACAACCAGAGCTCTTGTCACTGTCGATGTTCTGGATGTTAATGACAATGCACCCAGTTTTCCGCAGGATTCTTACACAGCTGTTATTCCTGAAAATGCAGCAAAGGGTGTGAGTGTCGTTAACATTACCGCTACCGATCCCGATGAGGGAAAAGGTGGGATAGTACATTTCGACATAATCGACCAAGGAGAGGCCAATGGTAAGACGAATTAAATCAACTTTTCTTGTTTTTTTAATTATACTTACCAGGTATAATGTTGATTAAAAACGAACTTCTCTCCTCAGGACTGTTTGCCATAAATCATGAAACTGGCGAAATATCTTCGGCCAAGAAACTAACCGGTAAGGGTCGTACAGAACCTTACAACATGAGAGTAAGAGCTCAGGATTCCGGCAACCCTGTACTCTACAACGACGTGTTATTAACCCTATACATCGGTGACGTAGTCAGCAACGACGGTGTGCCACTTTTCATCCGGCCAACTCTCGAGGAGATCGCATACGTATCGGAAAACTCGACGATCGGTAGTCCTGTCTTCCACGTTGTCGCCTCCGATCCGGACGATCCGAATTTACCCAACGGTCGAATAACTTTCAAGTTTCTGGAGGATGGTAACTTTGGTAACGACGCGAGTGCTTTTCGTATCAACGGGGAAACCGGTCTGATAACGACGAAAAAATTGCTCGATCGCGAGGTCAAAGATAGTTACACGCTGATCCTGGTTGCTCAAGATCTGGGCGATCCGCCGCAGCAAGCGACTCGAGTACTTCAAGTTATTGTCAACGACATTGACGATCACAAGCCTCACTTTAAACGCAACTTGGACAGTCCTCCGATCGAGCTGAATGTCCTTGAAGAAGTACCGATTGGAACCAAGGTCGGTGTTATCGAAGCTATCGACGAGGATATTAACGATAACGGGATGATCGATTACGCCATTATTTACGGCAACGAAGCCGGCCTTTTCGCTATCGAACGTCTCGATAACAATTCGGCGATCGTGAGAACGGCGGGACGGTTGGATCGAGAAAGCAACGATCGCCACTTACTAACGGTCAAGTGTTTCAAGTATCCGATTGGCAAATCCGAAGTCGTACCGAAACCCTACAATCGGCAAGATCCTTCGGAGCGTCAGGTGCTCGTAAGGGTACTCGATATCGACGATAACAAGCCAAAGTTTCGCAAAGCTAATATAACCCTAGGTGTCAGACTAAACGTACCGATTGACACGAGCCTCATCACCCTCGAGGCGTACGACGAAGATGCCGATTCTTTAGCGATCAACTACATCATGGGTAATGTCTCGTTCACTTCACTCGGAGAACCTTCCATGTCGAAACGAGAGATTCGATCTTATCTAGCCCTCAATTCCGAGACGGGAGAACTCAGGACAACCGGATCATTGGCTGCCTATGCCGACGGTTTTATGGAGATACCGATAACAGCTAATAATTCCAAAGATTCGGATAGACGGACCAACGTAACCCTCAGAATTTTCTTACTCCGTGACAGGGACATGCTGAAATTTGTTTTCTCCAAGCCACCGGTCGAAGTTCGTAAAATTCTCGAGGACTTTGAGATCGCTCTTCAACAAGCTCTCTCTTTGCCAATCTCCGTTAATGTCTATGACACACAATTTTACTCGAAAGACGACAATTCTCTCGATTTCTCGTCAACGAGCTCGTGCTTCCAGATGGTCGGACGAGAAGCTTACGATCTCGAAGAGATGAAAGCTCTTTTACGCGATCCAAAGAACGAGGAACTCAAGAAAGTCTATGACAAGTATCACGTGGAAAAAGTTCAACATTGTGCCGCCATAGTTGCACGTGCCGATGCATCGATCACGCAAATGTGGGTCCTTGCCATCGCTGCTTTTGTCGGTCTTGCTACGCTCGTCTCCAGTTGTGCATTATGCTGCATGCATTCCAAGTAATTCTTTTCCTTTTAATTTTATTTACATTCCTTTTCACAAAATACCAAATTGACGAATTTTTCTTTTTATACGCACTGACTGTCCTTAAAATCTGAATTGACCTTCGTTTTTATAAACTTATTGCCGTTTTTTAATCGATTTACGCAATTTTCCGTTTTCCAGGTACAAGAAGCAAGTGAAACACGCTCGTCTCCGCGAACAAACGAGACCTCCCCTGAGTTTTGTATCCTCAGGTCCAGGGATGGTGAATGCCCAATCTCACACGACTCTTGGATCTCTCGGACCTGGAACGATGGTGACCTTAGGGCCTCACGAAGGCCCTTATGAATGGGGAGCCGATACGACGCTCTATCATCCTAGCACTTTATCAAGAGGGTAAATCTCTTGAAAATGATGACCGTTTGTTCGGGGTGTCGAATGACTAAAACTGATTTTCCAAAAAAAATCATTTTTAGTTATTTTTCCCTTGGACACGACGGCAATAAATAGTTGTTCAATTCCTGAAGACGGAAATTTTGGTGCTCAGTGTTAAATAATATGTGATTCACGAACAATAATCCTAGATTGAGTGAATTACGTAATTTACATTCCTCTTTGCATATTTCTCACATTAATTCCTCGATGAAACACAAAAGTTAACGAATTGTATATTGAACGATACGTTGCGACTGCTGTTGCGAAACAGAAACAGCAATAAAAATTTGATGGGAACAGGTTGAAGAGGAAGTGCTTTTGTATTATAAATTGTATTTAAGTATCGCCAAATAAAGACATGTACATTTTACAGATATTCATGTATTACAGAATTACAACAACAAAAAACAAAAAAACATAAGACACATACGAAACGACAATCCTAATTTTTCGGCGTCGAATTTTTTTTGAATAATTCATACGTCAGTTTAATTAATTATTCGAAATTCCTCGAGGAATTGGCGTCAAGACGCCACTTTTTGAAATGTCAAGGTTTCAGTCATTCGAGTTCCATATCTTTGAAATTAATAGTTTTTTTTGTTGGCTAAGCTCGAGCAGCAAGCAGCCCGGCAGATACTCGAAGTTGGAAAAAAAGGGAAAAGATTTAACGTACGCGTATACGCTCATAAGACCACGAACCAGCGAGATCTCGTGTCTTTTGTGTTTATTTCTCAAGGCAATTATACTAATTATCAACGAGAGAAATTCTCATCGAGGATACTTTCTCTTTTTTTACATCAGTGATCGACCATTATTGATACGAAAAAAAAAAAAAAAAAAAATGTCTGTTTCCAGTCGGCTTTTTTAGCTCGTCGCTATATCGAATAATTACTTTGTTCTTTGATTATTTTTTTAGTCGCTAGCCAAAAGACCATCGGCAAATGCCTGAAAACCCTCGGGCGTGTCGAGATCCGTACTCAAATTTGACCATTTTTTATTCTTCGTCTTTTGTGAGCTATCACAATTTTTACACTCTTCTTCCTTCGGATAATCATTATTTATGACCGAAATCGTTTCCTCCTCGTTGTTGCTCAATTTTGGATAATTCTCGGATTCTTCTTCATGCCACACGATTGAGGTATTTACATCAGAGTTATTATTGGCATTTGTGTCCGACTGAAGATTCTCGCTATTCTCGTTTTCTGTTTCGGCGGAATTCGGAAGATTTTCCGTAATCGGACGATCACTTGTTTCTGGAAGTTCGGATTCTTCGTACTTTGATTCCTCGATCGCCGAATGATCAGTAAGATGCTTCGTGATCGCGTCGAAAGGTGACATTACGCTGTGCATGAATTTTTCATGATCCTCCGGTCGCATCGATTCTGATCTTTGAATTATGTCGTGTCTGAAAAAAATGTAACTATGAAATTTTGAATGTCACGTCCATAGAGTTACAATTAAACACAGCAGTTACGAGCATTTTTATTTTAAACATTTTTGTTTTAATAATCGTTATTGTTAAAATCAATATGTGAATTTCGTATATTTTTTCGTATTATTCAATCAACCTGTTGTGCTTATTTTTCTTTCGTGGATATAAATTGAGATGAAATATCATCTGTTGTCTCTCTTCCTCCTCGGAAAGGCCCGCCTGTCCAGCTGGAATAGCAACCAATGGAATGGCGTGGCCCTTCGAGGGCGGAAATCTCTGGCCTCGTGTATAAACGAGGGGTCTTCTTGAATCGTATTCCTCAATCGATACAGGAGGAAGCCTCGGTCTCGAGACTTTGTTGCTTGGCTGATCATTCAAATCCGTGATCGGATAAATATCGAGCATAACGCTAAATGGTTTTGGTTTTTTCTTTTTTCCATAATTTCCGTTTGAGTAGGCAGCCGTGTTGTCAACGTATTGAGGAACTTCCAGCATCGGCTTTACGTAATTCAATGGTGGTCTTTGAAAAAATGGATCGTGATACGGATTGTATCGGTGTGTTCCCGATGGAGAAAATCTGCTTATAAGTTATATTGTCAATTATAAATAAACATTTTCTTTTTATTGAAAAGTTCGACGGTGCAATTTTGTGTTTTATAGATTTTTAAAAATGGGGATAAAAAGGACTGACCTGACGTTCGATGGTGCGAGAAGATTCACATCCGTCGGATGTTTTGGTTTGTAGAGAAAAAAAGGATCTCCATTATTTCCGACCGTGGCGTATCTCGAACTCTCCGAAAAATCTTCGTTCTCGTTATCATCGTACTCTTCCTCATCCTGTGTGCCATCTGCCTGATACTCGTTTCGATCGCTGTTCGCCATGAACTCTGCAGCTTCCGGAAATACGTCATATTTCTTTGGGTTAACGTATACACCCGTGAATTTTATTCCACGATTTGGAACATTTGGATCGTGGGTTAGATATTTTATAATGTCTTGAATGTTCCGAGACGCGTGCGGATATCGATATTGGCTGAGTTGAGGAAATTTCAGGCGTTGTTTGTTGAACGATGCGGGCTGTGGGGTTTTGAGCTCAAAGTGAAACGGGGCTGGACGTGATTCTTCCTCGTTTACTTCGTCCTCGGGATCCGGATATTGGTATCTAAACATTTTTTTTAATGATATCGAAAGTTATTTATATTTCTTTTATCGCAAAATAATCGGCAAAGTGCCGAAATTGAATTTTCTTAATTTGTATTATTATTTAAATAGATTCGGATTATTTCTTCTACCTCTGTCTTACTCGATAGACGACAGCGTGATTATTGAACAATTGTTTCCCCTCGACCGCCGGAATCTCTTCGTTTTTATCGATTGCCTCAACAAGTTTTTTCCGATGCTTAAAGTTTTCCAAGCTTTGACTTCTCGTTTCCGGTCTCCCATCGACCGTTCTCGGGCTTCTCGATTCTTTGCTCTTTTCTGGAACTTGGGCATTAGCGAGCACGTAAGTGAGCTCCCGAGGATCAGCGTCGTCTAAACGATCCTGTGCAGAGTTGCTTTTGTTCGTATAGAATTCGGGTGTGATCGTTGTACTCGTTGATTGCCTTTTGGATAATCCACTCGTCGGTTTCTTCAAAGAATTCTGCAGAATGTATATGTGCTTTGTCTCTTGGCTGACTTTGCTCGTCGCCGAGGCACCCGAGGCAAAGTCGTAGATGAATATTGCAGCCTACAAACATTTTTTTATTGAGGTTCAAAAAATAACAAAACATATGACGATGTAAATATTTTACAAAAATTTTTCATAATATTATATAAGTAATTGGTACTAATTATTTTTTAAAACCTAACATTTCTGCTTCCTCTGAATTCGATCCTTTAATAATAATTAGGGAAAAATTATAGAAGCTGATTTTTTAAATAAATATGTATACTTTAAACTTTTGTTACACTTTTTTCTTCTTTCTAGGGACACAAAAATATTGAAAGATCCGCAACGTTGGCATAATAATGTTGGAGTAATTTGGTCGAGGTAGACAATTAGAAGAATCTCAGAGGCGTGAATGGCAAAGTTTTCTCATGCAGACATTGATAAATTTCGTCGCTATAATTAACCCTGTTTTTATGGCGTTTCTACATAAAAGAGAGTAAAGTAGCTTAATCCGTGTCAAAGCACTGTTAACGCCCTATATGTGAAAACATGCAGAAATCTCGTTTGCTCTCCCGCACCGGAGAAAGAATAAACGGGCGTGCATGTCGTTACGCTTCCTGAATTTACGAACCTATGCACTAGTGTACTAACCCACGCACACACATACATGCAAACGCGTCTCTATTATATGTGTCGGTTAACTTGACGACTGGTACATGCTCTGATGAATTTTTCGAGGAGAAAATAAATGCATAATTAACAACATTTGTATCTTTCTACTCGTCGCGCACCGAAAAACTCGTTTTTTCTCACTCCGAGCATATATTACAATGACTAATGAATTATTTTCGTACCAAAAGCAGAAGTGTCAATTATTAATTTGAAAAATCTGAAACAACGATCAAAAACGAATTGTGTTTAAGATTAACCTGAATTCCAACCAAATGCAATGTTTATATAAATTCGAAAATATCCATGATTTTATATGCAAATTATTATCTTCTGATGAAGAATTCATTTGAATTTTGCTGATGCGCTAATTGTGAATAAATCTGGACTGTTTCCTGTTCATGTTTGAGTCGCTGTCTTTCGAAAGGTACGTATAATAGTAAAATATGGCTGCTGAAAATTGAAAGGAAGAAAAATAATTCCTGGATGCGAAGAAAAAAGGAAAAGAGTGCAGGTGGAGCGCCGTATATGCGTAGCTCTTACTTAGATGCAGAGAGAAAAAACTCGAAGAGTTGCGGCGGTATAATTCATTTCTTTGTATCCCGCGATTGCATTCGAGCTAAGCTGCTAATACGTAAACGGATGAACGAGAACCGAGAACGGAGCGTTGAGCCCGACAACGCTTCGCTGCTCATTATTATACATAATTAGCGTGACGAGAAACTCGGTGATTAATTGAAGATGCGAGAGAGTTCGCGTATAGCGAGATAAATAGTTGAGACATTGCCATTTGTGACAGGCGTGCAAAAAAATTAAATAATTTACCTTTTTCTACTATTTTCATTATGAATGCATTGATGTATTTTTTTCTTTTATCTAATTAGTAAGCCTGATGCGTCAATTCATTCCATGTACGATTATGAAAGTATAAATCTACCAATCCCATCGTGTGATTCAAACGATATTTAACAATTGATTATGTCAATTATTTTATATTTCTTTGATGGATTTTGTTTTTAGACGGATTACAAATAGTAATACTCACTAATATGACTGCCACCACGGCCATTACTACTATGACGAATTTTCGCACGATCGGTCCGTATTTGCTACGATTGTAAAGATCCTCACGATCAGAGTAAAGTCCGAGCTCCGAAGTGCTAATTGCGGATCTTCGACCGGTCTCAAACATTTCTCACTAATCCCCGAATTAAGATGCAAATGCGTCGACCACGATGACGCGATGTCGATCGCGTTTGGACCAACTCATTCGAGATTGATTATCCTTTTAATCTTGATCCCCGCTCTTCCATGTTAGAAAATTCGCGACGTCACTCACAAATACAGAGTTTAAGTAATAATCAAGCAAATGACACGAACCAATGAAACAATTCAACTTGAGTGTTTCCGATCCTATTCTTACAACGACTCCGCGGAGACTAGAAAAATTCAGACGACATTCGGTCCTCGGTATAGAGAACTCGCCAGTTTTTTCCAACAATTGCTCCGTTATACTCCTTTGCCGTGCTGAAAAATTTCTTTCTCCTCGTTGAGGGGGCGTCTGAGAACTCCTACCTTACTGGTTTCTACCAGTAATTTACGGGCTACTTACTTTCTCAGGCGGCATCCTTACACAAAACATGCGCGTGAAAATAATTTCCTCGGCTAAATTCATAAATTATAAGTAGTAGAATATATCGCGGGGATGCGATGAATGATCGATCAACAGCATCGATTCGACGCCAATAAATATTTTCTTGATATCTGTATGAATGAGAATCATTTATGAAAAATTTTTTTTATTATTAGTTTCTCAAGCTCATTACATTGAATCTCTATTCGGTAAGTAAAAAAAAAGAAAAAAAATGTTCAAAATCAGCAGAGAACGAGAGAAAAAAGAATAGTTGATGATAAGAAAAAAATAATAATAATACAAGCTCGGTAAAAAATATGGACCTTTTGCCGTTCTATAACTCCCGTGATTTTGGACTGTACAAATGAAAGGGTTTTTCTTTTGTTTTTTTTTTTCATCTACAATCTTCGATTCCTCTCGCTTGCTGATGATAGAATCGGCATTTTTCATTATGCATACCGGTTCTAAGTAAAAAAGAAGGTAGAAACGAGGCACGCGGGAAAAGCTGCGCCAGGTCGTTTCAATATTATACGTCGTAAATATATGCATAGTATATATAGTACTGTATAGCTCCGATGAATGAAGAAAATTTTGTTTCACACTAATTTCACTTTGATTATACGATTCGGAGAGTTTTAGAGAGCAGGCGCGCGGCGCCCTTCATGTTGAAAATAAAAAAAACCAACTCCGTGCGAGTGAATCAATTGTAATGCAAGACAAAACGATTAACGCTTGCGGAATTCAAATGGAATATCGGGAATTGGATAGTTGTAACCGAGATTGGGTCTAGCGGTTGGGAGTGGAAGTGTTGGTACGGGCCCAATTTTTCCAGTAGGTGGGGGATGAGTCACGGTGCTAGGTGTAATGCTGTAAATTGGTGATGGATAAGGCGGTGGCGTAACCGTTGGGTAAGATGGTCTTGGTGTCGAGGGAGGAAGATAGGGGGGCGGTCGGGTTGGTGGTGGTGGTTGATTCTTGGGTGGTAGATATTCAGGCTTGGCAGTGGTTGGTCGCGTAGTTGGAAGTTGCGTGACTCTCGTAGATGGTCGATTCTCAATGGGAGTGTATCTGGGAGTTGGCCGAGGGGTGGTTGGTGGAGGCCGGTATGGTGTAGTTCTGGGTGTTGCGCGCGTCGTCGGTTTCGTCTCTGGTGGAAGATACACCGGTGGTTTGGTCGTTGGTCTCGTGGTAGGACGAATGCGAGTCGATCGCTGGGAATCCTCTGGAGTGTATCGAATTATTGGCCTCGGGGTCGTTGGTCTTGCGGTTGATGGCGGCAGATACGCCGGTTTCGGGGTGGTAGGAGGAGGGGGTGGTGGGTAGTATTTGGTGGTTCGTACAGTCGACGGTGGAAGGTATTTCGGTGTCGTCGGTCTGGTCGTGGTTGGGGGAGGTGGTCTGTACGGGGTTGTTCTTCGGGTTGTTGGAGGCGGCGGCCGATAAGTCGTTCTCGGAGTCAATTCGGAAGGTTGCGGCGATGGTTCCTTTGGTGGAAGATACGTGGGTGGATTAGTCCTCCGAGTCGGTGGAGGAATGTATCTCGTGGTCGGTCTTGTCGTTACCGGAGGGAAGTATCTGGTTGTTGGCCGCACGGTAGTCGTTGGTGGTGGTGGAGGTCTGTAGACCGTTGTCTTGAATGTCGATTGCTTTGAAGGTGGTTCCCTCGGAGGTAGATACGTCGGTTTTGAGGTCGTAGGAGGTGGCAAGTATCTCGTGGTTGGACGCGGCGTCGTGGTCGTCGTTCTTGGCGCAGGTGGTCGTGTCGGCTTCGGTGGGAAAGATACCTTTGGGACTGGGTAGCTATAACCTTGGGTCGGTGGACTGTACGGTTTGCAAACAAATTCAAAAATAGAGTTATGGCCTTGAAATTTTTTCCGTGCAAGGTAATCAATATATATTGATAATGGCACACAGAGTTTAAGGCGAGCAACCACTTAGAAGCTTCAAAAAATCAATTTTTTTATTTCATAAATCGTTAGCAAAATATCACCCTGAAAATTTCAAAACGATATTAGTTGGATTCTTCTAACGGTATGTATATAAATGATAAAGACTCTCCGCTCGACTCCCAAGCGCGCTCAAACTTTAAACGTGTTTCTCTCGAAACGACATTTTTTCAATTTCCGGAAATCATAACTTAAAAACTAATTGAGGGATCATCTTCAAATTTGCAACACGTTTACATAATATAATTTATTAAAACATGAACCTAAAGTTGGAAAGATTAGATTGTTTGAAACATATTTATTATTGCAAAATGCCGGGAAAAAATGCTCATTTTTTTCAAACACGTTCCAACATTCAATTCTCGATTTTTTTTTTCAAAATTTAGGTTCATGTTCTTAAAAAACATCTCAAGAATGTTTAAAAATTTGTTGGACTATTTCAGATGCGAATTGCGAGCTGCACAATTCCCGCAAATCGACAACGATGATGAGGACACGCCAAGGGACATAGCGGATTACACCTTAATTAATGCATGAAATAATTTGAAAAAAATACCAGAGATGTATGAAAATATGAATAAATTGTTGTCACAGTTGCGGAAATATCCGTTTTTTTCACAATAAAAAAATCCAAAATATCATCTAATTTTCGGTCTTCTAAAGTGGTTGCTCGCCTTAAACATACCTGCGAGTCACCGGTGGTTGCGAAGATTCCCCGGGTATTCGTGGTGGAATGTACTGTGGTGGCTTAGTTGGTGGTGGTGGAGGTGGTGGTGTTGGCTTCGGTGGAAAAGGTATCTTTGGGACTGGGTAGCTATAACCTTGGGTCGGTGGATTGTACGGTCTGCAAACAAATTCAAAAATAGAGTTAGGGCCTTGAAATTTCTTCTGTGTAAGATAATTGTTAATAAATATTGATAATGGCACACAGAGTTTAAACATACCTGCGAGTCACCGGTAGTGGCGAAGTTTCCTCGGGTGTTCGTGGTGGAATATACTGTGGTGGCTTAGTTGGTGGTGGTGGAGGAGGTCTCGTCGGTGGTGGTGGAGGTGGAGGTGTTGGTTTCGGTGGAAAAGGTATCTCTGGGACTGGGTAGCTATAACCTTGGGTCGGTGGATTGTACGGTCTGCAAACAAATTCAAAAATAGAGTGAGGGTCTTGAAATTTCTTCTGTGTAAGATAATTGTTAATATATATTGATAATGGCACACAGAGTTTAAACATACCTGCGAGTCACCGGTAGTGGCGAAGTTTCCTCGGGTGTTCGTGGTGGAATATACTGTGGTGGCTTAGTTGGTGGTGGTGGAGGAGGTCTGGTTGGTGGTGGTGGAGGTGGTGGTGTTGGTTTCGGTGGAAAAGGTATCTCTGGGACTGGGTAGCTATAACCTTGGGTCGGTGGATTGTACGGTCTGCAAACATATTCAAAAATAGAGTGAGGGCCTTGAAATTTCTTCTGTGTAAGATAATTGTTAATATATATTGATAATGGCACACAGAGTTTAAACATACCTGCGAGTCACCGGTAGTGGCGAAGTTTCCTCGGGTGTTCGTGGTGGAATATACTGCGGTGGCTTAGTTGGTGGTGGTGGAGGTGGTGGTGTCGGTTTCGGTGGGAAAGGTGTCTTTGGGACTGGGTAGCTATAACCTTGGGTCGGTGGATTGTACGGTCTGCAAACAAATTCAAAAATAGAGTTAGGGCCATTGAAATTTCTTCTGTGTAAGATAATTGTTAATAAATATTGATAATGGCACACAGAGTCTAAACCTACCTGCGAGTCACCGGTAGTGGCGAAGTTTCCTCGGGTGTTCGTGGTGGAATATACTGTGGTGGCTTAGTTGGTGGTGGTGGAGGTGGTGGTGTTGGTTTCGGTGGGAAAGGTGTCTTTGGGACTGGGTAGCTATAACCTTGGGTCGGTGGATTGTACGGTCTGCAAACAAATTCAAAAATAGAGTTAGGGTCTTGAAATTTCTTCTGTGTAAGATAATTGTTAATATATATTGATAATGGCACACGGAGTTT
Organism: Rhimphoctona megacephalus; assembly: GCA_963989365.1. Lineage (NCBI taxonomy): Eukaryota > Metazoa > Arthropoda > Insecta > Hymenoptera > Ichneumonidae > Rhimphoctona > Rhimphoctona megacephalus. The sequence goes on along the minus strand of OZ022422.1, from coordinate 8,519,352 downwards.
AAACATACCTGCGAGTCACCGGTAGTGGCGAAGTTTCCTCGGGTGTTCGTGGTGGAATATATTGTGGTGGCTTAGTTGGTGGTGGTGGAGGTGGTGGTGTTGGTTTCGGTGGGAAAGGTGTCTTTGGGACTGGGTAGCTATAACCTTGGGTCGGTGGATTGTACGGTCTACAAACAAATTCAAAAATAGAGTTAGGGCCTTGAAATTTCTTCTGTGTAAGATAATTGTTAATAAATATTGATAATGGCACACAGAGTTTAAACATACCTGCGAGTCACCGGTAGTGGCGAAGTTTCCTCGGGTGTTCGTGGTGGAATATACTGTGGTGGCTTAGTTGGTGGTGGTGGAGGAGGTCTCGTCGGTGGTGGTGGAGGTGGTGGTGTTGGTTTCGGTGGAAAAGGTATCTCTGGGACTGGGTAGCTATAACCTTGGGTCGGTGGAATGTACGGTCTACAAACAAATTCAAAAATAGAGTGAGGGCCTTGAAATTTCTTCTGTGTAAGATAATAATTGTTAATATATATTGATAATGGCACACAGAGTTTAAACATACCTGCGAGTCACCGGTAGTGGCGAAGTTTCCTCGGGTATTCGTGGTGGAATGTACTGTGGTGGCTTAGTTGGTGGTGGTGGAGGTGGTGGTGTTGGTTTCGGTGGGAAAGTTACGTTTGGGACTGGGTAGCTATAACCTTGGGTCGGTCTGCAAACAAATTCAAAAATGGAGTTAGGGCCTTGAAATTTCTTCTGTGTAAGATAATTCTTGTTATATATTTATAATGGCACACAGACATTAAACATATATATTTATAGATGTGCACGTGACCACATATATTATCAGCAGAGAGTCTTACCGTGTTATCACAGGGAAGTTATCACTTGGAATAGGATAGACATAGGGTGGTTGCTGCGGGGGTGGTGGACGTCTTGTTGGTGGTGGTGGCGGAGGAGGTGGTGGTCGCCTAGTTGTTATTGGTCTAACGAAAATGCAAATAAAAAATGGTATTATGCAAGTCCTAACTCACATTGAGGTAATAGCTTGGATAAATTAGTGTGAAAACATCATTTTATCGCGATTTAAATATCGCGAATAAAATATTATTCAACTGTTCGTTTATCATGACCACTTGCTTTCTATGGGCTAGCTAAGAAGACCTCCTTACTTGGGTGGTAGAGTGAAGCTTTGCTTGGGCTTCTCGTAAACATAGCCTTCGAATTGCTCCTGGCCTCGAGCATAATTCTCTATCGCCCTTTTGCTCTTAGCGTGGACATCGCTGGTGCAAATCACCGCCACTAAGGTGGCGGTCCATAAGAGCTTCAACTTGAAATACATAAAATAAATACATGGTGAGTATTACGCTCTAAAATTGAAATATATTCAATGAATCAATAATCGTAACGTACTGGTCAAGTGACAAATACTATCGCAAACTTGCGGCGTAAAAAAAGCATTATCTCGCTATAATATAAGACTTATTACTTTCCGTGGGATAATCTCATGCCTCGCCCACAATCAACCGGGCGTCTGCGCTTCTTCTCCTCTTATGTAAGCTTACCGCGATTTATACTATAATGTACCGCGCAGTGATCGTGAAAGGTTCTCGATGCCTACTCTTTACCGGTAGATCTCTTTTACTCATTTGAGTGTACCGAAGCAAATATCAGCACCAATACTATTTTCTTCATTGATGCACAATCGTTTGTTATTCGTGAAAATAATTTTCCCTCGTTCTTCGAAATATAATCCACAATGTCATATGTTTTTTTAAACTACCAAATGATCTATCCATACCCCTTGCTCATACGGTTAATGTATGGGAGATTAACGTCAATTATAATCCAAATGTTTATGCTATATCGAACCAAGAGAAAACGACTTTATATTAACAACCTTTTATTTAGAATCAATTGAGCTCGTGCACTTGGTCCGAATCAATTTGTTTTTTCTTGCTTTCAGGATTTGCCGATCGAAGCAAGTGTGCCCGATGGTTCCATCACGAAGAAAACGTCCAGTGACCTTTAACTGGGCATAATTTATCTGGAAGATGTTCGTGTCTTTCCTCGACTCTGTATAGTACGAGGGAAAATATATCGCCTCATCCCTGAGTTTGTTTGCCCATAGAGCTTCTCTCTCTTTCTCTCCAAAGCATGTGAAAGGTTCACTGTTTGTATATCATAGAGCATCCTCTATAAAATGTACTTTACCACTTCGATGCAAACTGCATGGATCGTAGGGTTTGACTTGGCTAGCTCAATTCCCAAGTCTCGGAATTAAAAATATTTATTATATCTGCGAGATAAAGAGCATCTGAATAAGGATGTATCGGCGGAGTTTACATTACCACAACTAACGATCTTTCGCGATATGACTGAAATTCGCTATTGGACGCAATACGATCACGAACAAACCCAAACATTGCAAGGCAACAAAACGAATGAATGCGTTAATAAGAATTTTTATCGAGAACAGCGCTTAATGTATAACATGTCGCTGGGCCGTAAAAAAGTTACATAACGACAGGCAATTATAAGTTGTTAAAATATAAAAAAAGATTGGAGAAAAACGAGAAGATTTGATGGCCATTGACATCAGCGACTCTTCACTATGAGTTTGTTCGAAAAAGTTGATTTGCGCGCAACTGTAAACGTACGATTAAATATGCCTGGATGGATCGAGAGGTCGGATTTTTCATGATTTAAAGAATTCGTTACGCCTTTTTTACTTTAATCTTATGAAGACATTTAGTTCTTCGGCGCTGGTAGGCCAGCCGTCTCTCAACTCATCGTCTGATATATAAATCAGTAGGTTATTTCATAACATCGTGCATCATTCGGCCGTTCAACGTTTCTCGACGTCAAAGGCTTTAATGCAAGGAGAAAGAAAAAAGAAGAAGTAGAAAAATTCCCAACCGATACTAGAAGAGAATTCGAGACCGGTATGCACGAGTAAAATTTTCTCAATGTGCGTACCTTTACCTGTAAAATTTTCCAGTTAATTGCAGCGCTGTCGAGTCTGCAGACGCTTCGTCGACAAAAAAAATAAAATAAATAATAGAAGTAAACGTCGGCGAGAAAATGCCTCTCAGGAACGCAATCCTCAAACGCGTCGCTCCGATGATTAAGTCGCTACGTGTTAAAGATACTGTAATTAAGCTTGAATAGTTTTGCATTTAATCACTACTATTTTGATCGATACTTTAGTTTCATTTTTTCTCCTCGTTTGCCGTTTCACGCTTGTTGGCGTTGTAATAACTTGAACAATATTAACGCGGTTAAATTATTGAACAATAATTTTTATTAGTCAATGATTCCTAATAAATATGATTTATTTACTCAATAAATTATCGCATTCATTTGTTTTTGCTTTATCTCTTATGAAATCTTTGGCTTATTAGCTTATTGATGAGTGCCAATAACTCTTGATTTTCTAACAAGTTCGTTGAAAGTCCGAAATGTAAGAAGTATCATCACTTTCAGAATAACCATCAGTTTCTCGATGTTTTCCTTTTTTTCTTGCTTCTCGGCAACTAGTCACGCGCGGGGGGAGGATGCGTGTAATAATTAACGATACTCGTGAGACGGCACTCATCATATTTACATAAAAAATGGGATGATGAGAGTCGAGTTCGGCGACACACGCGGGTAACGCAAAAGAAAAAAAAGGAAAATCGAAAGAAACCAGAAGAAGCGGCGTGTCTCGTTGGTGGCATCTTCGCAGGAGAAAGCGACGAAGTTGCGTATCTGTTTTCTGTGACCGAGCGATGAGAGAAGGGAGACGACCGATGATTCTTGACGATAATGGGCAAACGATACCTCTCTCGATGGCCTTTATAAAATCGCGCTTCGCCTGAGATTACACACGAGTGTTGGCTTCTGCTTTCGCAGATTGCGATTATGCCCGTTTGGACCGAGTTCGATCGTATAAGGCGAGATCAACACTTTGCGATCCTCGAAATTGCATAATTTTGCCGTGCATCAGACGCGTTCTATCTTTCCTCCCACTTCCATACGTAAAACTCATAAAGTATGTTTGCATTTTGAAATAACGATTCGTCATGCCACATCCCGATTCCATTACAACGAGATTTTTTTGTCATCTTCAATTCATTTCATTATTGTATTTAATAGATTGAAATTTTTTTAAGTGCATTTAATTACTATGTTGTCTTCGATAATTAAATTCAAAGTTCTGTTTTCTTTAAATAAAGCTCTAATGAAGTGGAAAAATGTTCGTTTCATAAGTCGGCCACCATAAATATTAAATAAAAGACCATAAGTATAGAAACGCGGATGAAGCCAAATGTGTGTTAACTTTACGACTTTGGAGAAAGTAGTTAGCGAGTATCGTTTAGCGGGCCATATTATAGTGATGAATTATTTCTCCGAGACACATCTCGTCACGTGTGAGAATAAAAGAATTTCGATTCAGGCTCGTGTCGGTCGTCATCGTTTTTTTCTTTGGTTATCCGTTAAGTGCGCAAACGTGTCAAACGGATCGGGGCAAACGGAGTCGCTTTGTAGCGAAGATTCTTTCAGGTTACGTCTGAAAAGCTCTAAAAGAAAACTATTGAATAATTATATTTTTACATAAGAAAAATAGATTTGAGCTGTTCGTTGGATAGATTTTTCACAGACGTAAAGTTTTCATTGAAAGTTGTGCAAATATCAATAAAATTGAAATTACCCTGCCATCGATATTGCAGCAATTTTTTTAATACTTTTGAAACTCGTTATTAATTCAAAATAAACACGTGATAAAATGAAAAAAAGACCCGCTGAAATCATAAGTATTGTATCTTACCACTAAAAATAATAAAGTCTACAAGTATTAGACAATAAAAAGGTGCAAAACAAATTTGAAATAAAGGAAGATGATTTCTCGATGGCAGAGGTTTACGACCTGGTCCACAGGATAACTCGAGAGTACGAGGTGAAGTGGAACAAAAACGAGATTATATACGACGTGAGCATTTATCATTTGGTTGCAAAATACCCGATTGTCCTCGACCGGTCCTCCGAAATTTATCCAGCAATTCAGTCTCCCGCTGCTATTGCCGATTACGAAATTATACAATCGTGAAATAACTCCAACTTTTGTATATATATATGTCTACTAAAGCAGGTATATTTCTATATTTACACGGTTGACTTAATTTCAAAAGCCAAATACCAAAGCTGAATCTCTGACTTTAATCCTCTCTGCATATGTATAAAATAAATTTGTTTTTTTATTTATCGTAAAATTTATCTACATGTATATATTTAATATTGATAAAAGGTTATCCAAATGATGTTTGATGCGGGACTAACCAAAAAGATGTATAATTAGCATTAAGAGATGTCATTAAATTGTGACGATACATTGGAAATAAAAGTAGTCATTAACGACGACACATGTGCCTTGATAACTGTGACAAATTCACGAATCAGCGTTAAGGCATTGCATATGTCCAGAATTTTCAAAAAATCGATTTTTTTTTTACAGATTATTATTCTCTATAGTTTTAGGCGTATTTATGTGTAAGTCGATTGTACAAATTCCCCATAGATTGAAAGTTATTATAGAAAACGTGACTGCCCAACGAGAGTCTGATGCGCGCACTTGAAACTTTAAATGCATTTTTCTCAAAACTACTTTTTCTGGCACGGTCTCCATGATAACTCATACAGTTTTTAATATTTTTTGATGCTTTTTTTTTTTAAATATTCGAAATTGTTTTCTCTATAGTCTGTCGGATCGGATTTTTGATGTTGTGATTAAAAAATTTTATAAACATAATTAAAGTGTGACATTTATGACACAAAATGCACACTTTTTTTTAAACTGCCGTAAATTGCCAAAATTTTTCGAATTTCAAAAATCTGGCTCGACAGACTATAACTACAACTTTATTTTACAAGAATTTTTATACGTTTTGCAGATCCATCAGCATTTCAAGAAGAAATGATGCAGACCGTGGAGCAACTTTTTTTTCATAGTGCTTCGGGAAACGTGATTTTTTATGTTGTAATTTTTGAAAAAAAAAAATGAAATAAATTTTTTTATAAAGTTTAAATGCTAATAAACAATGTGTAAAAATTATTTTTATTAATTTCTATTGCTATCTCTTCTAAAAACAGTTTTTCTTTTAGCGCGTTTTAGGCGCTGCTGGACGTATGTAAGGCGTTAAAGGCAAATTTGTTTATGAAGACTCGAACACGTTCATGCTCGACTGGATTCTACTAAAACTCCTGCTTTGCTTCTTCCTGTAGCAACTTCCGAAAATGGCTGAATTTCGGGATTAAAAACTAGTCGGACTAGTTGAGCCCTATCACGACAGTACATTTTGTTTAGCTATTTCGAACCAAAATTCGATAGTTTTTATTTATACGTAGAGATTAATAAATTCTTCGTAAAAAAGAAAATTTAAAAAAAGGCTGAATGATCGGTCAAACGACCTTCGAACTGCTTCGGGGACCTGGTTACCCGATTAGGCGCTCGTGGGACGATCCAGCGTCTCATCGCGACATTAAATTTTATTTTGTACAATTGACCTTTACCTTTTCGCATAAAAATACCTATATATTTAATTAACATCGAAAAGATATTTACACGTGACGATAAAAAAAAATTACGATGAGAATTATATATTGGAATTTCAGAAAAAAGATATCAGATCAGTTTTCATTTATACCTACTAGTGATATCAATTTTTTTTAATGACGAGTTTTATGAACATCAATACTTTTGGTCTTTGGTTTTATGGATATCAATACACAAATGAACTTAATATGCTGATAAACAATTCAATATTTTGATGACTCTAGGACTCGAACGATTATTCACAAAATTGGAATAAATAATGAATAATAAGATACATTCACAGCTGTAACACTCGAAGCGAAAACACACGCGCCAGATTGTCTCTCGTGCTCGACTCAGAAGATTCCCAGACAGCGGTGACTGCAGCGAAAAAAAAGAAGAAGTAAAAAGAAAGACTAATGTTTGATCCTCTTGCACAATCGAGAGAGGTCAAAAAGCGAAAAGTAAACTGAGAATTGAATGAGGTGAATGAGGAACAGTAGATGCAACCCGATCGGTTTAAACCTTCCCGGATTGTGCAACTTATTTCAATTACATCGCGTTAGTAGAACCTTTGTAAATGTATCGCAACTACTAATTGGCGCTAATCACTGTCAGCTCACTGGACGATTGAGAGGAAGGCTTTTGTAATTTTTCTCCAATGCTAAATAAAACACTGAGCATTGTAATGCGAGTTACGCTCATTCGCCATCATTTTCCAACGTATAATTATCAAAAAAAAAAAAAAACAATATAAACTTTTTCGCCATTTGTCAATATAGTTATTATGTATTCCAATAGAAATTTGGACAATTTTTGGACTTGTCGAGTTATTATGTATTCGAATAGAAATTACATTAGTTGGACAATTTTTGGACGAGTCGGGTTACCTCGATTAATCAACGCCTAATTTATTCAACCTTCGATATTTCGTGAAAGTAAAATCTAAAGCCTGTCGCGGCATGTGTCATCGATTTTGGTGCAGAAATAAATACAAAAATGTGGAATTTCCATCGGTTTTCTAAATAATTCGACGCAAGGTCTGTCCTTATTTATTTTATAATGAGGCAATGTCGTGACGTGCTCTATACCAATCGAAAACCGTTTGCGCCATCAATTTTTCGAGGGAAATAAGGAAATAGAAGGACACACGTTGCCACCAGAAAAAACAATTTTTTGAATAGAAAATACATTGTATGTTAAAATATTAAACACCAAAATTATTAATGAATATTTCTTTTTCAACAATTTATACATAGTTATCTGCTTGTAAGTTAAATAATGGTTCCCTCTTATAAATCATTGATGGAAGATATTTTCATTAACTCTTTTAGCTCTTTAGCTAGATGCTACGTTTGCTGTTGATACACGTGGATGGTAAAAGTGATGCTGTTACGTCCATTTATGAGAGAAATACCGATTGTAACGAAGGTTTTATTTGCAGCCTCTGCTTAATCCCACCTATCTAGTAATGCAACATACCAAGACTAATCACGAATGAGTATGCTCTTCGTCGACCAGAGACTACAGTAAATGTTAATGACAATTTTTCTCCAAGTTATCAATCGTATAAGAACCGCAATGTCTATTCAACCATCTATGAAATTCCATCGCTGATACACACTCCGTATTATTCCACTTGAAGTAGAATAATCGAAATCTCGCGATTTGTATATTTCAAAAAAGCTATCGGTGCATTTCTTCCTTCTCCCGATAAAATTATATCATTTAGTATTATAAGGGCTGAATTCAATTAAAAAATGAGACGCTGTCAAATTATCGGTTTCCGAACAATAATTGATCACTTACAATTTAATAATGAAATGATTTTTTCATAATTATTATTCTCTTCAAATCAACACTCATTGTGGTTGATAAGTTAAAAAAAAATGATTGTGAGCGTTTATTGAACGTTGAATCAAGGAACATTCCATTTGCGTTACACCTGCATATACCACGCGTTTTTCCAGCGACAATCGCAACCAATTGGCCAGACCTCTCATCTGTTTATTGCCACCCTCGACCCTCGTTGTCCACGTATGCAATTGTGTATCGAAAAAACCGAAAAAAATGAGTTTCACTTATTCCGGAAATCATGTTGAACAGCTATTAGTAATTGCTTGTCACAACTGACATATGCTCACAATAAGGAATAACGCGTCATGGTTTAGGGATTTCGGCGATCGCGCACCCTTCGAGAAAACGATAACCCCATTTTTTTTTCTATCCGCGGTACATCATTTATCCTCTGTCACTAGACACACGTGGTTCGACGAATTTTATAATGTTGTTCTCAAGTAAAAAAAAAAAGAATTTACAAAAACACACAATGCACTCTTTACTTACCATTTTAGTTTTTTAATGCGCTTAACAGAGCGCTTCCCGATAATATGAATCGACGATATGGATTCGCTAATGTGTGTTTAACTGATCGGGAAATTCACTCAAACTCGACGCATGCCTCAAGGGAGCCGGTGTCCCGAGAGTCAACTTCTTCCAGATGAGATATCGTTGAGCATTTATAGAGGATTCACCGGTAATTCGAAGTGGGGGGGCATCGACATACCACCGCCCCCGATATATTCCCTCCTCGACGCTTTGGTCCATTGGATATTCTTGCAAACGTCTGTTACTCTCCCCAGTGGATGCTGTAAAATTCATCTCTTTCTCTCACTTTTTCTTTCGTTTGTCCTCATCTTCGGATGTCACAGAGTGGGAGACCCTGGATTATTACACACTGAGTAGGTAAGTGGAGAGTAAAGACCGAGAGCGAGAGTGAAGGTGAGAGTGGTCCATGGTCTCGAGAGGAAGAGAGAGAGAGAAGAATGCGAGCTACGTTCATTTGTGTACGTGTGTATAGATGTGGTTCGTCCAAGAGTAACACGAGTTGTAACGTCCGTTAAAGACGTCCATCATCGATAGACTACGTCATAGGAATGATCAACGAATTGGGAACCACGAAATATCCAAAAATATTCCGAGAATCTTCGTTAAAATGTATCGCTACATACAAAAACTGTTCGATTTTAAAAACACGAATAAACTTGTATATATTTGTGGAAAGTAGTCCCAGTTGTCCCTGGCAACCCGTTACTCAACTCGGACCCACCGCCGCAACGAATTGAGGAAGACCATAAAATTGGCAATGCAGGAATTCGTCATGTTCAATGAAAAAATAAACGTTTCCCAATAAACGAAATAATATCGAAGGTCTACGTGACATCTTCATTAATGAGGTATTTGATTATATTACGTAAGTAGAATATTGAATACATATTGGCTGCATTATTTAGTGGCTCGAATACATAGCTTTCGCTTTTTGCTTCTCAATGGCAGCCCTTTATTCCATTTTTGATGACAATTACAGCTATTATACCGAGCATACGAAATCACAGATTTCTCGCATGCTCGTTCATACTGGAAGATGCACAATGACTCGAGCTACCGGGTCATATTCTGCAGCACGGAATATCTCGTGTTCGGCCATATTCTGTCTATCTATATGCTATAAAATAAATGCTGTTCGCCTGCGAGAAGCGGCTGTGCATCGGGGGTCATCAAACGGTAGGAGTAACACTAATATTCTTTCCGTGTATATTACTTACGTTTAATAACATTATTATTCCTACACAAATCAAATTCTCTATTATTATCAACAGAATTATTATACCTGTCACTTTCAATATTAGTATTAATGTCACTATTAATATCACTCTTATTTTTCTATCACCATTAGCATTCTACTGCAACTCCTATTATTTCAATTTTTATTGCAGTGAAAAATTAATTTACAAAATGTATTAAAAGGGTACGTTTCATCACGAATTTCATTCATGTAATCATTCTGACAACAGCTGCAACGAAGCTGTCAAGATTATTTACAATTTCGCACAATCCCATTCCTCGATTAACAATTTTCCATTTTTATTTTTTCAATCAAAGGCTGATTAATAAATATCCTTCTTGCTCTTTTGCGATAAGGAGAGAGAGAGAGGCGCATCCTATCGAAGATTGTTGAAGCAGATGGTGAGGCGGTAAAATCCCATGAAAAATATGGGTTGGGCGATTAACGTCAACACTTGATTCTCCATAATCCGATGAGGATATCTCTAGGGAGACTAGTGACCATGACTCGTTATATAACACCAATCGTGTATCATTGATATCGAACTCTATTATAAATTTATGTCAGAATAAATTAGACTGGTTGCAAAAATTACATGAAAAAAATCTATGTCACGAATAAGAGTTGTAACCCTTCAATTTTTTAAAACATTTTTATTCAACTTTCACGACACATCAATACGTTATAGCTGACTTTAGCTGACTCACCCCGTACTTGCGTTGTTGACAGACAATCGATTAAATTGATACAGTAAAGGTCAAAACGAGAATTTGCTTGAGTCTCGTTCGCGCTTTTATCCTTAATCATCGTAGATCAGAAGTGACCACCGCGAGTGAACATCACATGAACTACAGAGATCGTTTGCTCTTTGTGCAAAGCTACAAATACGACTTCCTGCTCGATCCAAGTCTCTTGAGCTTGGGATTTTATTCGTTGAAAAAGAAGAGAAATAAAGAAGGAACAGATTGACAACTATATATTTAAAAAACACTTTGAACGCGTGAGAGAATGTATAGATCATGTGATCACAATGTCAATAATGTTCTGTCTTGATTGGCAAGAAGCGCACGCTCCTCAGCGTCCTTGGAGTATTTCAGATCGTTGCCATTAGAGTAACTCGCTATGGGATTCCCAGAATATTAATTTTTGTATATGGTATAAAAACATATTCAGATTACCTAATTTATGCGAAAAGCTTTCGTAGTCGCTACAGGACGAGGGAGTGATCGACACGTGGCTAGCTGTCAAGCAGAAAGTGACATCAGAAACGGATGAAATATTATCAGATGAAAAACAACATTTCTCTTGATCACTCTCCTTTTTTTGATCGCTAATAGACAAATTATATTAAGCGTTAAGATCATCGACCCAAAAAATAAGCGTCGTTTGTGTTTTTGGGACTTACAAGGAAAGGTACTTTAGTGTTCCCCTCCGATTTTGATAAATTTTTTATATGTTGTAGCCCATCGAAAAATAAGAGACACGTATTTTTTTATATCGGCCTAAAAGTGGTTTTAAGGGGTGAAATCAACCCTCAAAGTTGGGCATGTTTTGTAGCTGGTACATTATTCCATATAGAAGCACTCAACCGATTGAAACAAAACCAATTGCTAAATGTTCCTCACGTCGAATAACCAATTTAACATGTCCAACTTCTTATGCACCCTTATTGCAGGGGGGTTAAACACCCCTGGTATTCATAATTTTTTTGTATAAACAAAAATTATCATCCGATTTTAATAAAACAAAAACTATCTTGAAGAGCAAAAAAAATAAAGTTGACGTATCTTTAGATTTTCCCCAGAAAAGAAAATTAAGGGGGAAAACACCCCTAAAATCCTAAATTCGATTTTAAGCGCCGAAATATTAAAAAAAAATTTAATGGTTTTATTACCATTGTATATCGACTTATATGATAAAAAATATTTATTTCGCATATACATCAACTGTTATCATAATTATATTAAGAATTGAATATTCTTACATTCTTCACTTTTATACTGAAGAGTTGGTGTTCGCTCTTTTATCAAATGTTTTGCAATGTTATTACCGCATAATAAGGGGCACAATAAATACGTAAACAATACTTTGATCTGTACATATTTCTAATATGTAATATAATTAAAAAAATATTTAAATATAATTAAAACCATTTATGAACACAACAAACTTAAATATTAAGAGCCGCGGCAGCGGTTCAACGCCCATAATGTAAACAAAGCTGGCTCAAGCCCTGCCGCACTCTTATTTATACATTGTCATACTTGAAAGTGAAAAAATCCGAAAAAAAACAAAAATATCTAACGCTATGTTTTTTTGGTGATATCAGATTAAGCCACCCACTTGAGATAACAAAGCTAAAGCTGACTTTATATTACTTCAGAAGTTTAGTTGTTGTTCGACTGTTGATCTATCATTTTCGTATCAGCTATCGCGAGTAACGTATCGTTATTAACCCATTAACGCCGAAGAATCGTGTTTTTTTTCTCATTTTCAAGCTAGATTCTTATCATCGAAAAAAAATCATTTGCAAATAAAAAATATGTTCCCTTGTACTTTCGAATGTCCCCTTTCCGAATCCGGAGTCAAAATTGAGTTTTGTCCATTAGAAAAAAAAATATGGCCGTTTTTAAACAAAAAAAACCGAAAAAATCGAAGACATTTTTTTTTCAATATTTTTTTTCTCATTGAAGACGCGCGAGGACCCCCCCTTTTTCTTCAACCATGAGTGCACAAAATAGTTGTAGTTTAAGAATATATTTTTTTAATTTGTCGACATTGACATTTTCAACCCCAAAATGGCGCTTTTCATCCCTTCAGCAGGAAGACAATTTTCACTCTCGGTGCCCGACAAAAAAAATATTCAAATCTTAACGAAAATTGGTATCCCGGGGTTTTCAAGGTCGCTGATTACGATTCCGCCCTCAAAATTCGAAAATTCAGAATGGCGGATCCAATATGGCGGACCCAAATTCAAAAACTTACTTGAATCGGATGAAATGTGGCACTCGGGGTTTTCGAGGTCGCTGATTACAAATCTGCCCTCAAAATTCGAAAATTCAAAATGGCGGATCCAATATGGCGGACCCGAATTCAAAAACTTACTTGAATCGGATGAAATGTGGCACTCGGGGGTTTTCGAGGTCCTTGATAACGAATCTGGCATCATCATTTCAAAATTCAAAATTGCGGATGCAATATGGCGGACACCTTCCCATTAACGCCCAGTTATTATCTAACGTTTATTGAAGAATTGACAACTTTATATAAATGTAAATAATAATCATTCAATTGATTCACATTTTATGATCATATATTATATTTTTCATGTGTCGAATAAAAATTGACGTTGCAGAGGCTGAGAAATCTCCGATTTTCTTACATTTCATCTTGTTTTTGTTTATACGGGTCATCATTGAATATTATCCCTGATACAAATATATTTATTATCCATGAATATTTCTGTCTGCAAATAAGTTTTGTATATGCCTATCACATCTTTTTTCAATTTTTCACGTTTGTGGAGTGCGGATCGTTCACATTGCTAATGATATTTTATTTTCTGTAAAAAATATTAGCTCAGAATTTTTGTGTTCATTTTAGGTCTGCCAATATTCCTTATCTGAATAATTTGGTTTCTATTTTCGTAGAACTTGTCTTGAGACTAAATCGAACTCACTTATATACCTAAATTTCAGCTCAGTACCTCAACAAAATTTATTCATAAAATATTGTTTTATCATCTTTATTGCTCCTGAGTGAATTCACTTCTTCGATAATTTTTATCTCATCGGCAGCGTGAGCATATTGACAATATTACCATTATGTCTCGAAAACGACCAAGGCAATCTATTCCTTCTCATGTAGAGTTTGAAATGGATACTTCTGACGATAATTGTGACGAGCTCGTCGCGATTCCCAATCCAGACAATTCTGGTTGTTCTAGTGATTCCGATTCTGATTTTGAATCAAACGATCACCTTTCGAGTATCACTTATAAACAAGCATCGGAAAATGACACAGATAATCAATGTAAATTGGAAGGAGATCACCAATATAAGTGGATGGTTGGTGAAAAGAGCTACCCGAATGAGACTGAAGACAAATTATTACTAACTGACGGTGTAAAAAAAAGTATTCAAAAAAGTGAGCCGATACAACTGTTTGAAAAGTTTTTCTGCATGGAAATGAAAACATACATTATTGACTCATGTAAAGAGAATGGGTTTGAATTGCAGTTGGATGATTTGAATACTTTCATTGGCATCATCATTGTAAGCTCGTTCAATAAAAGAAAATCTCAAAGAGACTATTGGTCATCTGATCCCTTCTTATTATGTGAGGTGGTTTCTTCTGCAATGCAACGCGATACATTTGAGAAAATCAAATCAGAATTAAAGTATTCGATGCCTAAAGACAATGATCCCAGTGATAAGGCATGGCGCGTTCGTAAATTACTACAATTATTTCAGAGAAATATTCGTCAGTTTGGCTTGTGGAAGACTGCGTTATCTGTTGACGAAATGATGGCCAAATCATATGCAAGAACATCGCTAAAACAGTTTATCCGGGGAAAACCCATACGATTCGGACTAAAATTTTGGGGTCTTTGCACCGCCGATGGATACCTGTTGAATCTCGATTTATATTGTGGAAAAAATTCATCAATTGGAGATAAATTGGGTAAATGTGCTCTAGGTTCTCGTGTAGTGATGCAATTATTGGATCCATTTCTCAAATCTATCCCTCCTAAGAAGATATCTCAGTTCCATCTTTACTGCGATAATTTTTTTACGAATTTCGATCTCTTAGTACATTTGAAAAAGTTAGGTTTACAATGTACAGGAACTATAAGAGAAAATCGAATCGAAGAAAAAAATGTAATCGACAAAAAGTCTCCACGAGGTACGTATGTTGTAAAGCATGATCAAAACAGCGGAATAAACTACATAACTATCGTAGACTCGAAACCAGTTTCGATCGCTTCTACCGCTGCAGGGGTGACTCCTCTATTACCGTCTAAGAGATTTAGCTCGAGTGCACATTCAAAAATTGAGATTCCGTTTCCACAAGCATTTCATCTCTACAATAAATTCATGGGCGGAGTAGACGTTCACGATGGACATTGCAACAACTTGCTTCCAAGTATCCGTTCAAAAAAATGGACATGGGTCGTCTTTATTAGATTTATACAGGCCGCCATTGTGAACTCAGTCGTGATTTTCAACGCAACTGGAGATAAAACAAAAAAAATTGGTTCAAAGCAATTCGCAATTTCGATTGCTAAATATTACTTAGAGAGGGGAAAACTAAAACGGAACAAAGCACACGATACTTTCCGTCACAGCAAACAAGCTCGTTGTTCAATCTGTCCAATAAGAACATATACGTACTGTAAGGACTGTAATGCTTACTTCTGTAGTGCTTGTATGAAAGCGAAACACGTAATCAGGCTTCGGGGATAAGCAAAGGGCGCATTTACAACCAAGCACCCCAAAAAGTGAGAGGCAAGGGGACTCACTCGAATCAAGCACCCCAAAAAGTGAGAGGCAAGGGGACTCACTCGAATCAAGCACCCCAAAAAGTGAGAGGCAAGGGGACTCACTCGAATCAAGCACCCCAAAAAGTGAGAGGCAAGGGGACTCACTCGAATCAAGCACCCCAAAAAGTGAGAGGCAAGGGGACTCACTCAAATCAAGCACCCCAAAGGAGAAAGGATTTCTACCACGTCCATGTCGTTTTCTCTGGGTAATGCTCTTAAGTAATTCTCTGGGTAATACTCTTAAGTAGAATAAGGAATTATAAGTTTATCCGTTGAGTAATGCGGAGTGATGAATTTCTATAAATTTGTCAATTTGTCAATATATAAAGTTGTCAATTCTTCAATAAACGTTAGATAATAACTGGGTGTTAACGGGAAGGTGTCCGCCATATTGCATCCGCCATTTTGAATTTTGAAATGATGATGCCAGATTCGTTATCAAGGACCTCGAAAACCCCCGAGTGCCACATTTCATCCGATTCAAGTAAGTTTTTGAATTCGGGTCCGCCATATTGGATCCGCCATTTTGAATTTTCGAATTTTGAGGGCAGATTTGTAATCAGCGACCTCGAAAACCCCTGAGTGCCACATTTCATCCGATTCAAGTAAGTTTTTGAATTCGGGTCCGCCATATTGGATCCGCCATTTTGAATTTTCGAATTTTGAGGGCAGATTTGTAATCAGCGACCTCGAAAACCCCCGAGTGCCACATTTCATCCGATTCAAGTAAGTTTTTGAATTTGGGTCCGCCATATTGGATCCGCCATTCTGAATTTTCGAATTTTGAGGGCGGAATCGTAATCAGCGACCTTGAAAACCCCGGGATACCAATTTTCGTTAAGATTTGAATATTTTTTTTGTCGGGCACCGAGAGTGAAAATTGTCTTCCTGCTGAAGGGGTGAAAAGCGCCATTTTGGGGGTGAAAATGTCAATGTCGACAAATTAAAAAAATATATTCTTAAACTACAACTATTTTGTGCACTCATGGTTGAAGAAAAAGGGGGGGTCCTCGCGCGTCTTCAATGAGAAAAAAAATATTGAAAAAAAAATGTCTTCGATTTTTTCGGTTTTTTTTGTTTAAAAACGGCCATATTTTTTTTTCTAATGGACAAAACTCAATTTTGACTCCGGATTCGGAAAGGGGACACTCGAAAGTACAAGGGAACATATTTTTTATTTGCAAATGATTTTTTTTCGATGATAAGAATCTAGCTTGAAAATGAGAAAAAAAAACACGATTCTTCGGCGTTAATGGGTTAACATGGGGTGGGGGTAAAATTTTCGAATGACGAAATTTCGAACAGCTAAAATAGCAAATTTTAACATACAGTTATCGATATATATATATATAATTGTATGTTAAAATTCGCTATTTTAGCCGTTCGAAATTTCGTCATTCGAAAATTTTACCCCCACCCTTAACATGCCTATCAATCCAATGAACGTAATAAGACTCTTGCTTCTCAGATTCGAGGTAATGCATATTCCTGACAGTCCTAATACCAGTAATGAAGTGGAATTAAAAGAAAGTTTCGAAAGAATTTTGAAAGACTCTATGACAAAATTGAATAATTTAGAAATCATCGAAGATACGACATTAGATTTTCAAGAACCATTTAGAGATGTCATAGTGGAAGCTGTGAACGATAATGACGTCGAATGGGGTCTTGGAGATGCTCCATTAAGCCCTGAAACATGTACCGACTACAAACAAAAAGCGGACGAGTACTGAAGAAGTGCAAAAACGAAACAAAATAGGAAAATAAAAACAGTCCGATACTGTTTTAAACATGTTAAGTCTGTGGGCCAATTACAATGCTGGGATCACCAGATAAATAAAGGCGGAACTTACAAGGATAAATTGTCGCGCATTTCTGAATATACATTGTGCACGATGTCGATCAACATGGACAAAAAAATTTTTTAAAGTGCATCGAATAACAATTAGAAAAGTTAATAAATTCGTAACAAGGAGGACCCTCGAATAACAGAATATATTACAAAATGATGCTCATAAATTTGTATCTGAAGTTCAATTGAAAATTAAGGAATATGGCTTGAAAAATATTTATGATTCCGATTAAAGTGATTTCCAATTAGAAATACATTCGGGGCGAACTTTAACAGAAGAAGGCACAAAACAAGCAGAATGCCTTGTACAATCCGTTTCAACGACAACTCATAGTTACACTATTTAGCCAACAATATCAGCAGAAAGAAAATTGTGGTCACCTCTTTTGATAATTTTAAAAGAGCCATCTGGACGGTTGAGGTCGATAGTGGAACAAACCATTTTTCGACCTCCTAATGTCTTTATAAGTGTTCCGAAATCTGGCAAGGCTGCATCAGGTACGTTGGTATATATGATATTTCGATTATAAAAAATGGATCTGCTATTTATTTAACACGTATTCATTCTTATAAGACTTTAAAGTATGGCTTCACGAAGTGTTTTTCCCAAGCGTTGGTGAGAAAAGTGTCCTTTTAATAGACTCATGGAGTGGACATTGCCCCAGAGCTGTCATCGAAGTTACACCGCGTAATAAAGAAATTGTTACAATGATTATACCAAAAAGGACGACAGGGAATATCCAGTCACTTGATGTCTTCGGATTTAGAATTTGGAAAAATTATGTCAGATATTTTTCAGACAGTGTCATGTTTTACTTGATTATGATATAAATTAGCATTTGAGAAATAATATAATCAAATTGCAGTCTCTGGTACATAATCAATTATCATCCCCAAGGTACGAAACTTTATTTCGATATGCCTGGTTCAAAAGTGGTTATATTGAAGAACGACCTGACCATTTTGAAAACCCCGACTGAAAAAAAAAATTAAAGTATTACCAAATACGCGATGAGGTTGGACGAATTTCGTTGCGCCAATAGTCATATTACCTTTAGTTAATCACCCGGTGGTTGATCCATAGAAAGTCATGTCGTTGAGACAACTACGCCACGATTTTGCCGCTAAATTTTAATTTATTTGAGTTGAGTGTATTTCATGTGATACAACCGCAATAAATGGTTATATTGAAAAAAAATAAAACTTGAAACACAGAATCGATTGAATTTGAAATAATCACACGGAGGTTGGGTTGTATACGATTTGTTCGTGACTCGATAAAATAATAGCATCGAATAAACTTCTCTGCGAGAATTGAATTCAATGACACTATAGATCAATGGAATATAATTTGTGATTAAGCTAATTACCTAGTAGTAATTTGGATAAAATCTTTTGTTATTATTCAAACAAATAAACCTTTTGCTAATGCTACTAAAATTTCGTCGCGCAAACAATAAATTTTGTTTAAAACGAATTATATATATTGTAGCCGGACAGCCTTATTCCCTGGCTGGATTTCTGGTGTGGCAGAAATCCGCTTGAGGGCTACGGGCGGAGCGCTCTCGCGTAAGCGGCGCACCATCCGTGTGCCCATAAGGCTTCGACATTGAATCGATAAATATTGGTCACTTCGACCGACGGTCGTCAAGAAAACCTGAACCCTTGTTTGACGAGGTAAAAAGGTCTAAGGCCTTTTATCGTACAATTAAAGTACACTGATGTAGAAAGTTTTTGCCACCTAATTATGTCAGGATAGGCGCTCTTACTAGAGTAAAAAATCGATCAATCGTATTTACTATTGAAAGTCGCAAAATACAAAATAAAAAATATTCCAAAAAATATGTATATAAAAAAAAATTTCAAATATTTCTTACAGTCATTTCAAAATCATAATTGTTCGGTACAATCACCATACGTTTTAATTACACAATGCAATTCATTTAATCCAAACGTGATTGATACAATTGACTGAAATACTTTTCGGCATTTCCCGAGCAATGCGATGATACTATTTCAAATATTTATTGAATTTTATTCAAAAAATGTTTTGGTTCTATTGAATATTTAAAGTTTTACTTGAAATTGCGGGCATAGTTCGCTCAACAAAATACCTTTAACTATCCAACCTCAGTGCGTAGTTGAGCCAACTACGCCTCTGTTCTCAACACTATGCCTTTTTTTCAGTGCCGTTGAATTTGATTTTGGTATTTCATTCCAAACGTAATGTGAAATTGAAAGCTGCACAAATGTAGCTGTAGTAAGATGTTCATGGTATAAAAAGTCACTTCGTTTTATTAAACATTTCTTCGAAGAATACAATTACTGTTCAAAATATAATCAATAAATTTTAGAATGATAATTGAAATGAAAATATGAATTGAAATCTATTATTACTGCACGAAGATTCTATCGCCTATGTTGTAATCAAATGAATTTTTCAATTATGTAATTTTGTGTAAAATTAATAATATGTAAAATTTCGAAGCATAGATTACGTAGTTGTATCGGTAGAGCCATCCGAAAATTGAAAATCGCGAACCTCACGAACATAAAGGATGTAGGAGTATTCAATGTTTCAGATAATTATAACAGCTGATGTGTGTGCGAAATAAATACTTTTTAGCATATAAGTCGACATAGAATGGTAATAAAACCATTAAATTTTTTTTGAAATATTTCAGCACCCAAAATTAAATTTAGAGTTTAAGGGGTAATTTCCTACTTATTTTTTTTTTCTGGGGAAAATCTAAAGACACGTCAACTTTATTATTTTTTGCTCTTCAAGATAGTATTTGTTTTATTGAAATCGGATAATAATTTTTTTTTATACAAAATATTTATGAATATCAAGGGATGGTTCACCTCCCTCCAATAAGGAGTGTATAAGAAGTTGGACATGTTAAATAGGTTATTTGACGTGAGGAACATTTTGCAATTGGTTTTGTTTCGATCGGTTGAGTACTTCTATATGGAACAATGTACCAGCTACAAAACATGCCCAACTTTGAGGGGTGATTTCACCCCTTAACTAGTCAGTAGGCGCGCTATGTACACTTTAAACATTGGGCTCGCGATGAGAGATTTTCTCACATGTACAGCTTCAAGTGCTTAATTTGATAAATAGGAACTTGAAAACAATTTCGCTACAGTGATTGTGGCTATTAAACATTTTTATTTAAAAAAAAACCATAAATACAACGATAATTGACACTAAAAACAAAAAAATTATAATTAAAAAAATTCAAAAACAAAAATTCAAACATTTTTAAAATC
Organism: Rhimphoctona megacephalus; assembly: GCA_963989365.1. NCBI lineage: Eukaryota > Metazoa > Arthropoda > Insecta > Hymenoptera > Ichneumonidae > Rhimphoctona > Rhimphoctona megacephalus. The sequence continues at coordinate 8,498,498 of OZ022422.1, read as the reverse complement.
TTCTATCATACAGAAGAATAAATTTGGCGAAGATAAAAAAAATTTCAAATGCTTATGCCTTTTGAAATTTTCGAGTAATCATTGTTTTAATATAAGTGTGAGAAAAAGTCTCATAGCGCGCCTGCTGACGGGTTAAAACCACTTTTGGGCCAATATAAAAAAATACGTGTCTCTTATTTTTCGATGGGCTACAACATATAAAAAAATTACCGAAATCGGAGGGGAGCACTAAAGTATCTTTGCTTGTTAGTTTTTTTTCTACCACCTCTAATGGCGTGTGGAGGATGGAGTCGGGCCTCGTGTTAGTCGCTTCTCGTGAAAGCGGATCTCTTCGTGAAGACAAACACCGCAGAGATTTTCATAATTTCAAGGTAAACCCCAAATAAAGGCTGACACATTAAAACTATCAAGTTTTTTTCAATATTTTTACAAACCGGCAGGTATAATATCCGAACACAAGCATGTGGATATATGTAATCGGTATAATATCCGAATATGATAGGGTGATCCATAATATCCGAACACAAGCATGTGGATATATGTATTCTTTATTGCTATATATCTTTCGGAGAACATCTATAAGAATTTTTGCGGATAGAAAACCTCCCGAGTCCTCTGTTTAATTCTAACCCTTTTTACGTTCTCTTCTAGAATATTGCAAAATTTGTCGAAACGAATATCGAGTGTGTGTTCATCACCGAAATTGACTGTGTGGAGAATGATATAGCGAAATAAAAAATACCTATAATTGTTTCTCGCACCGTTTCAGTTCTAACACAACTTTGATCACAGCAGTCTGAGGTCAAAAACTCCCTGAGGCATTCAACTACCGAATAGATCTTCGTCTGGATGTCTGTTATTCCTTTCTCTCGTCTACGGCGTAACTCTATCCTGCTCCTGTTAACCAATATTTCTATTAACTATTTCCGTCTTCACTATATGTTTATTAGTAAGAACAAAATGCGGCTGCAGTGGACGCAGCGATGAAAATGATTTTTTTCTTCTTTGTGACATTGTGACCGATATAAAAGAGCAGAAAAAACTCATCACTTCTTGAATGGTTAGAGTTTTTAGGCAGCTTCTGTTGTGAATATCTGATATTTCAAACAATCTTCTCGATATAACGAGGTTTACTGACGACTGATGGTTTGCCTCTCCCGACTCGACCTCTTGTTCCATTCGGCGATTGATGAGTCGTTTCTCTCACTTTTTTTTCATCAATATATTACATCCTCGGTATTTCTTTCTGTAATACACTTGTATTCATAGAGGAAGCGAAGGTCGATGCGCGTCTCAACGCTTTATCGTTTCACCGTTCACTCGACATCTTATAAACACAGACACACACACATACACAAATGTGAATATTTTATATTATACGTATACATATAGGTATATGTACCCTTTCATAGACAATTTATAAATACAGTTATGATGGTACACACGTTGTAACGTACGATAAAGGTCGAGCAGGTATATTTGGGTCACAAATTTTTTGAGCCTTCGCAAAAAAAATGATAATTTCACATGGAGGTTCTCATAGCCGGCGATTTATTTAAGTGAAAATCAACAAATTTGATCAGGGCCCAAGATACGGCAAGTTAAATTGCCTCGAAAAATGTGTGAATTTGTTTTTCAGATTGTGTTGTTACTTTGACAAACCAAATTCATTTTTTCATGTTTAAACTCGATGAATATATTTATCACAAATTTTCAAAGCCATTTTCCACTATTATTAATTCCACACAATTTCCACAAAATATTAATTCCACTAGCATTTTTTCCATTGGACAATTTCAAGTGTGATTTGAATTTAAAACTCGTCGTGATCGTGTTTTATTTATATTAATAAGACTCAACTTGTTATAGTCCATTCAATTAAAAGATAATAAAAATAAATAAATCTAAATTTATGCTTTTTAACGTTAATAAGGGATCGATATAGCGTATTTCGGACATTTCTGCTTATTGATTCAAGAAAACGACATTGAGACCGTCTATGAACCTCGATTTCGGGGCTCAATCAATTCGATATGGACGCTCACTCACTTAATTGAGATAAGAACCGACCATACGTGTGCTCTACACACATGAACCTGTATAAAAATACACTAAACGGCTCAAGGCACTCTGGTGTAGCATCTCTGCTATGGAATTTCGATCATCGTCCTCAAGCCGGTCGAATTCGTTAAATAATAAACGATAGAAACTATATTGGCCTGAACCTAATGCGAGGTCTCGAGGCCGATTGAAATACTCTTGTCAGTGACAACAGAGAAATTCTATTATTTTACTGTCATACTTGTTTTGATATTTTATTAAATTCTGTTCAATATTCAAATAGAATGTTTCAATTTCTTCACACGTCAAATTTTGTGAATAGAATAATAACTATTGTAGACGATAGGGCGTACGGTTGATCATTATTCCATAATTAATGGAAATCAATAAAATGGTATCTCAATTGTCATTCGAAGTATAAAACAATCTTTCAAAAAGCAAAGTATTTGAGTGCGATGACCTGAGGTGCAGTAATGCAAAGGAAACGTAAATAATCAGAGGGGAAAAAATGTTGTTTTGATTTCAAATTGGAATAATTATTCCATTTATTGTTAGTCTAACAGAGCAAAAAAGACCTTAGTCCGACAGGAAATAGGGAAAGGAGTGAAAATAACAGAGGGAGAGAGAGAGAGAGAGTACATTTCGAAAATCTTGTGAATCAATCAATCGTTCAATCAACTAAAAAGCATGTATTTTGATACGTAAAAAAAAGGAATTCTATCGTTCAACATGAGTAGCCGTGCAACCGTTAGTAATAATAAAATAATATTTTTTGAATAAAATCATTCATATGTGGAAAAAAGTATCGGTATAGGACGGACTATCGTGTCCTTGACTACCACGAAAGGATGTGTAAATGAAATATAAAGAGTAATAAAGGTTTAGCAGGTGTTTTGATAAATGGCATGCGTCATTATGGAAATGATAAATTCACAGCTCAAAGTCTAAAAAGTTAGATATATTTTTATTTTTTTTTAATTTCAAAAACAGGGTTTTGAATAATAATGCACTGAGAAAAGAAATTTGTTGTTTCAACAAATTTTTTGTTGAACCAACAAATTGTGACGAACAAAATGAATTTTGTTAAGGGGACCGTATGGTCTAGAAATTTGAAAAAATCGATTTTTTTTTTTTTCGATATGTCGAAAGTATAGTATCTCAAGAATATACTGTGAAATTTTCATGCGGAAATTCTCAATATTACAGCTTCTACAGCCCATAACGCAGGTAGAGAGCGGTCCGCGACACGAAAACGTTCAAAGCCTTATTGGACACAAAGCCTTACGGGGATGATTTTTTAGTTTGCAAAAAAGAATGTGTTTTGCATGTTAAAAAACGTTTGTACAAACGTGCTGTTGATGCGAAAAAAAAACATGCACAAATAAAGAAAGCAACAAAGAAATTGACAGAAAAAGAAGAGGGAAAAAAGACACAGCGGAAATCGATAAATAAAACACCGAAGCGTCAACAATTGACGAATAAATTATTGCAAGAGCTGTCAACTTATTACGGTCTAGCAATTAGACGTAATTCAGATTCGACTGAAGGGATGAGAAGTGAAATATGGGCAGCATATTATCACAAAATTTCAACAGATGAAAATCCGCAACACTCGTACTGTCCTCCAGGTTCCGAATCGTGGTGCAAGTGGCGTCAAAGTGAGGCTGCAGGTACTTTAGACACCTACGAGCACCCACCTGCTCTGTGCGATGAAGCACAAGAGATATTAAAACCAATTTATGAAGAATTGACAGCAGAGACTTTATTGGAAAGGTGTATTGGCAGTAATACGCAGAACAATAACGAAAGTTTCAATGCTTGCGTGTGGCACCTTGCGCCGAAACATCTGTTTGCCGGAAAAAAAATCATTGATATTGCCACTCACATTTCCGCTTGCATATTCAATGAAGGATTTGCATCCCTATTGAAAATAATGGAGACCATGGGCATAACAATCGGGCCACAAGCGGAGCAACTAGCGCAAAACCGAGACGAGCTGCGAGTATCGAGCGCCAACCGTAGGAGCACGGACAACTCCAAAGAGGCTCGGACAGCTCGAAGAAATGAAAGGAGTGAGGAAATCTTGAATTATGAACGTTCCGAAGGAATCCTATATGGTGCCGGAATCGCGGATTAACTGTAAGTATTCAAAATTTGCTCAATTTTTGAAAATATCTGTACCTCAAACTTTAAACTCATTTATCTCGAAACGACTTTTTTCGGCACTGCGCAGGTGAAAACAAAAAAACTATTCAACCGAATCACTTGAAATTTGGATATGTTGTTCACAACATGTATGGCTATCGTCGGAACTACAATCATAATTTTATTTAAATAATTTCTTATTGTTTATACTAAAAAACTAGTGAAAAAAAAACCCGATTTTACGAATTTTTTTTCAAAAGCGCGCCATTTTGTCAATTTTTAATTTTTTCGATTTGTTCTAGTCCCGACCATAACTGCACTCTTTCTGATTAAGAATCTTCTTGAATTTTGTGTTTCAGATGAGTAGAAGTCTCGGATCGATCTTCACCGTCCGGGTCGGATTTTTCGAGAGGGTCGTCTTCAATGCCAATTATATGATAATAAACACTGTTTTTAAAATTAAAAAAAAATTTTTTTGTATACTTAATAAAGGTAGTAATAAACCCGAAAAGTTAAAACATCGATTTTTAAATTTTTTATGGCAAAAAAAAAATCGTGAAAATAGGTGAAATTTTCGTGCTCTAGACCATACGGTCCCCTTAATTCAACAGAAAATTTTGTTCAATCAACAATATTTTCATCGTAATGAGCAATATTTATTTGAGCCTGCAAATTAAGTGGTTGAATTAACCAAATTTTTGTTGAGTTAACGAATTTCATTTTGTTCGCCACAATTTATTGATTCACCAAAAATTTTGTTGAATCAACAAATTTCTTTTCTCAGTGTGGTCCGGGCATCTCGCCGGAGTGATCATAATTATTTGTGACAAGATTAACAATAATAACACTAAAATGCTATAATTTTTTTACATTAAATGGTTAATTGCAGCGTTCGGTAACCCGAAATTCATGGTGCAAAATTTGGCATTTGCGAAACATCTTTTGCGATGACCATTAAAAAAAAGTTTTTATTTATCTTTCTCAACGAGTCACGTAAGAAAATCCTTCGAAGAGCACAACTCTCATTTCTTTCATTTATCGGGGTCTGACCGATCTATCCATCTTTCTCTTTTAAACGTTACAAATTTATTCATTTTATAATGAGCAACGACGAGGGAACAGGACGAGAAGAAATCGTGTATGAAAGCGATCGGCGTGGCTTGCTGGGAACGACCTTGGATCCCTCCGGGTTTTTAGAAGCAAGGACGGCAAGGAACTTCTTCACGCGGATAAGTCATGTAAATAAGCCAAAAACATTGTATCACAAGAAGTGTACCAGGAGCCGTATTGAGCTCTTTCATTTTGTTCTATAATTCAAAAAATATTTTTTTCTTTTACTAATTCGGTGTGTACGAAGAGAAAAATTAATTCGATTATATACTTGCGAGTCTTTTTTATTAAGCTCTCCGATTATAAAAGATATAAGATAATACTAAAATCGTATAAAACTAAACAAATTGTGATCCAATTGATAAGCTGGAGAAGAATTGGGAATGCACTGAAGCCAATGTGTGTCTTGCTTTCGTCAGTCTCACGTTACGAGATTCCCTCTCACTCCGTGTCCTATTATTCTCCGATGAGCCCTCGAGTTGTGATTCTTGATCATTTTAATAATAGTGACCGTACCCGAAACCCAAACCGTGGCCGAAATACGGATAACCTGTGTTTTTTGTGATGCGGAATAAAGTCTTTGTAATACAAATACATACGTTATCCGTATGCATAGTGAAGGAGAAATTCTTGCAATCGAAATAGTATCTCACCGTAGTGACCGTAATGACCGTAACCATGTCCGTAACCACCATAGAGACCGTAACCGCCGTAGTACGGATATCCGTAGCCGTAATACAATCCGTGATGATGACCACCGTAACCGTAACCTAGTCCGTATCCACCCAGATAGCCTGGACGGCCGAGTGCAGTTCCGATCATTGCAAAGAGCAACACGAGAAACTATACAAAAAAAACACACGTCCGAATATATTTAATTTTTATTGAAAGAAAAATAAACATCCGTAAATTATTTGGATCAGCAACGATTCTATTCTGCTTCTTTACCACATCCAAATTGGAATGTATTTGAATATATGATCTCTGATATCTGAGGTTGTGATAAATATGTGAAAATCAATCAATCCATTGGATAATTATTTTGTTAACGATTTGCCAAACTCACGATCTTTGAACTAGCCATACTGTCGATGGTTCGATCGGACTCACAAATAATCCTCTCGTGTGCGTTTAGATAACTAATATTCTCTAAGACAGCTCTTCTTATAATGTCGAGCTTACTCCTGCATGGAGCTTCTTTTATAATAAAATGCTTCCGGTGGAGTGCCCCACCCGCTATTATTTTGTATTCCTATCATCTTCTCTGTTCCTTTTTTTCTTCTTTTCTATTGCATATTCGTCATTTGGCGTCTCCTTGAGTTCTGGTTAAACGCGGCGACAAGAGACCACACTTGCATACACGCGATAATAACAGTGTTCATTGTTTCGTGCTCGATGTACATGGGAGAACTACTGATGCCTGCCTTACACACGCTAACGTACTCTAATACGCAATAATCCGATCGCTCGTGCATCGCTTTTTTGCATTATGACAGGAAACTCGTGGAAAAAATGGCCAGTTTGATGCCTTGACATCAGAAGAACAGAAGAAAAAGAAGAACAACAAAAAATCTCTTCCCACATCGAGGCAATGAGAATGCCTAGAGAAAAATGACAACTGGAAATTACATCGATTAGCCGTGCAAAAAATTGTACATCTCCCCCCTGATTCTTCGTTTATTTTTATTTGAGGTCGTTATTAAAAGATGGTTAATTAGACAGCGATTGATGGATAATGCTGTATCGCGAGGAACAACAATTCATTATATGGAAACGCTAAAATGAAGAAAATAACCACTTGAAAAGTATGTTTAAAAAACAGTTGCTAACGCCGCTGTATCCGATATAAGTGTCTTGTAACGACTCGCTCATCTTTGAATAGCTATAAATGTACTTGTCTCAAGTCGCTACCGCGAATGATAATACTTCGAAAATAATATTTTTGGCTATCGATATAATTATAGTTATTAGACGATTGATTTAAAAGAGAAAGAACAATCAAACATTTCTTTTGCAAAATTTGAACGTTCATTACAGAGTTTGTCGACGGTGATGATTGTAATAATAACAATTGGAGAACAGAATAAAATTATCGAGAAATTCTAACAGCATAATTTCACACCGCATCCGACCTCTTCGGTGGAGGCCATAAAATTTATTAGAATTTTAGTATCGACATGTTGCGTATCGCACGTCATCGTCGTTTCGCTCGCAGTATTGTGCGGTAATAAGTTTATTTACCGTAGAAAAAATTTACTATCGGCTCAACATTGGCCAACACTGGGCCATACTTGGCCTATGTTGAGCCGATTGTAAATTTTTTCTAAGGTATTTTTAATCGCGATACGGAGCGAACCAGAATTTTAAGTATCTCGCCTTATGAATTCAGGCAAAACTTTGAGACACGCTTTGTATTTAAAAATTAAATCAAATTAAGGGTTAGATTCATTTTATCGGCAGTGTGAATTTTTTTTTTTTTTTTTATTATTTCAAAATCAATCAAAGTTATAATGACTGTTTTACGATTTGATTTTTTATGTTACAAAAAATTATTCGAGTTGCACAATCATTTGGATGAAAGTACAAAATTTACTGACGTTGGGCTGATAAGAAATCTTATCCAATAAAATGGAGTGTAACTTGTATATTTTTTTCCATTCAGGTTACATGGCGGCGCTACAGCAATATTTGTATAATATACAATTGAACCGCCGATTAGACGAAGATAGTGATGTTGTTACCGCTTTTAACACGAACATGTTTTATAAATAATGACGAGAAATTATATTATGATTCAAGCCTCCGATGTATTTTTTGGTATCGAAAATTTAACAAAAATCTTTATTCAACGAATCGTATAAAGACGACTATACATTACATAAATAAAAGTCTTGTTAGTTATAAAGTAAAAATATTTGGTTATTAAAAATGTTAACAAGAATATTTTGCTGTAAAAGTGTACGAGCGAGCTAAATGTCATTAGCGATCGATTGGTTGGTAGTGCTCGCAGTATCAGTTTTGTTGTTGTTGTTGGGCGTAAACAAGTATTCTCTGAAGTCATCAGGGCGGAATCTCAAGTCGTCGTAATCATCGAGAGTCGGTAAAAGTAGTCTTCCAAAACGTATTCGTCCTTGAATGCTCAGAATTTCGGGAGTCTTGGCAGTTGCGGTGCTAGCAGTGGAATTAGTGACGGTAGCATCCTTCAAGAGGTCCGATTTGGGACTGAGCTGGCTGGACGAAGCTTCTTCGATTTTTCTCGGACGATCCGTACTCGGCACGGATGGAACGAAATTTTCAGTATCTCTCAGATCGGTGACGAAAGGTACGGGATGAAAATGAGGAAAATTCGGGCCTCGCTGTAGGCTCCTTGGAAAATTGTCAAAAGGATTTTGAAATCTTTGCGACGATGAGAAATCAAAATTATTCGAACGGAATCCTTGCTGGCGCGGTTGAAAAGAATCTCCCAGTGGTTGAAATAAATTTCTCGGATAATTGCCTGCGACTAGATTTTGATAATTCGGATTGTTCACCAAATTTGGATTTGTTTGTAAATTTGGATTGAACGCGTCGGTCAACGATTGCCCGAAACGTCCTTCTTGTCGTTGAGACAAGAATGACGGATTCGGAAAATTGCCAAGACCACCGAAATATTGATTGTTAAAAGGAAAACGATCGAAATTGCGATAACGTTCAGGACTGGGTGCAGAAGGATCGAGAGAATCGGGGGAGCGTCCCGCCTGACCATCGCTGATCGTTTCTACTGGAGAAACCCCTCCGACCGTTTCGCCCCGTTGGGAATTTGCTGCTTCGGGGGATGCTTGTCCAGCGAAACCTCGATAAAACTCAGGATTATAATAGCCAGGAGCAGCAGGGTTAACAGCGAAAGGTCCTGACGGATACGCGTCGGGACGTCCTATCAATCCTTGCGAATTTACACCCGGATAGTTATAACGATAATTATTATCCTCGAAATTGAACGGAAAGTTGTTATTTCCGGGTCGTACTTCGGACTGCGTCTGCGCACTTCTTACAGTATCGGCTTCGAGACTCGATGATTTCGTTGATTCCGTCGTTGTTTCTGATTTTTTCAGCGATTCCGTTGTTGTGGAAATCGGGAGAACGATCGTTGCATTTACTACCGTACGATTCGGACGTCCGTCATGAAGTTCACCGACCAGAGTAGGCGACAATACCGTTGCTACATTTTTTGCCAGTACCGACAAGAATTCGCCTGCTAAAACATACACGGTGAATGGAGATTTTTTAAGCAAAATCATTCAGAATACGCTTATTTTATCAAACGTTCTTCCTTGCTTATTTTATTTTTGAATTTGTTTATTATTTTATCAAGTCAAATATTCATAATCGAGATCAAAATGCGAATGATTCACGGTGCTGGATTACTCACTGGCGATGGAGGGCTTATTCTCTGCAAATCCTGAACCGATCACTCCTAAACCAGTGACCAGAATCAACTGGAAAATCTGTGAATCAATTAAAACGGAGGCGGAAATATCAAATAATTTTTTTTTTCATCAAGCTTGCATACGTGCATGTGTTATAAAATATTTTTTCGGTCAAAGTTCGCTAGCCTGTGACTATATTGAATTGAGAAACGTGCAGCGTAAAACGCAATGTTGAGTGTTAGGGGGTAGCGTGACAAACGGATTTTCGCGTCAGCATACGTAAGTTTTATACTTCTTGTCATTGCTCAACACACTGGTGCAACGATGGCGGTGCATAATTATCCGTAAGTGTGTAATATCCAGCTACAGTGAATCAAGAGATCGTCGAACTCGTTCTGCGCGAGTCATGTCACGTTATTCACTTAATTTTTTCCTGTTAATTATTTATATTATTATTGTTATTATTATTTATTCATTTGAATATTTTGAATAATCTCAACAAGGAGTATGCTCGATGATCTTGGATTTATGCACAATAAATCGATCGTATTTGACCCCAATTACGTTATTTAAAACGTTTACTCCTTCTGTATGAAATTAATGATTCAATAATCTTTAATTAAAACGCTATATTATTTGTCACATATCGATTTCGTCTTTCGTTACTCACGGAACTTTTTATACGGAGGGGAATCGATGATCTTGTACGAGTAACGCGTAAAACGGGATGCGTTAAAAAAATGCACAAACTGCAGAAGTAGGATACTCACGTGCGTGGAGCGCTGCATCGTGCGTGTCTACCAGTGCTGACTAAAGGGTCCGTGTCGACCACCTCGTCATATATACTTTCCCTGATCCTTACAAATGTGCACTCACTCCCCCGACAACATTTTGTCTAATGCCACGCGAGGCGCATCTTTTTCCCTCTTCGTTCATCGCCCGACCGGACGTCAAGTTTGCATTGTTACATGCGTACCCATCAATCGTAAAATGAATCGTTCATGCGTCGAATAATCGATAATTGCCGACGAGCACCAAATTATACATAAGCCGACGAATAATGTTTATGTGTCTCTGGGAAATTCTGACAATCGATGCTCCAACTTTGAAATTTTGCCGAAAATTGATGAAAATGTTATCGATCAGTGATTCGGTCGCCACGCATGAGATCGAACATTTTCTCATGTTCCACACTGGGAAAAAAGATTGATTCAACGAATTAAATCCGTTTTGAATAAAAAATGTTGGGTCCAACTATTTTTTTTTGTTCAATCACAATCATCAAATGGTATCGTTGGGATAAATAAATAAATAAGTTTATTCGAACGATATTTTGTTGCATTAACATTAATTTATTTGATTGCGCCGCAGTTTTGTTGGATCGATTACCTTGTTCCAGCATTTGCAAATTATTTTGTCTCATTTCGAAAATATTTGATTGCAGGTATCACTATGGTTGGAAGAAACCAAATTTGTTTCAGTCAACAAAATTTTCAGTCATGTTACGCTCGTGTAATGAGGCACAGCACATTCGTGAAAATTTTAACCCAGCAATTATTCAATTTCACGTATTTTTTTTGAGCCCGAGTTTTCATGATTCATGATAAACGTCATTTTATTTAGTTTAAATTTTAGATTTTGAATGAAAAATATTTTATTTTTTATTTAGAGAAGAAAGAAAACAAATTGTCTAAATTTCAGTATAGTCTTAAGAATTGTAATTGTCCCAGAGATTCTGCTCAGTTGTTCCTCTGCCATCCTCTGTGATGATGAGAAATTCATTTGTTTCGTTGATCATTTTAACGATATCATTCGTTTCGTTCTGTTCAGCTTCCAAGAATCACGGAGGAAAGACGCAAATCGTCAATAACTTATTTGTTGGTTTTGTCACAATAACAAAACAAAATGTCATGGGCAAAAAATACGAGTTTATCGGGTAGGTGTAGGACGAAGAAGCGCGAAAAAATTGTTTCGAACATAAGAGATGTGAACGCAAGAAAATCTTAGTTCAAAAACAATACTGTGTGAATTCTGAGCTCTCGATTTTTTTTTTTTTTGAAGACCCAGGCGCCTAATACTCAAAAAAATGGAGTACCCAAATTCACACTTCTTAATTTCGTTCTGTGCACTTGTAAAATTAATTCGCATTTCAACTCAAAGTATAGACATCATGTTGATCACTAAATCGTCGGACTATGTTTCGTCAATTTCAAAAACTTGTTTAATATTATTCGATAAACCGCCGGGTCCTGTTTTTTATCGACCTCGATGAGGAGACAACAAACCTTCAAAAAAAAACATTTCAGATACAGAAAAGAAAAAGTATACGAATTAGTACTCTTGAATTATTATTTATCATACGAATGATGGAACAAGTCCCACGCTCATTTGTCTGCAATCCCATAGCGTTATAAAATTGCCTTTAACATACTATAGGCTAATTAATAAATTTATCAAGTTGAGTAGGTCGATGTAGATATAGTAGACACAATAACAATATATAGATAATGTTGGTCGTATCGAGGTGAATTTTTCAACCTGTTCAAAGTGCTATTTGCTCTTTCGATACATCGTAAATATATTTTACGAGCATTCTTTAATAAATTATAGTAAAATAAAAAGATTCGCGACTTACACTAAGAACAGACCCTTCATGAGGAGCAGTTAAAAATGAAGTAACTTTTGAGTAACCATAGTTTATTATTGATAAGAAAGTCACATTTACGTATTTCAACAAATTCCGACGTATTATTTACAAAGTATAACAAAAATAAGAAAATGTCATGAAAATCTTGCTTCGCAATAATTTTATGTTAAAAATGGTTTAAATGGCACGAGTATTCGTTAATTTGGGAATCAAAAATAGTTACTTAAATTTTATGATAATGAGTTTTTGTTGAACTTTAAAATTTTTAATAAAGCCAAATGTGTTGGCTCAGAATATAAATTTTCAAGAATCAAACTCTGATAAAAAAAAACAAAATTAATGTTTAATATATATCCAGTATAAGCGTAAATCATACGTATTTTGAAATTGAGAAGAAGATACGTTGATAAAGTAGTCAAAAGTTTATTTCGTGTTATAGCATCGAATAATATTATTACATGCGTCACTGGTCGTGGGATTACGGCATAAGAATTTTTTTCATCCTCTATACATATTAATAGCCGATCTGACTGAATCGGCCAACAATTCCTGGTGCTACGACTCCGGGAAGATTGTAAATTTGAACCGGACCTTGCTGACGTTCGACTATGCCAGCTGCTCTGAGATTCGGCGTCACGATGATCCCTGAAGTTGCGTAGGACGGGCTTGCTGGAAGCTGCACCCCGGAATTGGTGTAATATTGTCTCGAGCCTGAAACGCCCTGATTCGGATTTCTAGCTAGCATTCCTGTTACGCTGCCATAGGGAATTCCGCCTGAAAATGTTGTGGAATTGAAAATTCCATTTCTTTGAGCATTATCATCGAATTCTAAGTTCATTTATGTTTTGTTTTAATTTTTTACTTTACTGAACATTTTTACCAGAAAGATGTAAAGATTTTTCGTTATTATGAATTTAATTACTATTACAATGTTAGTCAAATTATGTCCGCATCAAAAAATTTAATTAATTATTTTTGGTGAGTTGAACAATAGTAATTAATTGATTAGGTCATTAAAGATTTTGTAATAATTGTTTACAAGTCATTGCTTCATCTCATCTCATAATACATAAAAAATATATAAAATGCTAAACGATCCCGTGTCCTAGTCCCCAGCATGTTAGACTTGTCGAGGTTTCATTCGGATCTGACCAATGCGAAAGTGAAAGGTACAACATTTCTGTGTATCGGAGAGCTGGCTTATAAATTTATTTAGCGACGAGAAAGATGTAGCGTCCAGAAGTTCACGCTACAGCCGCAACGCGGCTAAAATGATAAAGCGGTTCGCGTTAACGGTCGATCAGGTTAGGATTTCAATATAAGAAACGTCTCCCCAGATTTTCACATCCTTCAACAGCGTCGAGGGCAGGGTATAGTTGGTTTCAGCCATACTGATGAGTCTACCACTGTACCCGAGACAAAACGCACAATCCTAAACCAATATTTTCCGTTACGCAATGCGTAGCAGGATTTCCTTACCTACAGCCTGTCACAATTTACCTTACCGACGGCAGAACCTTGCTTTCCCTTCAACTTTACAAACTCATAGATATCCAACTCAAATGAAGAATCACGTCTTTCCTTGACAAACTTAACCTGGTTTTCATCACGATCTTACATACAGGTCTTGAAACGAATGTGGTGGGGGTGGTTCGCTTAATATCGGCACCAAGTTTTGGCTTGCAGCTACAAGAGCGGCGCTACGAACTTGTCATAGCGACTAGAGCGCATGCGTCGGAATTATAACCCATTTTATGATAGAAATGTACATGTAGGAACGTTTCCAACGAAAAAATATGAATATTGAATATTAAAAAAAATAACATTAATGAATATTAAAAAAAAAATGAACTGCAGTTTTCTATACCCTAAAGCATTATTATCTCAAGCAGCCCTGATAAGCATGTATCAGTTATTTTTGATGGCTGTAAAGAAGCACGTTTAGCTGAAGCGATTAACGCTGAGCCTCGGTGGTGAGGGTACCGGGTTGAAGACAAGACCCGCGTTCAGGACTTGATATTTTTTTGAGATTGTTGGCACAAAAATGTATTTTTTTTTTCAGAATAAATATGTGGTTAATTAATAAATCAAATTAATTTTATAATTTTTATTAATTTCAATATTTTTAATATATTCACGGACACGGACATCAATAAATGTTTATTCCAACGTACGGGGAGACGTGGGGCATCAGTTTTGTTATATCAAATTGCATTCAGAAATTATATTCAAAATCACAAAATAACACGTGGTGTTCTTTATAATCACATTTAATGTAAGACCGTGTTTATAGGCTACATCATATGGGTCTTCCGCTCTGTTGCCGCTATGACTTGATCAAAGCGACGCGTAGCGGCGGCCGGGGCCACTAATGGGCCGACAGTAACGCGACCACCCCCACCACCAAAATTTAACTCAGTTGCAAGACCTGTATGTAAGACCGTGGTTTTCACATTTAAACCAGGGAGACTAGAGAGAAGGAGTGGACACAGCGTGCTTCTAAAATGTACACGAAATCCCAGTCTGAAGTGGCCGCGCTGTATCTGTAAAGATCCTATTAGATCAGACATACTGTTACTACTTATTTCCTAATCTCGATTTTTCAAAATACGTGCAGTGTCTATATTTACGTTAAAATTGTCGACACAAAATGTTGTTTGCAAAATTTAAGGATGTATGCCCAGTCAAATCCGCAGTACATCTATTTGTTTTTTCAAACAGATCATTATATAAGATATCAATCATAAATATGTTTTTTATTAATTAATACTAATTATACATAACAAATCAACCCGATGAAAGTTACAGTTATTAACTTTAAGAAAAATTAGTTCTTCATTTGATATTTTTTACTGGAGCTAATGTCCGTTCTATCAACCAATCAAAATATTCCGTTTATATATCGAGAAAATTTGGCAATAGTGCCGGAAAGTGTGTCGTTTGACAGCTAGTTTCCTAACCTAATACATTGTTTAATTTCTTTTTTTCCGTGTATAATGTGGGTGAGGAAAATGAGTGACAATTCTCGTGTTGTGCTCAGAGACAAAAAAGGCAAATTTACCACACAAAAAAGAAAACAGTGGCTTGAGAGTGTTGCAAAGAGTGCCGAGAAACGAAGACGTTTGAACGACACCGAAAAAAATTTACTAGACACTTTGGCAAAAGAATTGTGGTGTAAAACTTGTGACGTTCCACTACGACACAACAACAGAAAAGCATCATTGCTTGGCGAGCAGCTTGGAGGTTTGTTGTCGGATTTGCAAAAAAAAATATCATGTCAACACTTGTAAATCGCAAAGCAGTGCAACGGAAGCCTCGGTTCGTACTGCCCGCGTGTGCAACGTTGCCATATTTCCATGTTTCGCACATTTAACATGGCGGCTGTAGTAGCAGTTTTCGCACATGACCCAAACGACTCTACTTTTTCTGAGATTTTTGAACAAATACAACGGTGACATCGGGGGTTTTTTTTTCTTTAAATAGTAAAAAAAATAAAGTTTCTAATAATATTTTTTTTAATCTGTACGCTTATATATCACGGGCTTTATTTTCTTATTTTCTTTGAAATTAGGCTACTTCCACTACGATTAACATGCGTTATAATGGGACTGAAAAAATTAATTTATATACGGTGAAGTCTAATTATTCTTTTTTCTAATCGACGCAGCATCGTTCACTCTACAACATATTTTAAATTTGAAGGTCAAACTTAAATTGTATATTTTAGGCATACATCCTTAACCTTTCCGCACACGACACGAAACCACGTATACTGAAGACAATAAATAATCTTTTTAACCTCCAATATCCTGTCTAATATACTGAGATTTGGGTTAGAGGCTTTTTTCTATTGCGCAAGCGCGGAACGGTCACTTTCACCATGTGGACTAATTTTATTGCTATACGTGTAGAATCTTTACACCTGGTGGCAGAGCTAAGAACTAATTAAAGACGGGATTTTTAGGACGCCGTTACTACTTATTTTCCTATGCTGTGTCCACTCCTTCTCTCTAGTCTCCCTGATTTAAACATACAGTCGACTCTGCCACTTGTCAACCCGTCGGGACCAAATAAGTTCCCTTGTGTCAAGTTCTCCTCCATCCCCACTTTTAAGACGGCTGACACCACAGCGCATGCACAACGCGTAAGGCGTCTGGAATGTTTCGAAAAATGTGTCAAAGTGGGGGCGAAAGGGTGGGGAAGTTGAGACATTGAACAGGAAGACTAATAGAGAGAGGGAGTAGACACAGCGTGCTTTAGAAATGTACACGGAATCTGAAGGGTTCGATCACAGCGCCGCCAGTCTGAACGGGCGGCGCTGTGATCGGAAAGATTATAGCTATACGTATATTGAGATCAGACTGCGCAAGCGCGAAAGAACGGTCACTTTCATCATATGGACTAATTTCATTACTATAGTTACGATCTTTGTGGCCAATGCGATACTGATGGCAGAGCGGAGAACTAATTCAGGACGGGATTTTGAGGACGCCCCCGTCACTTATTTTCCTATGCTGTGTCCACTCTTTCTCTCTAGTCTTCCTGCATGGGAATAGACGGAGTGAATATATGAGAACAGCGGACACATTGGAACGTGACAAGTGAGGGAGTCGACTGTATTTCTATAAAGAAGTAGTTGGTGGTGCGACCTGTCGCAAAGGACTCGAAGCTCGACAGAAGAAAAAAAACAGTCGCCGTTGCTACTTCAGTATTGACCGACGATCGATGATTCTTTTTTTTCACAGCGGTCGATATTCAGTCAAGATCCTATTTCACCATTGTTTGTTTATTTTTTTTTAAAGATATTCGCGCACTATTCATGAAATTATATAATACAAATTCCGTCTTCGTAAAAAGTCACTATTGTTTAAAAAACAGTTCAATAAACATTTTCAATGCTCACCGTACGCTAGTCCATTAACCATCTCCACAATGCCAGCACTATCGGGTGTCGCGGTTGACAGTTTTAAAAGAGCCGCCACTCCGATAAGGGTTGCGATCTGATAATTGAAAAGAAAAGAATCTCGATTATCGTCTAAAAAGTTTAATGTTAAACGGCACCAATTTTTTTTCAATTATGTGTAAATAAATCAATTTCAATTATAAATGAAATAATTAATATTTTCTTGTTTTTAATCGACAATTATGAATTTTATAATTTGTTAATTGTTTTAATATATAATTGAGTAGTAAAGCTTACCTTTGCTGCAATCATGTCTCTTGAGGTAACGATGTTTCACGACTATTAAAAGTCAATCGGAGGCCAGGTCGAATGATCGAATTATATATATGTATAGAACCCGCGGTGTGGCGTTAGGATTGTCCAATGAAAATCGAGTATTCCCTTTCGAGATCAACTATCCTGCTAACTACATATGTTCACCTATGAGAAATCCCGGTATCGCCAAGTCTCACCGGTATATATATACATACGCGCTGACAATCACGTATATCCTAGTATATTACTCGAGATACCTTAACCTTGGATGTACACTACCTTTATACACTATCGTCGTGTTTAGTATAGTGTTTATATCGCTGCACAACCACCTCTCACGTATTCACATGGCATATGCTTTGTTCAAATGATCAAGGATTTTATTCGCTTAATCTTCTTCGCGATCTATCGTTCATTTAGTCTCTCGAATCAAGTACAAATGATTCACTCACTCGTTATTAGATGTTTTTTAGATTTATTTCATTCAAATGATATTTATTGAATTTTGAACTGGTTATTTTAATTTTATGTTCTTCGATGGAATAAATATGTATGCGTTTTGGTTTTTTCTTTAAAAAGTTTGAAAATCGATTTTTCAGCTTATTATCCTGACTGAGAAAATATATTTTATTTTAGTGTAAATTTTCCAACGATCTCAAGCTGTTAAAAGAAACTTTCAATTTTTTGATGAAAAAATATCATACCAGTACAGCCCCCACCAATATCCAGTTTACGTAACAATTTACCAGATCGTATGTATACATTTTTCGGTCGTTGCTACTTTTATGAAACTCGATCTGCATCTGCGTTCGTATGTATAACTCGAACTCTATATCCTACGTAACGAGATACCACTCTCAACTATCCTCATTTTTTCAAGCAATCTGACTGACGGTGACAGTGTGTCTGGAGGAGTGAGAGAGAAAAAGTTAAATCATCCATATATAGATTTTTTGATTTAGTTTCGTAAAAACGTTTAGTTTTAGAATTTGCGTTTCGCCAGAGATCAGAAGTTATTTAACATTATAGATGATAGTTCATTAATCAGATACTCACGAGCCACGTGAACTCGCCAATGGTCGCGCTGAGACTTTTTATCACACTACTATAATAAAAACGATGATTACTCGTAAATTTCAAATGACATAATCATTTCAAATTTTTTCTATCTTCGCCAAATTTGTTCTTCTGTATGATGCAAATTAAAAAAAAGTTAATAAAAAAACAATAAGGGCGATATTAATGTGACACTTACTAAATGGATATTTTGCAGGTTTGAAAAACATATTGATCACGAAGAATTAACGTCAATTTTTCAGTCCAATATACACTGATACATGAATATATGATTATAATTATAATGAAAAAAAAAAAAAAATTACATAGAATTGTGTTTTGATTTTTTTAAATACGAATACGGAGGCTGATTTGCCAATCGTGCTTCTAAAAATAGGTTGAGGACGTCTGCTTTAACAGATTATTGACTCTGCACAATTGTTTCCAGTTCAAGGGCAGCCTTGCCACTAGAACACTTTTACTTTACGAGAGCTTACCTGTTTTTTTTAAATTTATTTATTTATTTGTTTCAAGTAACTTGATCTTGGACAATAACTTGATCTTGAAGGCATGGAAGGCATCGTAGATAATCTATCATCGAAGATGTTAAACAAAGTGCTCATTTATCTTATTTACCTTTACACTAATAAATAATTTGTCCCACCCTTATTAAGTCGAATCTGGTCCTGATGGAGTTGACATTGGACCACCTTTTTTTCAAAAGGCACGGCAGCGTCTCATATATATGTAATCGAATACGAGGTTCTTTCGATTAAATTTGATTTTCAAACCACTCACACGGAGAAACGGGCTGATAAACAAAAATCTTGTGACAGTTAACCAATGATTTTTTTATTCCTTTTCATTGATCCTGGTTAGAAGTAAATCGGTCCCATATTATTTACAAGGATCAGATGGACGTGTAACGACCCATGACTATCTTTATTCGATGTTCAAATGCAGTGTGCAATCAATGCATGAGCCCATAACCCGTAGTTATCACACTTCTATCGAGTATACATATCAACCACACTAGTGCGATTTAGGATTTTGCCCTGTCAAAATCTCGTATAAATAGTCCAAAAGTACTATTGGGGTTTTGTAACCAATCGCCCTAGCGATTGTTACTTCCACGGCCCAGGGTCCTTCCCTCTTAGCCTCCCCACTCTTTTTAACTATTCCTCTACTCTTCCTTCCATTCTCACACACGTGCGGCTGCAGCCGACTTATTCCCGCGCTGTATCGCATTTACCGAGGGCGAAGGGAAACTGCAGAAAACCTTGCCGATACAGCCGGTGCCCGACTAATCTCCGCGGGTGGCAATGCGAGCACGCTCAAGCACGGCCACCAGAGGCGCTCAGGTAGGCACCTCCTCAGCTGTGATGCAATGAGCCAGCAAATGCACGGCTAGAGGGCCACCATCCGCACGATGAGAACCGTCCACGGGAAGGCCACCAAAGCCGTACACCGACCGCTCATGCGTCGCAGAGAGGTGTTTGGCCATGGATTTATGAAGGTGGAATCCGAACCACCCGGGATTGCAGCAGAAACACTTGAAAAAATTTTCAAATTTTTCATTGGTGTTTTGGCCGGGATTTGAACCCGGAATCCGCGACGTGCGAGTCCGAGCCCTCATCCACCGGACCAACCGCTCTCCCATAAATAGTTCAAAAGTATTTGATAACCATATGAAAGTGAAAATCCCCAGGAATCGTCCAGGGAATAGTCTCGAATGCAAAAAATAATATTTATGTAGTGAATATTCGTCACTATCGAAACAGAAATTTTCAAACAATACTATTTCAGTAGTGCAAATTTGCACTACGCTAATGGATCAGTGAGTCCCAAAAAAAAGTCCCATTTGGAACTCCGGGGGGGCTTATGTGGGCAAAAGTGACCCCAAAGGGAGTCCCAAACGGAACTTTTTCCCCCTCGCTCGGTGTGAACCGCACGTGTCGTCATGAGTTCCAAACTGTGACTCGGAATCCCAAAAAGGGACTTTTTTAAGAGTGGAATCTCAAAAAAAGTCCCTATTTGGGACTTTGAGTCCCGATTTGAGACTTTTTCTTTGCTTCTCGCTCCGGCCACAGCGTGACGCAGAGTCAAGCGTTTTCGCGAGCACGCATCATCCGCCGAGTGAGCATATATTGCCGGAGCCGTAACATTCTTAGTCCAGTCACCTTAGGCCATATTTTACGAAGTTCTATTCAAGAAACCCAGCCTCTGGCCAATTTTTTTATAGGTTGTTTGGACCTATAGGAATATAGTCCTGAGTTTTCGTAAAAATCCGAGTTGCATTTTAGCAATAAAAAATTATTGAAAATTAAAAAATCGATTTTTTTGAGTTATTTTTTTTGGAACGCGTCCTATCGAAAAAAGTTTCGAATAAAAGTTGTTCATCATAACGTCCTCTATAAAAAAGGTCCTACACAAAAATGAGCTAGCATTTTTAATTAAACGGTTAATTGCAAATGAAAACAAGTCGATTTAATTTTTGCAACCGCAATCGATTGTTTATCAACGGTGTGAAGTTCATACATAATATAGGAAAGCCGAACCCCAAGAGAATCGTGCAAGATTTATCGATCTGCGAGATATAGTTTAGCAACAATCTGCGATCATCGAAAAAACTTTGGCATTCTATAGAATTTCTCGACGAAGGCCCATAGCGTAGAAAAAAAATGAGGAGCTTTGTGTCATCGTGCACAAGCGATATGGAAAAAAAAAATTGTTTTCGTTGAAAATAAATACTGTTTTTTGACGATTTTCGATTTTTGCTTATAAACAAATAGCAATTCTGACCAAAGTTACAACGATATCCGGAAAATTCTTGGACCATCTAATGCGTTTTTGAAAAACGAACAATTTAAAAAAAGAAAAGTTGCAATATCTTGATTGCAGCTCGAGATATGGATATTTTTACGTTTTTTCAATTTTCTATTGTTGTAATAAAGATTTTTGCAAAATTCAAATTCGTTAGCCTTCCCTACGCTTCCGGCTGTGGGATTCAATAAAATAATGACCATTAGGAGGAATTATGCGCTCAGCCGCGCGCCGTCGATCGGAATACGTTGATAACTGTGATGGCATAATTCCTCCTAAAGGTCAGTATTTTATTGAATCCCGTAGCCGGAAACGTAGGGAAGGCTAAAATCGTCCTAAGGCTAAAAAGGCCCTTAAGGCTAAAGGCGTCCTAAAATCTTTATTACAACAATAGAAAATTGAAAAAACGTAAAAATATCCATATCTCGGGCTGTAATCAAGATATTGCAACTTTTTTGTAAAAATTGTTCGTTTATCAAAAACGCATTAGATGGACCAAGAATTTTCCGGATATCTTTGTAACTTTGGTCAGAATTGCTATTTGTTTATAAACAAAAATCGAAAATCGTCAAAAAACTGTATTTATCTTCAACAAAAACAATTTTTTTTTCCATATCGCTTGTGCACGTTGACACAAAGCTCCTCGATTTTTTTCTACGCTGTGGGCCTTCGTCGGGAAATTCTATGGAATGCCAAAGTTTTCTCGATGATCGCAGATTGTTGCTAAACTATATCTCGCATATCGATAAATCTTGCACGATTCTCTTGGGGTTCGGCTTCCCTATATCATGTATGAACCTCAAACTGATATGTTGATAAACAATCGATTGCGGTTGCAAAAATGAAATTGACTTTTTTTTCATTTGCAATTAACCGCTTAATTAACAATGCTAGCTCATTTTTGTGTAGGACCTTTTTTATAGAGGACGTTATGATGAACAACTTTTATTCGAAACTTTTTTCGATAGGACGCATTCCAAAAAAAATAACTAAAAAAAATCGATTTTTTAATTTTCAATAATTTTTTATTACTAAAATGCAACTCGGATTTTTACGAAAACTCAGGGTTATATTCCTATAGGCCCAAACAACCTATAAAAAAATTGGCCAGAGGCTGGGTCTCTTGAATAGAACTTCGTAAAATATGGCCTAAGGTGACTGGAGTATAAGTCCCAGCTACCCGCGTAGAGACGTAAGTCTTCGGTTCGTTAACAAAACTCGCGCGTTGTCCGAAGTGTACCATCTCGCGACAGGGACGTATTATATA
Source organism: Rhimphoctona megacephalus (assembly GCA_963989365.1). Lineage (NCBI taxonomy): Eukaryota > Metazoa > Arthropoda > Insecta > Hymenoptera > Ichneumonidae > Rhimphoctona > Rhimphoctona megacephalus. The sequence continues at coordinate 8,475,765 of OZ022422.1, read as the reverse complement.
TATTATTTAAAATTATAACTTCCTATTCCAAATTTAATCAAAGTTCGCGATACCCTTTTTTGTGACAGTGATCGCGATTAATCAATAGCCGTGTATCTCAAACAAATGGTGAAACTCCGTTTGAATACATTCGTTAATTTGTGCCGTTCGAGTGTCAAGTGGTTCCTCGGGGTTTCCCAGGACTTGGGCAAATATTCGGGTCGCGAGCAATCCCGAGATGACTGTAATTCCACCATCGCGAGTTAGTCAGTCTCCGACTAGGTCACATTCTTAACATCTAAATTATATTTCAAGATTTTAAATCTCATTTTTATGAGTGTTTCTAAATAATCAGCAATTGTGTACTCCGACTCAAAAGTGAAACTTCATATAATTCCGTTTAGCTCATCCGTCTATTCTCATCAGCGTGTGAGGTTTGTGAGTGATTTGCAGGGGAAATTATCCCTGCATCGTGCGTGCTAGTGTGGACGAGTGACATGCGGGGAGATTGTCCCCGCGCCGTATGCATAACGTGAATGTGTCGTTGTTTCTATTTCGGTCTATCAGTTTCTCTTCTAAAATGTACTTGATTTCGGCAAAACAACAATAAATACCAAATTCTATTATTTTCAAACCAAATATTGTCTCGATCTTAATTATTCTAAATTACCTTGACCGATTTCCCCCTTTTCTCACGAGAGTACCGGGCCCGTACGGGACGTACAGGCCTCGTCATTTTATAATTGAACTCAAATCAATTTCATTGTATTTATTATTTTATTTTATTTTATTTTATTTTGTATTATTTCATTCTATTAAATCTTATTTTATCTCAATAAACAAACAATTGTAATCCCTCAACTTCGTTCCGTTAATACAATTATTGACCCTTCCCCGAAGCCTAGTCTTCCACGTTACCTTTCTTATTTTTTTTTTCCGAATTATTATTCTTTGAATTTTATTATATTTGGATTATTTATTTTTTTTATTTGGCTGTACCCTCTGTACAACCTGGTGGCCGCGAAATTACTAGTTTTATTTATTCATTTGGTTATTCTATTATTTACTCGACTATTTTTTTATTATTATTTATTTATATATTATTTTTCCATTTATTTATCCAATTCCCCAAGTTACAAAGGTCCCTTCAGAACGTAACATGGCACACAAGTTCACTATAATGAAATACAAAAGCAAACAGAAGGATGCAACCGTAATTCAAAAGTTGAGTCAAATAAATGATGCCTATATAAAACCGTGTTCTAAGTTAGACAAAAATCAAGTAGTGAAAAACTAAATTAAAAAAACACCTGTCTGGAATTTATACAGCAATCGAAGCTGTAGTGTAAAGACGTTAGTTAACTATCTAAAAAACGTGAAAATCCATTTCTATTTTATTTTAAAGGCAGGCTACGATCCGCGAAAGTACGGGAAAAATCCAGCAATAATTTAATGTCGCGCATATTTCAAATCCAACCCGATGAGAGCGACGTCTCGTGACAACACTCATAAACTATACAAGGCCTTATACCCTGCCAAAAAAACTCAGACGTATATAAAAGAACAGATCTTATGGGCTATCTTTTGGGGGAACCTGGAAGCTTCTGCCCAGGAGCGCTACGGGCATTCCGTGTCGGTGAGCATACACATGCACAATGCTTGTACTACTACATAGCGTTGTTTACACGTATGAGGACGGAGCGCTCCAAGCGACGTTTTCGCAAACTAAAAATCTGGCTTCAACGTTAACATAGGATTTGTTCTTCTATGGACGTCTGAGTTCTTTGACCCTGACCTCTCGCTACCCCCACTACGGCACGGAAATTGCACGTTATTTGTTTTTCCAGTTGGATGATGAATCAACCCAAATCGGGATTCGCTCATTCTCACTAGTCAAAAAGTTGTTATTTATAAATAGTATTAATTAATAATTACAATGCCGGCGACAGCGACACATAAATTTATCACGTTTCTCGGATTCGTATCGATATTACACGCGGCATATTCTGCAGCACAGCGTGAGTTGACACAATTATATACTTTGAAGAATTCAGAGTCGCATCAGGAAAATTATTTACTGCTCATTAATCCTGCAGTTTAAAAAAACATGAAAATGAATTCTAACTACCCGTTCCGTTCATTGTTCCCTGAATTTGATCTTTAGTGCATTTGAATTGTAAAATTCATTGTACCTGTTGAAATAGTTGATTTTCAAACATTGTCACAACATAACCTCACTCTTATATTGTTTAACTTCGTTTGTATACCTACTCCGAATCGACTACTGAAAACGATGCATATATATCAATACGGGTTATAAATTGAATATATTGAATAAAAGTCAAAATATTTGTTTACTTTATGAGTGAAAAATCTTTAATGAATCATTTTTTCTTGCTCTATAGATCGAGCTTATCTTCGAATAACAGAACAAGAATTCACGACTCTCCCCGTTGACGTGAGTAATTTTGTCCGAATTTTTATTTTTATTTTCTCTGGCATTGCTAACAGTTTGTGTAGTTTGACCGTAAAAATATTGTCAATCTGTTTTTGGGCTTTTGTTATCTGCTAGAAAATGGGAGGTTGATTATTTTTCTATAATAGTTTTTTAATATTGTTCGGCAAGTCGAAAAAAAACAAAATTGGCTTTAAAAAAAACACTGATAAGTCAAAAATAATATTTAATACCAATGAGGAACCTTTACTATATTTGTAATTTTGATGTCTGTGCCAAATTAAAAATCACAATAACTACGAGCTAATTCAATCTAGAACTCTATTTTTGTATAGCAATTGTTGAAAGATTTTTACATTTATTTTGTATTTTTTCGATACTGACATTAAACTCTTTGTATAAAATAATGGCTCTGTATTGGCTTTTAATGTATTTTTCGAGTTTATTGTTCATCAATTTTACGCCATTTTTTATTTTTATTTTTTGATAAAAAATTATGCAAGAGCATACCTAAGAAAAAATATGCAGATCTTTTTTTTGAAGATGGTTGATAAATATTGCCAATGCTGAAAGTTTTGAAAAGGCAAAATAAAATCAAACAATTTTGTTGCAGAAAATTGCTACAAATATTGATACCATACAAAATAATTTTGACATTGTTGCTTTTCAGATTATGATCCAAGGAGTCATTAGCCTATTCATTGTAATGTATGGAGCAATTTATATTGCCGGTGACTTCAAAGAAATTCGAGCAGTCGTAGATTTGGAAAATAAATCGTGGGAGACGTTGCGCAATTTACCATCTTTCCAAATCTTTAATCATCGTGGAAGATCCTTATCACCTGAATACATTCAACCATACTAAAAAACTCGAATTGCTAATTGTACTTTATGATTATCCATTGATGTAAAGTTGTAAACGAAAATCCCTCGATTTAAAAAAACACATGGATTTTATTCAATTCAGAAAAACTGTAATTTCCTTATTTCGTACAAAATAGTAATTAAATGTAAATTTTCAATGAAAATGGACCATAATGCTAAATAGAAAATTGATTGAAAGATTTACGAAAAAAAATAACATTCCTAAAATTCGAATTTTGCATCAGAACCATGGAAAACGTAATAAAATCAGACGCTTATGAACTGGAAATGGACAGAAAATTGCACTCAATTGAAAAGGAAAAAATAATCTTTCTGCGAGTCAAAATCGTTGGTGAATGAGTTCCACAAATTTGAAATGAAATTATGACTGACTTTATTGAAACAGTTTGTTACTAATCAGAAAAAAACATATAATCAATATTTTTTGGTCATGCTCATCATTCACCAGTGATCTTGTACCACTTAGAACCTATTCTTAGGACGTAAAACACCTGTATTTTCATTATAATCGTTCGTTTATTCGATGCGAAACATTAAAAAAAAAAGTCGTTTTTATCGCTAGATCACTTCTTCTGTTTCTTCTTCTCTGCCTCAACTTCCTTCTCCTTTTCGATTTCCGTTACGTATTCACCTATCGTGTCCGTATCTAGCATCTGAAACAGATAATTCGAATATTAAATTGTTCTTTGCTTCAAATTTTACAAGTTAGTGTCAAAAAATATATAATATTCGAAGTAATCAACTTTTTTATTGACAATATATTGCGTTTCGAGCCTCGATATGATTGAATCTATCAGGAATGTATAAATGATGTAAATTGCTAAAATAAATCAAATTTTCGTAAACAAATCCACCATGTAATTTGGCTGTAATATTTACATCAACTTTTCGATTGAATTTTTGTTAATAGCATGATCAAAGCGACATAAATGGAAGTAATATTAGAATGTTTGTGAAATTCAGCACCAGGAACGAAAATAAGATTTTACCTGCAGTGGCTGACCACGACGCATCACTGCTATTTCTAAATTTTTCTGACCGGATTGCACCACTTCCAGTAGTGCTCTTATAGCCAATTTTATGGAGCCTCGTTCCGTCGCGACTTCTTCAGGTGTGTAGTACTTTTCTAAAAATTCCCGAACTGTCTTGGCGCTGCGGCCTGTTGCATTTGCCTATTGAAAGGAAATTGAAAGTCATTGAACAATTATCGACACTTAAAACACTTAAAAAAATTATGTTTACAAAAAACGAAATTAAAGTATAAAGAGTAGAAAATTTCATAGTAAAATCATTGAAGAAATTTTAAAAAATATTATTTTAGGTGACAAAATGGAAGTGTGGAGAATACAGAATTCTTTTTTTAGTGACTTACTTTCCATTCATAGTAAATGCCCGAAGGTTCAGTCTGATAAAGATGAGGAACCCCATCGTAATCAAATCCAGCCAAAAGACAAGATATCCCAAAGGGTCTTCTGCCATTGCTTTGCGTGTATTTTTGCTTCAACCCTGAAAAAAAAATGACCCATTAATGAAAAATTCATTCACCAGAACCAATCAATGAAGAAAGTACAAAGGGTTAATTACCTGCTATGTAGCGAGTTATATACTCCAATGTAACTGGATCTTCAACTGTCAATTTGTGACTCTGGCATTCGATCTGGGCACGATTAATCAAAACTCTGGCATCAGCCGTCAATCCTAAAAAAAAAATTCCCCAAATTTAGTAGAGTAAATTTTATTTCTTACATTAATTCAACTATAAAAATGGGTAGAAGTTGAGGTATCATGGTTAAAAAAATGTATAGTCATGATAGATTTTTCATTATAAGGACATACAATCAGAAGTTGGTAATATTATCATCATTACATATATGATGTATTTTTAACAATATAAAATTGGAGTTAAAATGTAAAAAATAAAATTTTAGGTTATCAAGCATTCTGTTTTAACATTATTATTTGTAACAATGAAGTTTCATGAATTCATATAATTATTTTATTTCATTGCCATCACATTTTTTGATAACAAAATAAATTATTATTTATTTTCTTTCGGTTTGTTTATTTATTTAACTGTTGAATAACGTTGGATTGCATTAATCTAGAGATTTTCAAAATTGTTCTTACAATGCACTCATTTTTTTGTAGTTTTTTTAAATTTAGAGTAATTTCAATATCGCATAAACCAATTGTATTTTTGAATCAATTTATTAAATTATATTAGATTGCATTCACACCTAAGTACTTGTACAATTCATACTTTTTTGGGTATATTACAAATGATCGGAAAAAAAATTACAAAAACATTCAATCTGTATAATTTATATTTACACAATGAAATTACAGAATAGTGATTTTTGTACTTATAATGAACATGTGACAAAAATACTATGATAAAAAATAGTCATTTTTAACACTTTCGCAAAGGATACGAAAGGTTTTGACTGGTGCAAATTTGCACTAATTTTGAATTTTTTGTGAATTTTTTGCAATACCAATTTCAATTTCCCCTCTTTGATTAGATTATATATATATATATATATATTTGTTTTAATTTTGCTGATCAACCAATCATTAGGGAACATTTCAAGATTTTGAAATCTTGTGTGATAAAATTAGGCATTTCAAACTGGAGAAAGAAATTTTTAAGAACGGCAGGTACAAATTTGTACCACCGTGCAAGCACAAATGTCAAAAAATAAGTGCGCAATCAAGAGTTCAATAAATTTGTTGATTTAATTACCTGCGAATGCCATGACTACGTGGTCATCGAGAAGGCAAATTTTTCGCACTGTACGCTCTTCTTGAAGTTTTGCGACAGATTTTTTTTCGACGCCAAGTACAACGACATCATTGCCGCGAACGCCGACCTAAGCGATTCAAAAAAATACATGATTTTCTTAGGGAGAAAAGAGAGCTCGTAAAAAGGCATAAAAAGTTGAAAAATTTATAAAAATTTGTTTGTATGTAATGAAGCAACGAAATCGTTGATCTGTTGTGAATTATAGGTTAGAAAAATAGTGTGTTAAAAACGTACCGCTGTGGATCCTTTACGCACAGCTTCCTGGGCATATTCAACTTGGAGCAAATGTCCGTCCGGTGAAAATACAGTAATCGCACGATCATAACGGGTTGCCATTGTAAATGTTTTTTAGTGAAACAACGAAGAATGATGTAGAGTAAAGTAGCTAAATGACTTGACCGTTTCCCGGCGCGACGTTGATAACTTCACGCTAAACTGCAATGTCTACTACAGCCATGTTGGCAAATCCATGCAATAACATTGCACCGTAACGATAATTCAATTTTATTATCAAGTTGGCCAACCTGTTTAAATATTTCTCGATTCTCTGTTTGAATCCGTAGTAGGAAACCAGCACAAACGATCGACTATTTTTCAACGTGAAGTAATTCTATAATTTTCCATTCGATTTCCTTACGATATACAACTATTCATTAATTTTTTTTTCTGTTACCTGCTTTGTGGCTTTACAAAAAAAGCGTAAGATTGTCGAGGTTGGACGTCAAGAAAAAAATAAATAAATTGTACTCGACGTTTTAACATATTTTTTCAAATTCCTATTTCAAAAAGGCTATCCTACGAATATTGAATAACTTTCGCTCTATCCCTGACATAACTGAAAAACCTGTATTAAGTGGGTACACCTAGAAGAGCTAAATATAAATTTAAAAAATTCAAAAATTCAAAAGCTTCTGAAGTAATTGCACGAAGGTATTTTATCGTTAAAAATATACATTTTCGGAAACGTTTACAATTTTCTTCATAAAAAAATTAACACAATTTCTCAAAATGTATGTTTTTAATTACAAAAAACCTTCATCCAATTGCTCCACTATTCTCGCAAAAAAAGTAAAGTGGTAGAAGTGTGTAATTTTTAATTTTCATTATTTGTAATTATTTATTTACTAATTTAATTTCATTATTTTTTTTAATAATTTTTTAAATTATTAATCATAGGGACTTTACATATTGTAAAAAAATTGTTTTTTTTTTCAAAATGTACCGTTTTTGAAAAAAAATAGACGTCTATATAAAAAAAAATAGTCGCACATGTTCAATGCCTAACTTCGGATCTCTCAATGATCCTTTTCCTCAAATGGTGTGATGACAGGGCGATTCGCATTATTTTTGGAAAACGACGAAGGATGAGAAGGAGAAGAAAAAGAAGACGAAGAAAAATCGCACTTTTGAGGGCGCGCATACGAGAAGAAAGATTTGAAACTGTGAGAATACGGTATATAGTAGCGAGTTAAGAATGGCACAGTGCACATGAATGTACATACATACATACATATATATATATATATATATATATATATATATATATATATATATGTATATATAATCTACTTATATAATACGTGAAGACAATGATTTAAAAGCGAAATCTAATCACCGTGAATTGTACAAATTAATGTAAACAAATTTTTCTGTCTGAGCTCAAACGAGATGGAGACTGATATAAAAAGATCTTTCCAGATTAAAGCACGCAATTCCATAAACACTCAGTATAGCGATATCATACTTTGTACCAAATGGTTTAAAACACACATCATTATATCTTATCAAGGCTAACCATTTCATAGGATCAAACGAGTATAATATACGTGACACGAACAGACATTTTTATAATTGTTTCGATCTTTTTCTAGCACTTACTTATATTCAACAATTTTTTAATTACACCTATAGAAATCAAAAGATTGTAAATCTTTTATTAAAAATTATACTTTTAACGTTATCTGCAAATGACTCTCGAGCCGGTTTTTGTACATGAGTGTGTAGCGTGTCAAATTGTAGATCACAAAAAGCGGAATTTGATATTATTTATCATTTGATTGGAAAAATAGACAATTAGAGCTTCCAGAACAGCTACATACGAAAAACTTAGAAGAAATGTTGGAAAGTGTGTCACGATTTTTACTACAGAGAATAAAAGTAAATCTTAATTTCTGTTAACTTTAATTACTAAAATCAAAAGACCTTTTTATTTTTATTTTTCATTTTTCTGAGTATACTATTTTCGGGTTTTTGCGATCTCATCGTACTTCACTAACTTTAAGTTGGTTAACATCATTAGAAACTGAGAAAAATAGTCTCCCACTGAGCAATCGATACGCGAGCAGGTGCATGACTAAACGGTCACCCATCCAAGTACTGGCTTCCCCCAATCGGTGAAAACAGAGAACACATTATTTTGAATAAAATAAATTAAATATAAAATAATCAGCGGGTCAAAATACATATGTATACCAAAATTCAGATCAATCAGAGGTATGGGCTTTTCGGAACTTTATCCAAATATTTAGAGAAAAAAAAAGTTTTCCTCACGATGCGAAAAGTTATAACACGACTCATAAATCCGGTGATGGATTATTTTTAAAAAGCGTGAAAATCAATAATGCTACTACGATAAAATAGCAGGAGTTATTCAACAAACATTATTGCCTTGTCACGGGTGATTGAAGTTTTAATAACGAAATAATGAAAATAATAAATTATTAGGAAAACAACAGCGAGCACAGATATTTATTCTATGAATATGACGACCGTTTTCTCTTTGGAGATTTACAAAAAAGATAATAAAATAACGCGTCTTTGGTGGCAAGAGGGAAAAGTTGCATGCTGCTAAATGAGATACGAACTCGCCCAATCATACGATGAATGCTAGAAGTAGTAGTCACTCAGCGAGGAGACCAGAAGGACGCTCCTGATTGAACGGAGATATATTGTAAATTTGACGAATCTTCGAGAGAGTGAAAGAGAGAGATGGACGAATGGAGGTATTTGGAGGGGGGTCTCGTGTATATGGGAGATATATCATAGCAGCAAGAGGTAGACTCTGTAGTAACGATACCAAAGTCAACCGATTGGTCATTGTGAAATGCTCAGTCGTGCGTAGACTGTAGCAGAGCAAGTAAAGCCTGCTTGGTAAATTGGTCGTGTTTACCGGTATTCTACTCTTGCAAAATGCTCAGCTGGTATGTAACACAAAAATCATCGATGCGCCTCGTCCTCGTTTTGCTTCGTTTGCTTGAAAATATCACATTAAAATATTTTTATGTATAGTTGATCGTTATCGTACTATTTAACATAAACGATACTACAACCATACGTTGGCACTCAATACAAGACACTTTTATCCTGAACATACTATGAAAATATTTCTTTACGTTTTAATTGGATGCTGAGAAACAAAATTTTTGTTCATTCAACAAATATTTGAGTGTTCCAACCACTTAATTTGCTAGCTCAAATAAATACTGCTTACTACGATAAAAATATTGTTGAATTAACGAATTTCATTTTGTTCGCCACAATTTGTTGATTTAACGAATTCTTTTCTCTCAGTGGATAGAAGAATATTTTTGAACTATAAATTCATTAGTATGGAATTGAAACATGTAAGCATTTGTTATAAACATTATGCTGTTAAATTTAATAGAGAATACGTATTTTTCGTTGGAAACATGTTGCAAAAAATATTTTTACGCGAATCAAGATTTTCAATCGTGTGGTATACGTTTACAAAAAATATAGACGAGAATGCTTTGAAAGAAATGCTAATAATAAACACGAAACTATTTCTGAAATAAAAATGATATTTATTCGGGGATGAGGATAGATTTATAAATAAAAAATGGTACGATATATGTGTATTCTATTCACATTTCTACGAAATAATTTTTAAAATCAATGTGTAAACCGTTTCCTTAATTTGGGGATATATTTTGTGTTTGATGGAATCAGTGTGGAATTTCCTGGAAATTCGGAAATATCTTAAGGATATTGTGATTATTTCTACTAAATTTGAACTATATCAATATACAAAATCGTTAATTTTCGTGAGAATTGATTTTCATTCTTGTTGATCACTAGCGCGTGAAATAACATGATTCGGCACTTGATCTGTGTTGTCGTTAATTTCAACCGTACGAATGAATGTCAAATTTTGCAAACATTGCTCAAGCTATATCCATTATAGGAAGAATTGTCAGGACTTTTCACACAACTTTTTGTGTAGCAAATAAATTTCTACTTCGATGTAGACGAATTTTTTGAATCAATTAATTCCCATGGAATAATGTAACCGTTAAGAAAATGAAAATCAGTCATTATTCTTTCGTTGCAGAATTATCAATAAAAAATATTTTAGTTTATCCAACTCATTTTTTTCTCGCTTTACTTGAAACTACGTTTCAAAGCGTGATCAATTTTAACGAGCTAGCACGTTTTATAACGTGACAAAAAAGAGGTAAAAATAATTTTCTTTAAACCGTTTCAGAATAATAAATTATTAGCTTATCTCTGATGTACACCAGCGTTGCCAGATTCTGCGATGCCGCTGTGATACAACATAGCAAATTGGGTGATTTCTGGCAACGCTGATGTACACTCCATTTTTATGCTTTATGGAATATCGATTCTTTATTTACGACAGACACGTAATTTGATGAATAAAAATATAGAACATTTTACGAATAAATTGTAAAAAAGTATCGAATTAAAAAAAAATAAATATTCTTTAAACATTAATAAAAAAATTGAATATTTTGTTTGCCTCGTTTTAATATTGTTACTTGTTAACATTTTGTTTCACTCAAGGACAATGCATGCACAATCTACAGGTCTTAGGTGAAGTAGTCCAAGGAATCTGTTGATTTCTCAAAAATACAGGGAGTCCCAAAAGTTCTTTAAAACGTTTACAGCTTCGGTGAATCGTGATATTATGAAAAAAAATGTTAGCTCAACTTTTAGAACGACCTATAAATATATTTTTCGGCATCTATGAAGAAAGTGTAATTGACACGAGGATTTTTGTCCGGCTAGCTTATAAAAAGGAGAATTATAATTTTTTTTTCCTTGACCTTCATTAAATAAGTGTGATAATAATAATGATTGCTCCATTGAATTGTAGTCGGTGTGCTTTTGATCGCTCGAATCTAGTTAACTCGTGAAAAATAGCATACCCGAACATGAAGACAATAAAAAATAATCGTACAACAGATAAAATCGTAAATATAATCGTAACTGAGAACGAATTAGTAATTTTTCTTGGAATTGTTTGTTTTTCCTTCTTTCAGTGTTCATAGAAAGAAACTCTTAATTGGAGGAGGAGTAACAGCAGTATTATTGGCAATATTAATTACTGTCCTCGTTCTAACAATTCGACAAATTAAAGATCTAAACATAACACAATCATGGGGCCCCAAATTCCGAAGTCGATCCCAATTGGGTCTTTATGAAAGGGTACGTTGTACACTCAAATGAGATCCGTTTGAAAAAATATTTATTTTGAATGTAAGAAATAATTAATTGTTTAAATAAATACCAAATAAAATCATAAAAATAAAAACGTGGTAATTTTATATATTAATTACAAAAATATATATGTAATTAGTCTGAGACATGCAAAAATCGTATTTCATCTCAGGCTGCTGTATCCTCAAACGGGGAACCATGCTCAAAAATAGGAGTAGACATGTTGAAGGAAGGTGGATCTGCTGTCGATGCTGCGATTGCAGCTTTATTGTGCGAAGGGGTTGCATCGTTGCACAGGTTAATTATTTTGTATCTATTGCTAAACATCTAATTAATGTTTTTTTAATTAATTGTTTTTTTTTTAATTAAGGGGACCGTATGGTCTAGAAATTTGAAAAAATCGATTTTTTTTTTTTTCGATATGTCGAAAGTATAGTATCTCAAGAATATACTGTGAAATTTTCATGCGGAAATTCTCAATATTACAGCTTCTACAGCCCATAACGCAGGTAGAGAGCGGTCCGCGCGCTCCTAACGGGTCTAGCGCTAACCGGTAACCTAATCGGAGCGCAGCAGCTGTCCCAATCCTTCTCCGAAAATATATACCTGTATATAGTACATACTATATACCTATATATACTTTTCCCTTCCCCGAAATATACCTATTGTCGAACATTTGTGAGGGAAACGGTCATTTCGCTTTCCCCTGACTTGATCAGTACAACGTTACGTTTTGACGAACCAACATCGAAAATTTTGAAATAAAATATCAGAAAATATGGATAGAAAGCAAGGCCGTGACTCTTCTAGACGACCATCTTCTGTAGGTCGCAAAAGATATTTCAAGGGCAATCGATTCACTATCGAAAATACTACTGATTTTACGAGCACGTCTGCGAAAAAATTAAAAGGCAATGAGGAATTGGAAGTAAACGTTAATCCTACTTTCAATTATTGCATCATCGAATTCAGCATGATATTTTTAACGTTGCAACAGTTGTTGAAGTGTAAAGATTGTAACGGTGCGGTCACTTTTAGCAAAAACGGACAACGTGGTCTAGGATTCAAACTCTCTGTGAAGTGTGAGTGTAAAGAAACTTTTATTTTGTCTTCGCCGTTAATTGATAAGGCATTTGAAATCAACCGTCGACTTGTTCTCGCCCTGAGAATGCTTGGAGTAGGATTTGAAGGCTTGAAAAATTTCTGCGGTCTCATGGATCTTGGACAAGGAATTTGTAAGAGTACATATTACGGCATCGTGGACAATATAAAAATTGCAGCTGAAGCCGTCGCGAAAATCGTTTTCCAAAGAGCATTGAAAGAAGAAGTCGAGTTGAATGTAAAAGCTGGGCGTCCCGCGGATGAACTTTCTGTGTCTGGTGATGGATCGTGGGCGAAACGTGGATTCTCATCGCTTCTCGGTATTGCCTCGTTAATAGGGAAATACAGTAATAAAATTTTAGATGTCGTCGTCAAATGCAGTATATGTCAAGCCTGCTCTCAATGGAAAGGCCAAGAGGATACGATTGAATATGAAGCGTGGTATCGAGAGCATGAAGATCACTGTGACGCAAATCATACCGGAAGTGCTGGCAAAATGGAGGTAGACGGCATCGTGGAAATGTTCAAGAGATCGGAAGAGTTGTACAACGTAAAATACGCGAACTATATCGGAGACGGCGACACGAAAACGTTCAAAGCCTTATTGGACACAAAGCCTTACGGGGATGATTTTTTAGTTTGCAAAAAAGAATGTGTTTTGCATGTTAAAAAACGTTTGTACAAACGTGCTGTTGATGCGAAAAAAAAAACATGCACAAATAAAGAAAGCAACAAAGAAATTGACAGAAAAAGAAGAGGGAAAAAAGACACAGCGGAAATCGATAAATAAAACACCGAAGCGTCAACAATTGACGAATAAATTATTGCAAGAGCTGTCAACTTATTACGGTCTAGCAATTAGACGTAATTCAGATTCGACTGAAGGGATGAGAAGTGAAATATGGGCAGCATATTATCACAAAATTTCAACAGATGAAAATCCGCAACACTCGTACTGTCCTCCAGGTTCCGAATCGTGGTGCAAGTGGCGTCAAAGTGAGGCTGCAGGTACTTTAGACACCTACGAGCACCCACCTGCTCTGTGCGATGAAGCACAAGAGATATTAAAACCAATTTATGAAGAATTGACAGCAGAGACTTTATTGGAAAGGTGTATTGGCAGTAATACGCAGAACAATAACGAAAGTTTCAATGCTTGCGTGTGGCACCTTGCGCCGAAACATCTGTTTGCCGGAAAAAAAATCATTGATATTGCCACTCACATTTCCGCTTGCATATTCAATGAAGGATTTGCATCCCTATTGAAAATAATGGAGACCATGGGCATAACAATCGGGCCACAAGCGGAGCAACTAGCGCAAAACCGAGACGAGCTGCGAGTATCGAGCGCCAACCGTAGGAGCACGGACAACTCCAAAGAGGCTCGGACAGCTCGAAGAAATGAAAGGAGTGAGGAAATCTTGAATTATGAACGTTCCGAAGGAATCCTATATGGTGCCGGAATCGCGGATTAACTGTAAGTATTCAAAATTTGCTCAATTTTTGAAAATATCTGTACCTCAAACTTTAAACTCATTTATCTCGAAACGACTTTTTTCGGCACTGCGCAGGTGAAAACAAAAAAACTATTCAACCGAATCACTTGAAATTTGGATATGTTGTTCACAACATGTATGGCTATCGTCGGAACTACAATCATAATTTTATTTAAATAATTTCTTATTGTTTATACTAAAAAACTAGTGAAAAAAAAACCCGATTTTACGAATTTTTTTTCAAAAGCGCGCCATTTTGTCAATTTTTAATTTTTTCGATTTGTTCTAGTCCCGACCATAACTGCACTCTTTCTGATTAAGAATCTTCTTGAATTTTGTGTTTCAGATGAGTAGAAGTCTCGGATCGATCTTCACCGTCCGGGTCGGATTTTTCGAGAGGGTCGTCTTCAATGCCAATTATATGATAATAAACACTGTTTTTAAAATTAAAAAAAAATTTTTTTGTATACTTAATAAAGGTAGTAATAAACCCGAAAAGTTAAAACATCGATTTTTAAATTTTTTATGGCAAAAAAAAATCGTGAAAATAGGTGAAATTTTCGTGCTCTAGACCATACGGTCCCCTTAAAATACGAAATGAATTTTTTTGTTGTATATCATTTGGGAATTTATTTATTCGTAAACATCTCATTTATTTTATATAAATGAGATCATTAACATTTTGATATTTTAAGTTTGGTTAAATTAAATCTGCACTAAGAAAAAACTTTTCTTGACCTAAACAAATTTTATTTCTGTCAACCAAAATGCGGGCAACCAAATATTTTGGAGATAAGACAAAATAATTTGTGAATGGCGAGACAAGTCATTGGACGAACCAACAAAAGTGCGGGATAAAAAAAAAAATTGATGTTAATCCAACAAAATATCGTTCGAATAAATTTATTTATTTATTTATCGTAACGATATCGTTTAGCCAATTTAATAATTGAGATTCAAACAAATATTTCGGTAAAGCAACAAAAAATTACGCATAAGGAAATAAATGGTTCCAGTTGTTCGTACAAAATTATTTGGTTACGGTGATTTAGTTGGTTCCTCTACAATAAATTTTAGTAATTCAGTTGAATAAACTACATAATTTGCCCTTCAACAAGAAAACAGTTCGATCAACCATTTTTCAACCAAAAAAATGGATTTAGTTCAATGAACAATTTTTTTTTACTCAGTGTAAGATTCTATTTTAATATTCGTTTATATTGGTAGTGCGGGTCTCGGGGGTGGATTTTTAATGACCATATGGGACCCGAGAAATGGAGGTGAGGCAACTTTTCTCGATGCAAGGGAAACGGCTCCCTCCAAGGCCCATAAAAGCATGTTTAATGGTGATGCAACTGCGGCGATGTACGGTCAGTTGATAAAACAATTGTTTAATTATACTTATTTCGTAAATTAACTAAAACAATAATTATAACTACTACATTATTTCTTTAATGGAAATTCATTACGAAAAACTGGATTGTGGCAAATTTTTTATTGATATGCAATTCAAATTAAATTTTTGACCTTCAATCCATAATTATGCGACGTACAATACCTGAGGCAAATTTTCCATGTGTTTTTTTTTGTATTTAAAATGGGGAAAAAACATTTACAGGTGGTAAAGCAATCGCCGTACCTGGAGAGTTGTTGGGTTATTGGGAGGCTCACAAAAAATACGGGAAATTGCAGTGGTCCAAGCTGTTTGAACCGACCATAAAACTCTGCAAAGAAGGAGTTGTAGTGAACGATTATCTCGCCGCATCACTATTGAACAAAGTCTCTCTCATACGAAAAGAACCGACCTTAGCAGAAATTCTCATTAATCCGATAACGAATTCAACCTGGACTGTGGGTATTTTAACTTTAGCTCAATTTTTTCTTCATTTTCTTGCCCGAATATATATAAAAGGATATTCATATTTTTATACTCTTGTCACTTTTACCACAAATCGTTCACCCACAGGTTGGTGATAAAATATTCAGACCTCTTTTGGCAAAAACGCTGCAATATCTCGCTATCGTCGCAGACCCCATAAAACTATTTTACAATGGCACAATGGGCGAAAAATTGATCGAGGAAATTCAAGAGTTTGGTGGAATTATGATGATGGAAGATTTGCAGAAATACGAGTATGCAGTCGTTTTTAAATGTTTTATTATTTCTTTCCGAATCTTTAAATTCTTATCAGAATGAAACATCGTGAACCTTTCAACACGATAAATGAGTCCATCAGACAGATAAACAAGTTGATTTTTCTCTCTCTGTTTCTTTCTGCATATTTGACGTTTTCACGAGAATTATATATTTGGGTTAAATTTATATTTCGTTTCAAGAATTAGAGTACAACATTAAAATTTGCTTCGTTCAAATGCAGCAAAACGCCTTGTCATTTTTAAAATTGATCGCATTTTTTGTCGATTTTCATCACCATCTCCCAAGAAAAAGCAAACAAAAAAATCAAAAATAAAAAATAAAAAAGAAAAAGTGAAAAAAAGAAAAAAAAACAATTTTCCTAGTCTGAACTGCATTAAAAATGTGGGCAAAATTAAAAAAAAATCATATTGAAAAATTCCTTGCATTCCAACGATTTATTCGCCGGTATATTTTATTTGCATTTTTTCTTTTTCTGCAGAGTCAGATGGCGAAAACCGATAGTAAGTAAACGCGACAATTTAACAATCTACACCGCACCTCCGCCAGGTTCAGGGGTCATTCTCAATTTCATGATGAATCTTCTTCGTGATCTTGTGCCTACTACGGACGAAACGATATTCTGGCAGCGAATAACCGAAAGTTTCAAGTGGGCATACGCCAGACGAACGGAACTCGGTGACCCAGATTTTGAATATATAGGTCAGTACAAATATTGATGATGCTGAAGTTTCAATTCTTGGAATGTAACAACATTTTTTTATTTAACGCTAGACTCTTAGAATCTATTTTTCCAAACGTAAACCTTACAACGGGGTCGGAAAAAACCCCAATCTTTTCTTTAGCATAAAATATTCCTCATATGCAATAATAAAGTTTAATTATATCCCATTCTTTTCGTTATTTGATAATGAAGAGAATGATGTATAATAAAGTTGCATTTGGTGAAGATTTAATGATGAAACCTCTATAAAACGATAAAAAGTTCGAAAAAATGAAAAAAGTTTTTTACTGTTACAAAAAAAATTGGATTGTTTTCGACCTCGTTGTAAGGTTGAAATTTCTCAATCATTTTTATTAACATTAAGGAGGCATGTAGTGTGCAACCTTGGCATCTGCCAAACTTAAATATGAATAATTTAGATTTTTTTCTCGAAAAGATCATAAACTAAAACGATAATAATGAAACAGCTGGCTTTTTTTGGAAAATTGGATCATTTCGAAATAATCGAATAGATTTTCCTTGCAGTTGAACCAAACTTCGATATTATCGTTGATATCGAATGATACTGTCGTAATATCAATGTAATCACTTTCATATTAATCTGATTTTATTTTGCAGACGCCATTGTCGCTAATCTAACGTCACCATCGTACGCTGATGAGATAAAGAGAATGATTAATGATAATTGGACGAGTAATGATCCAAAATACTACGGAGTAACGAGCCTTACTCCGATCGATTCAGGCACAGCACACGTCTCTGTATTGGCTCCTGATGGCTCTGCAGTTTCCGTCACATCTACTATCAATCAGGTGTAAGTATCCAGAGATTAGAATCGTAGATTCAAACGAAAGCAGATGATAAAATTTCAGTGTCATGATAAAAGCTAAAAATTTACACTTACGCTGTATTTGTTATCTTGTTTGCTAATTGTCTTTTAATTCGTTGAAATACGTATGTAATTTGTTGTATTGTAATTGTAAATGTAATAATTTCGTCAAATTTTACTATTCTCAAACCCCAAGAAAAAAACAAATTTCAAGAAATGAAAGTTCTTCATTTCATTTTTATCATTTTTCATTTTTAAATCATTTTTAAACCAGCTTTATAGATTTGGAGAATAAAACAGATTGTTTACCACATTAGGGCGAATTTGCACTACCCAAATCGTATTTTTTTTAAATTTTTGTTTTCATTGTGACGTATTTTCACTATGTAAATATTATTTTTCGCATTCGAGACTATTATCATTTAATTCCTGAGAGTTTTTGCTCCAAGAAACTTGAGTTATGAATTGATTTTCTATTATATATGCGAGGTTTTGACAATGGAAAATCCCAAATCACACTAGTGTGGTTGGTATGTATGCTCGATAGAAGTGTAGTTGCTACCGGTTAAACAATGTTTATAGATGATTTTGTAAATAAAAGTACTTAATAAATTTCAGAACCTACAACAATTAGTACTTAGTAATTCTAGGGAAAAAAATTCAAAGTAAAAGGGACCTAAAATATTCACTACTATTGCAGCTTAGGTTCAATGAGACGCTCTAAAAGTACGGGTATAATATTCAATGATGAGATGGATGACTTTAGTTCACCGAACATGACAAACGGTTTCGAATTACCACCGTCACCATCGAACTTTATCAAACCCGGAAAACGGCCACTGAGTTCAATGGCACCGACAATAGTCGTAAGTTGCTCTGACAATTTTTCTCGTCTATTGATAAATTTTCATGATCGTTGATACCTAATTGATGATGTTTCTCCTCAAAAGGTTGACGATAACAACAAAGTGCGTTTGGTCATTGGAGCGGCTGGTGGAACTAAAATAACTACGGCGATTGCTACGACAATGATTTTGAATTTGTGGTCGGGTTACAACATCAAAGAAGCTGTTGACGCGCGAAGGCTCCACCATCAGGTATTTTATGTGCTGCAATTTCCTCACGTTAAACACCGTTAATATAAATCATATTTTTTTAAAACTCAATGCAAGTACAATAACGAAACGAGATGAATCGATAAATAGCAGAATAATCGAACAAAAGTATGATTATTTTTATTTGTGTACTGCCACAAAAAAGGTGGACGATTTTTGAATCATTGAGAAAGAAATTAACGTCGTGTTTGTTTAAAAACGTATCGTACAATTTTTCGATCGTAAATAATAATCAACGACATTATTTTGCAGTTAGTCCCGATGACGATTCACTACGAGCCTAATTTCAACGAAACAATATTGTCCAATTTGAAATCGATAGGACATAAGGCATCACCTTATACAGGAATCGGAAGTGCATTGACTGCAATAGACCAAAGTAATGGAAGGGTAATGGCGAATTCGGATCATCGTCGGCAGGGAACCGTCGATGGTTTTTGATTGAAAGCTTGCGATATTTAAAGACAAAGATCAGTGAAAGATGCTTCGCCAAATTTTTTTACGCTCAGTATTGTATTTAGTATGCATACGAATGAGAGAATGAAGAGAATATGAGAATTTGAAATTCCATTCCATAGTTAGATGAATAATTATAACGTTGTATTGAATGATATGCCGTTTGGGCTCTACGTTATATTTTTACATTAATATAACAGTTTTATACAAATTTACACAGCCAATTAAAAAGCTCGAATATTTTCAGCCTTATGTATTTTCGGAGTTTCATTGGGCTATAATAGTTCATTCTTCATATTTACATTATCGCAAACAATTTTTTCTACTTATACTTTTTTCGTATAAAAATGAATACATCATAGTTTGTAAGAGGATTATTCAACCTATAAATCACCCGAAATCTTTAAAAATTCGAGGATTACTATGATAATTCGCAATTACAAACCGAAATTACATGCTATTTTGTTTCTCACTAGACTCGAATTAAAATTCCAATTAATCACGGCGTTCTTATTGCCATTTATTATTAGATAATTAAACCGATCAACGAATTACTTTGAAAACTCGGTAAGGCCACAGAAATTTGCATTTTAGAAATGAAAATGACAAAAGAGAACTCGAAGTAACGTTCCGATTCATGAGCTATCGCTACTCTCAGAGAGTTTCGCTTCTTTCGTAACAACCGCCGTCGAGCGTCTCGGTTTTTTCTTTCGTCCCAATGTTTTTTTCGATTTTTTGAAAACCTCGATAGCACGCAGTTTTTTCTTCTGCGCGATAGCTCGATCTTTTTCGCGCTGAGGAATAAATTCATCGACGTTTGTGCCGTTGGGAATTCTTGCGACTTTGGTTTTACCTTCAGACTCGTTGAGATTCTGCGTACATTCTTCGCTGATCGAGGCCGTTGTCGAATTTTTCGAATCGTCGGTATCCTCGCTCTTTTTCGCTCGTTTGCGTCTTGGTTTTTTTTCTTTCGTTCCTGTGGATGTTTGTGGCTCTTGCAAATCTTCTTCTACCTCATCCGCGTTAGCCAATCTTCGAACGGCTTTCTGAACCCTCTTGCTCATCGTTGTTTCGATGGATTTGGGCACGGTGTCCACTTTAAAGTACGATGCTATTCCCAGTTGACTCTTCGCCTCGGACAATTTCTTTATCACAGGACCAATCATCTCCTCAAACTTGAGCTTCGTCCAGCCAAATTTTTGTCTCGTATAATCTGCGAGAAGCGTCAAATTCGGCTTACTCCAAGTGAACTTCTCTTTCGACTCGTCTACGGTCGGGAAAAGGTAAGCCTGAACGACAGCCTGGCTCGGAAAACCTAAAAACGTACACGAAATGTTAAAACCCAAGGAAAATGCACAAAAATTAAAAATTTATCGACGAGTTCGAATTTAAAGATGAATTCTTTTGCGTATCAATACACGCAAAGAACTTGTTTCATTTTACCTAAATTGTATCTTTTTATAAAACATTTTGAACATAGTAGCAAGAAAAATCGCTAGTTTGTGAAACATATTTGGCTTCGTATGTCGTGAAGGATTATCGAACCTTTTTCTATCTCCACGTTGCGGAGTTTGTTACGGAGAGTTGTTCGACCAGGACCAGCCGATCTTCCGGTTCTCAACCACGAGCAAAAGTTAGCCAAACCTCGAAGTAAATCATCACCATTGGTTGGAAAAGCGGCAAGTATTTCGAGAGCTGTTACAGGACCGATTCCCGGGACTCCAACAGTATAATCACTGCCAACTAGAAGAGCCAACTGTATCATTTGCTGCCTCGACAATTCTGTTGGAAATAAAAAAAAATCTTTTCATTTTGTGTCATTCCTAATTATCAAAATGATGATAAAAGAAAATAATCTGTAGACTCTCTTACTGAAATGATGTTCTATGTCATTCGATTTGTACTGCATAACGCGTTTGTTGTTGTTGAAAAAATTTTTGTAAACGCATCTTCCACCAAAAAGCCAAATATCAGAATCGTCTGTAACCGTACCGTCCGTCAGATCGATACTTTCCAAGTACGCACACTGTGCCTCAGCCTCCATTGGAGCAACCACGTATGGGATTCCAAATAGACGCAAAAGATCCTAAAAGTGGACGAAAAATTCACATTATTCAACGAATTTCATTTCAATATTTTTATGTCGTTTTGTTCTAACGGGAATTTTTTTCAATATTATATGTGTTACTGTTATTAGTTAATATTTTCTGTAATCAGCTGTTCTCAGTTTCGTTCGTTTAAAAAATTGAATATGATAATCGGCGAGTTTTTTTGAGATGAAAATTTAAACCTGAGCTTCCATACGCATTTGATCGGTTACAGCTGTAGCTTGTCTCTCCAATTTTCCAATATTCCCAGCCAGATCACTGTGTTCGCTCTCCAATTCCGCCTGAATGAATAAAAATATAATAGCTATCGATTTAAACTCATTTTAATATAATAACATTGTTCATGAATTTATTGATTTCTTTCCAAAATGAGGTTTTCAATCTTAATTTGATGAAGGAGGGAAACACCTTTTGAATCTTCCAAATTTTTTTTTTCATTCGCACACTATATTTTAATGTGTATAAAACTAAATTTAAAAAATAGGCGTTACCAATATCACCAAAAATATTGGATCGATCTCCTTCGAACTTTGCCGACACCTGAATAACGAGATTCTATTCTTAACGAACCCACAAGTTTGTAAAAATCTTTTAAAAAATATTTTATTTTCTATTGCAAAATAGAACAAACATTTCGCGTAAACGTCGTTGTGTTTCGTCGAACAAAAATTTCGTGTAAAATTCAAACAACTTTGAAAGTATGATATTTATGCAATTTTTTTTTGCTTCTTTTGGTCCTTCGACAATGTATAAATGTTAACAATAAAAAAAAATGTTTGATTTATTCAAGATCTATACAACGGCCATGATGTAAAATATGGTAAAAGAAAAAAATACGTTGCGTAGTAAATACTCAATTACTCATACTCAAAATTTCAAAAATATAAAATTAACCGTTTTTTTTTTTTGAAAAAATTGAATTATTTTCACCTACATAAAGACATTTCCCCCGTTAAGTTTTATTGAATTTTTTTTTTCATCGGGAAATACCTGCATCGAGACAAGTTTGTCATGATTGGCTTGTAACAGTTGAGGTTTGAATTTAGCGACTTGATCGCTCAATTCTTCAGAACGCGAAGTTGAAGGAATCGGTTGAAAGTCTGTTGATTCGACTGTCGGAATATCAATCGCTGGTTTATCAATGACAGTTTCATCAATCGTAGATTTATCAATGACAGGTTCATCAGGCTGCTTTTCAATGAGATTTTTCTTAGTGATATCAGATTCCCTTGATTCCACTAAGGACGCCGCAACTTTTAATTCTTCATTCGAGGTTTTCTCAACGATATTCGAATCATCAAGAATAAAAACTTCCTTGTGAATATTACTAGTATCACGTGAACTGATGTCGGAGAGATCCTGTGAATCTTTGGCGAATACGTCTGCAAATAAATCATCATCATCATTGAGGATCTCATCAGATTTGACCAAAATTTCTAGACTGGTATTTTTTTCCGGTATCGGAACATCGGGAATTTCAACGAGATCGGAATCCGTATCGGAATCGGATATGAGACATTTCGAAGTGCCAGCTACTTCTAGTGGCAAATTCGCAATTTTTTGAACGTCCGACGTCAAATCAACGGATTTAATTTCACAGATTTCTGGAGCTTCGATAATACACTCGTCGATATTGGATTTGGAAGTTTCGATTTTCGTTTCCTCTACTTCCTCGGGTTTCTTTTCCGGATATGGAAAAGCAGTTGTTTCTTTTTCCAACAGTTTATTTTCGTCTCTTGGCTCGGTTTTCCCTTTGATAGAAGACTTTGATTTTTGATCCTCGATGAGAGCGAAAATTTGTTCTTGCGGAAGACCCGCGTGTTCAAGCATATAAGCTAGAGCTGGATTTATGCATTGCTTGCCAAAGTATTTTTTCGGTAAATTCGGAGACGGTTGTACTACCGTTTTGGAAATGCAAGATTCGTCATCGGATTCCCAATCGCTTTCGAGATCGTATTCGTTTATATCAGCTATTAAGGACTCTTTCATTTCCTCACTTCTCTCAAAATTGTTTTCCAAATTAACGGAGAATTTCGAGTCGTTGAATTCGCTCACTTGGCTGGAACTTTCTCCAACGGTTTCTTCGCTTTCAGAACTTTTTTTCAATTTCCCAGGATCGTTTATGTAAATCAATCGCGTTGTACTGTCCGCAGCTATTCGAAATGTTTTATCTTGACGACTGGTTTCTATGCCTTGCTCGGTCAACATACGTTCCAATTCTTCGAGGGTCAGTGTTTTTCCACCCATTTCTTTCTCCGCCGATTCCAATGACTCCTGGACTCGTCGCCTTTTCAATAAACGCTGCATCTGAAAGCTCGAGAATTCGTGAGAAACTTCAGGCATTTCGTGTAAACGTCCCCATGAATTTTGTTTTCTCGTCTCTTTGAGATCCGTAAGAACATCGTAACGCACGTCAACGGGTAAAGCTTTGAAATCGTCGCTCGTTATATCAACGTTGTGAATATTTCCTTTCCATCTACATTGCTTTCGTGGACTCAGCTCCACCGATGTGTCTGAATCGTAATCTTCGTAATCGTCCAATTGTTCATCCGACAAACTTTCATTTTGACTCGGGATACTCGGCAATTTGAACATATCCGTTGCAGAATTCGGACTTTTAGAAATTGAGGATCCTTGGGAGGAACTTGTTTGCTTATCTCCGTTTCCTAGAGCCAAAACTCCTTTCACTGCTGTGTGCTTTATCAGATTTTGAATCAAGTCGTGCTTCATCTGTTGAGCTTTTGTAGCTGCAATTGCTTTTTGTTTCTTGCGAGATGCCTGTGGACAAAACTTGTCTTTTAAATCGCCATATTTTTACTCTTAATGGAGCCATTTTTTTCTTCATGTTGCTATTTTTTATTTATATAACATTGACTAATTCGACAAATATATTACAAATTGATATTTATAATGAAAATCTTGACAAATAATATTTTCCGTATATCTTTTGAAAAAATGTTGTAAAAATTAAACAAAATAATAAATTTGACATTGAGAATTTATGGCAGATAACTCAAGCAATTCAATTTAAATTCTCAAATATTTGCCTTATTTTCTAGGCACCAAAAACCTGGATCAGACAAAAATGAAGAATGTTTGTTCGTATTAAATTTTGAGAATTATATTTTAATATTTTACTTTTTTATCAAGATGTTTGCATTTCCAATCAAATATCAATTTGTATATTTATTTGAGTTATTTGCTTTGAATATTAAGATTACAGAATATTTAAAGAAAAAAAATTTGAAGTAGGTTGAATAATCAAAAATTTATGAACATTACGATAGTATTTTTCTTGAGCATGGGAACACCGCCATCAAAAACAAAAACAGGTTTTATTTTGAAATAGAGCAGTTTGCAAATCCTGTGAAAAAGACCAAGTAAATGGGCATTTGGTATGGCGCTTCCTTTGCGATCTTGATAACCCTGTAAAACCTGATGAATCCATATCGACACATCTGTTTATTATATCTCAGGAAATAAATAAAAAATTGCACATCACCAATAATAACTCTAGTTTAGGAGATTGACAAATGTGTTAAAGAATCTAAAGACATTTTTCTATATAATTTGTCACCTGAAAACAAATCTGTAATAAAAAAAACTATTGAGTATGATTTTTTGAGAAACAATAAAAACTAATTATTAAGGTATATAGTAAATTTTTATTTATAAATAGGAAAAATAAAAACTTTTGATTATTGGATTTATGTGTTTTATATTATATGCATGCAAAAAAGCTACAAATTTGAAAAATACTTTTATTAGGCATGAAAAAATATGATTTTTCGTAAAGATAAAATCCCAATCTTCATACGTTAAAAAAAGGATACCGATAGCCAGAACTTTGCCTTCGAGGGTTTCCAGTGGCACAGGTTTGCCAGAAGCATCCAGCAATCGCCACAATCCGTGCACTCCCATGTTTGCACCGGTATTTAATTGTGTCGAAATGTTTCGAGGGTTTGTTTTTGACGTTTACTTAACCTCAACTAAACGCTTTGTTGAACTGACAGCGAAAACCATGATGAATTTTCGACTGATATTCAGGCATATTATTGCCAAAACGTATTTAAAAATTGAAGATTTATTATTTGTATAATATTGCTCAATTAATTACGAATACATAATAAACTCGAATAGATACTATTCATCAATAACAGAAAGAACGAAACTCGAAGTTCAAAACGCGATGTGCGCGCAGACGCGTACCCAGGGAGACTAGAGAGAAGGAGTGAACACAGCATAGGCCAATTTGTAGTTTGCGTGCCCAAAACACGTTAATGCTATAGTTTCTGGTTTTGTCACTGCAGCGCTCGTGACCGAAAGTACTAATGCATAAAGTAGTAATAATCCTCAGCGGCGTGAAACTGACCTTGTACTTTGCGATCGCAGCGCCTCTCATTTTCTACCATTTTTTGGGAACACTTCTTAAGTACGGTGTGTTCACTCCTTCTCTCTAGTCTCCTTGCATAAGGCCTTGGCCGACACGGGAAACCCGTGGCCAGACTAGTGTCACTGACGAAAGTCGGGGGACTAGTCAAATTGAAGAAGAAGAAGAAGAAGAAGCGCGCCCATAAGGCCTGTTGTTCCATGTACATCTATGTTCTGTGACACGACGCAGGAAATTTCGATATAAACAAATTTTTTTTATCTAGTAAATTTTTTGCTGATATCTCACGTAAGTAGTACAATTTATTGTACAAATTTTATTTATTTAATACGTTTTATAAAAAATCGCACGGTTAGTTTTTGTGGTAAATAATTTGAGGTTAACTTTTTATCAATACACCTTTGCAGTTTACGATTTTTATGTGATTTTTTTTCCACCAATAAGTTTTTCCACTTTTAAGTAAATTTGACCTGACAGTTCAAGGTCTCCATAACTTCAACCATCACATCAAGAGACGCAGTAGCGGCTTGACGCCAAGTATTAAAGGAAAAGCCAGCACGAGCCCTGCCGCACTCTTCTATACTCGAATATGACAGTTTTCGAGCTTTTCTAATTTTTCAAACCGTCCTTACGGAGGGACGGGTTGAGCAACAAATCTGAAAATGAAGGACGATTTTTTTTAGATTTTTTTTAATTTACAAGAATGTGGAAAACTTGTCCTGAATCTATTAATGTGTTCAATTTTCTGTTTTAAGTTTTAATTAATTTTATCTTTTATGGCACACAAATTCAGAACAAGCATTTTTAATGAGTTTTTCCATTATTAAGCTTTTTTTTAATTTAATTCTCATTATACACAAAGAACAAAAATATTTGACTAGGTTTTTCAAAAGTAGAGAAATCACATTAAGAAAGCTTGCTGAAACTGATGCTCGTGCCATTTTCTTAATCTTATCATGGACGTTGAATTTTGAAATGTGTCATGACATGTATATTGCCCTAATTGATTTCAAGCGACGCTTTTTCTAGTAAATATACAGTGTTAAAATTGAAGCCGATGTATTTATTGGAAAACTTTTTTTGCCATGTGAAAATTTTTGTTTAAGTAATTTGATAAAAACTTTCAATTGGAATATAGCACATTTGAAATGTTTTATTTTGCTTACTATCACAACAATGCCAAAACTTGTGATTGCCTGTAACATGAAAAAATAATTGGTCTCAAACTAGCGTTTAACATTTTTATGAATATCACAATGTACTTTAAATTTTAGCATTTTCAGTATATTAGCAAAACAAAAAATTGGACGTATACCACAGCTCAATTGGAAATTATTGTATTTTTTTAGTACAATCTCTTCAGTACAGAGATAAAAAAATGACAAAATAGCATTATAGCATGCATATATTATAGCACACGTTTTATAATATAATATAGAAAGTTGAAAAGTCCAATGAATTCCATTTGCATCAGATGCGATTTGCTTTATTTATTGAAAGGAAATATATTTTTTTCTGATACAGTTCTATGCAGACTGCTTTGATAAGCAAATCTACAAATACATGTTTATTGAATTGGTTAACTATTTATTGGCATTCCCATGATATTGTGATGGTCAGATCTGCAGATATTCTAAAGCAACTGTTGTAAACTGCTGAATTATTGTGTAAAAGTTTTTATCGTCTTCATTCTCTGTTTATTGACACAGCCGTTGACTTCATCATTACTATTATTATCAACAAAAGTGGAGGAAGTCGTAACAAAATAAATTACAGCAATCACAGCAGAGAAAGAGAAAAAAATGGTGAGTGTGGTATCCAAAAAGGGATTATATATGGGGCATTCCACGCCAAATTTACAATTATTTTTTTGCATTTTTAATTTCATTGAATTTTTTTCTCAGTTAGTGCATAATGGAAGCAACTTACCTGATTTTTTTCAAATTTTTATCACGATGCGTTTGTTCGATACAAATTTTTGAAGAATTCTGCAACTTTTTTTTTTCAGATATCTATAATTCCCTGAAAAATCGAGCAAACCAAATAGATGAGGGGGTCAAAATTTTTGTTTTGATATGTGCTTTCGTTTGAAAATATGTAAAATATTATAAAAATATAAATACAACCAAAACTTTTAGCTCAAAGTAAAAAATATTCGTTTTCACCCTTTGTGTCTCCTTCGATTTTGTTCATAAATTTTTATAAAAAACTTATTTTTTTCATGAATTTTAAGCCTAGTTTGATCGTGGGTAAACCGTTCTTTCTATTTTTTTTTTTAAATTAAAACGTAGATTTTTTTTGTTTGATTATCTGTAACGTCCTGAAAAATTGTGGAAACCAAATGAATGAGAAGGGGGGAGGGGGGTAAATTTTTGTTTCGAAATGTAATTTGGTTTGAAGATGTGTAGAAAATTATCAAAACATTTATACTATCACTTTCAAATTCGAAGTAAAAAATATTTTTTTCCACTCTTTCTGTTATCATTGATTTTCTTCATAAATTTTTATGAAAAACTATTTTTTTTCTCATGAATTTTAAGCCTAGTTTGATCGTGGGCAAATCATCTTTTCTATTTTTTTTTTAAATTAAAACGTGGATTTTTCTGTTCAGTTATATGTAACTCCCTGAAAAATTGTGCAAATCAAATGAATGAGTAGATAAACATTTTTGTTTTAAAATGTACTTTCATTTTGAAGCATGCAAAAAATGTAAAACATGTAACGAAAATAACGTAACGAGTGTTGGCTAGCTTTTTGAAATATACCATAAGGCGCATGACAGATAATAAATCAATACATTCATTATAAAAAAGAATACGTAATAAACGATACCTCTTATTTTCAGCTTATTAAGACAGATGTTTATTACGTGTATGAAAAATCGATAGGATTGATTCATATTAAAAAATTCAAAATATCGTAGATTATGTTCGAAGTCATTTACCAGAACATATTTATTGCATATTATGAGTAGTGAAAAAGAAGAACACTCGATTTACCCATTATCGCTCTAGATTGGAGATTCATTAAAAAAAAAACAGTTTCCCCAAAAAATTTATAAAGCAAACCGTAAGGAACACATGATGTGAAAACGGACATTTTTTGCTTGAAATAAAAAATACTGGTTGAAATAATGTATGAATAATTTTTTGCATGCTTCAAAATGAAAGTACATTTCAGAACAAAAATGTTTATCTCCTCATTCATTTGATTTGCACAATTTTTCAGGGAGTTACCTATAACTGAACAAAAAAATTCACGTTTTAATTAGAAAAAAAATAGAAAGAACGATTTTCTCATGATCAAACTAGGCTTAAAATTCATGAGAAAAAAAACAATTTTTCATAAAAATTTATGAAGAAAATCGAAAGGAACAAGAAGGGTGGGAACGAATATTTTTTACTTAGAATTGGAAATACTGATAGTATAAATGTTTTGATATTTTTCGACACTTTTTCAAACGAAAATACATTTCAAAACAAAAATTTTGACCCCCTCATCTATTTGGTTTGCTTGATTTTTCAGGGAGTTATAGATATCTGAAAAAAAAGTTACGGAATTCTCCCAAAATTCGTATCGAATAAACGCATTGAGATAAAAATTTGAAAAAATCAGGTAAGTTGCTTCCATTGAGTACTAACAGAGAAAGAAAACTCCATCAATTAAAAATGTAAAAAAAATTGTAAATTTGGCGTGGAATGCCCCATATACACCTAGGGGGCAGTGGAAGCAGAGCAAAGTTTGACAATTTTTTTTTCATTGAATAAATTGTTTTGTTTGAAAACTAATGAACGTTTTTCGAAGTTGATAGTTTCATGTGTATTCAGTCAAATTTTAACAAATCAATATTGAACAATACGCCGTTTAGACGCGTGATCCCGTAGAAGCCAGTTGGCAAAAGTGCTTTTGCGGTAATCATCGTAACTCCGAGATTTTGTACCTGAAAACGAAACAAGAAAAATTTTCCAAGAGTACATGGAAAAAAGGAGATTTTGTCACAATCGTGTGCTGGCCTTTTGCAAAGTAATAAACCAACTTTTTAGCTGGGAAACCTTCACGTGGAAATCTTTAGCTTCAATTTGCTTTAAAAAAAAATTGCGGTTTTTTTGAAGAGTTATTGAGGTTTTTGCGAAAAAATACAGGTTTTCGAAAATGCACCGGAACCCTATGGGGTTGGTAAAAGTTTGTGAAAAGCATAAAAAGTTGTGTTCTGTGTTTTCTGGTGTTTTAGATTTTTTTTTCGAAATTTCTTGTTATTCCTACTTTTCTTTAAGAATCGGTGATAGGTATGTCTCATTAATTTATTATCTTAACTTGAAAAGTGCATTAACCAAGAGCAAAAAAAAGATATACTTTACCATTTTTAACACATAAGAATTTTTTGACCATTCTTAGACAGAATTCTTTTTTATTAGGATGAGCGAAGCGAGTCCCCATCATGCAACAATTGATTTATTTTTGTGGTACACTTTGTGAAAAAAATACTAAATATTTAGGCTTGAAATTGAACAGTTATTTATAATGCCGTCTAGATGTGTTATCAATCAGTTATTGTTTATGCTGAAATTTCGGTTATTGAAAAAAATTGCTTTTTACTTTTAATTTAATTTAAAAAAAATACTCATGTTTAGTGCTGCCCCTTTCAGAATGTTTTGAAACATGCATATAGTGCTGTCATGTCTAGAAATTCCGATTAATTTATTGTATGTTCTAGGCGCTGAATTATACACGGTTTAATTCGAGTTCGAGATTAAAATAGGTTCATTTTCTTTAGACGAAATGTTTTTCAGATAATAAGGTATGTTTTTGTTTTGAAACGTGTTTTCATTTAAAAATATTTCGAAAATAATTGAAATCTTACTGCAATCAGTTTTTTCAATTCTAAGGAAAAAATGTCTTTTTCCAAAGTGATTTTCTCCTTCGACTTTCTTCGTAAATTTTTAAAGGAAACTATTATTTTTTTTGTTTTAAGAATTTTAAGCTTAGTGCAATCGTGGGCGAATCTTTGGTTCTATCTTTTTTATAACTATAATGTAGATTTTGTTTAAATGACTTTAACAATATAACTCCCTAAAAATCGAACAAACCGAATGAATAAGGGAGTCAAAATTTTTATTAAACAGAAAATGTTCTTATAAACGATTTTGTAGCATTAAAAATTCGCATATGATAACTTGTAGAAAACAAAAACTCTGAATGAGAAACTTTATTTATAACAATAGTAAATAATAATAATAATAATGATGATGATGATGATGATGATGATGATGATGATGATGATAATAATAATAAAATGATGAATAAAACTTGTATTTAAAAATGGAAATTTTGTAAAAGATAAACTAATTTATTATTCCACATGTAAATTACATCATCATCGAGCTTCGCGAATCATTATAAAGTTGAACTTTCGCTAATATTTATATTATCTGTGTATGTTTTTTATTGTAAATATTTTTTGTTGCTCCCAAATTATTTTAAAGGCTTCAAAGTTCGGAAATAAAACTTCATCTGCTCTTCATATTTTGGTTTGGCCCTTACAGTTTTCTAGTTACGCTAGTACTTTAATGAGACAAACCGTCGATTTCAAATTATATTTTACTATCACTGTAGCGAAATTGTTTTCAAGTTCCTATTTATCAAATAAAGCACTTGAAACTATACATGTGAGAAAATCTCTCATCGCGCGCCCAATGTTTAATGTGTACGTAACACGCTTGCTGACGAGTTAAACGGTATATCCAACATTTTTTTCTAACAGGAAAGTTTCAGGGTGGCTAATACTTTTGGCCGTATATTCAGTACGGCCTCGATACCCTATTTTTCCCAAGTATTCCGATAATAAATAAAAACCGATCACCTCTTCAGCACTGTGCCTCTATCATTAAAATGTTTCATTTTTGCATAAACAAAGTTTTACCAATAAAGTATTGAAGTGTAATAAGAAAAACGTGTAATATATATAATATAATGAACACTTTTTTGTACATTCAAAAAATTTATTTGTAATATTTTCTTTTTCTCTTTTGCTTTTGCAACGATAAAGATGCTCAAGTTGCAAATACTTGAGTACGTGGAGCATAAGAAACGTAGCGGGAGCACAGAACTTAACGAATTAATTTAGTACCGGCAGCAAACAAACATTTTTGTTACGGTTACTGATCGGCCGTCCGCAGGGGTGCTCTTGTAGCAAAATTGATATGTCGCGGTAACAAATGCTGCGTTACATCAGCGCAGTATTTGCTACACCAGCAAATTTATCTCAAATTTCAATTTTTTGTCTCCATAGCAAATATTATTATGCTATCGCAGGGATAATAATGCTACACGCATTTATAGCAATGCTACCGTAGCTAAAACACCGTTAGCAAATGATTTTTTGCTGTCGTAACATATACATTTCTCTCCGTGTAAAGGTGTAATAAGAAGGTTTTGTAAGTAATGTATAACATACATGTAGAGAAACGATTCACGTTATGAATCGGAATAATACATTCTTCTCCTACTCTGCTAAAAACAGGTCAAACGCAAAATGGGCAGTAAAAGGAAAGTCGCTCAACCTTCAAAACAATCACCCCGTTTGCTCACAGGAAGAGCCAAAAACCGTCCTCATTCGTCGGTGAGTTTTTATTATTAGTTTGAATTTGGAACGGCATCCCATGGGTACCGAAATTCTCTATAGCGATCTCTTTATTAATTCTCTAATTCGTAGTTCGTAATAATTTTTGTAGAATAAAATTATTGGCATGAATATATGTGCAATTCATTCTTGAGAGTTGATAATGTCTATTTAAATATTTCATTATAAAAGTTCAGTAACATTCAAGGCTTTTAAGATGCATAAATAAAAACTCTCCATGCTGTATACCTAGCATTTATCTGTATATTCACATGTCCATTCACTAGCGATCGAGTGTATATTCATTGCTAATTTCGTCCATTCACTGGCGTCTTAGGAATTTCGCTACTTATTAATAAATTTCTTCAATATTATTTGTTGCAATCACCCCGGATTTTTTTTTTACTATAACAATACAATCCCTTCCCAGCTATTGGGTTTTAAACTTAATTCCCACTGTTTTTTAATTAAAAAAAAATATTATTTATAGTTTACAGTACATTCTATTTTATTCGAAGTATTGTCTTTCAGAAGCTACGACCTTTTCCCATCTTTCACGCAACAAATGGATTCCACGTCAATAGAAATCGTTGCTTTTTGAGGCGATCCATTCATCGATCCATTTTTTGATATCTTCTAAAGACTTGAAATGCTGTGATGACAAATCATTCTGAATTGCTCGAAACAAATGATAATCAGACGGTGCTATGTCCGGTGAATACGACGGGTGAGGTAAGACTTCCCAGTTCATGTCCTTTATATACTTTTTTACGGTTTCTGCTACATGTGGCCGAGCATTGTTATGGAGCAAAATTAGTTTGTTATGAAGTTTAGCGTATTCAGACCGCTTTTTTCTAAATAAGTAGTTTAGTTTCATTAATTGTTTATAGCGAATAGCTGTGATCATTTCACCCAGTTTCAGCAACTCATGGTACACCATACCTTCTTGATCCCACCAAACACACAACATCACCTTTTGAGCTTGAATACTGCGTTTTGGCGTTGATGGACCTGGTTCACCTGGCAGTACCCATGCTTTTTTTCGTTTGGGATTTTCATAATAAACCCATTTCCCATCGCCAGTCACGATTCGATGTAAAAATGACTTCCTTTCGCATCGTTCAAGCAGCAATTGACAAATGGTTTTTCGCTTTTCGAGTTGTCTCTCGTTTAATTGATGTGGTAACCAATTTCCCGCTTTTTAACCAGGCCAAGATTATGTAAACATTTGCTAACAGCCATTTCAGTAACGTTTAATGTACCAAACAATTCTTTAAGGGTCTGACATCGATCTTCATTGAGTAAGGCCTCCGCGAAAGCGATATATCACTCGTTTTACGATACCGTGGTCAAACAAATTCACACTGCTATAGAAAGTGTAGGCAACATATCCATGGAAAATGCTTTAAAGGAATAACAAAAATTAACAACAGAAATGGGGAAAGGCCCAGGTTTGACTGTTTCTGGTGATGGAACTTGGTGCAAACAAGGTTACTCTTCGCATTACGGCGTATCGACGATTATTGGATATTACTCACGGAAAGTGATAGATCTAATAATTGTCTTCTGACTGCAAAGTTTGTGAGTATTGGAGTAAGATTTTAGGTACAATTGAATTCGAGCTGTGGAAAAAAATCACAAAGAGGAATGTTCTGCCAATCACGAAGGGTCCGCTGGAAAAATGGAAGTCGATAACATAGTAAAAATATTTTCGAGGTCGATAGAGAAATATAATGTCCGTTACACGAATTACATCGGAGATGGAGATTCAAAGACATATAAAGGAATTGTTGACGCGAATCCATACGAAGAAAAAGTGATGAAAAAGGAATGCATAGGTCATGTGCAGAAAAGGATGGGCACACGACTTCGTAAAGTCAAAAAAGAAAAAAAAGGTTTTGGTGGCAAAGGAAAGCTAACCGATAAGCTAATTAACCTTAACTTAACTTAACTAATAAGTAGTCGACCAGGAGCGTTGCGCTACAGCAAAATTCTGAGCACAAAAAAGCACGAAAGAATCACGCCAAGCACGTAGATCTTCTCAAAAAGAGGCCCAGAATGCTCAATCAGCTGCTGAAGGGGACATGTATGGACCAGGAACCGCTAATTGAAGGTAGGACTCACAAAAACTGCACCGTCAGCCGAATAACCGCACATTTACTTTCTTTTGCGATTATCTCGAAACTACATTTTTCTAAATGGCTCCAAGTAAATCTCGTAAACTATCGGTCCGATTGCTGTGAAATTTGTACACAAGTATTTGTTGTGAAATTTGTATACGGTGACGTAGGATTTTTGCGATTACTTGATTGGTTTTTTTTTTTGGCGTTTTTTCTCGTGAAATTTCGGTGAAAAATACATATTTTTTTCTTCGGCTCACCATAATTTCCATAATGGTCGAAAAAAAATATCACTATGCTACATTGTAGCGACACTATCCATGAGTGAACTAATTTTTTTTTTTCAGATGCAATATGGCGGTGATACACCTACGGCCATATTTGATATAGGCCTC
Organism: Rhimphoctona megacephalus; assembly: GCA_963989365.1. Lineage (NCBI taxonomy): Eukaryota > Metazoa > Arthropoda > Insecta > Hymenoptera > Ichneumonidae > Rhimphoctona > Rhimphoctona megacephalus. The sequence continues at coordinate 8,440,654 of OZ022422.1, read as the reverse complement.
CGCACGACATGCGTGTGTCGTGCGGAGGGCCTCGGCGGAAATTTCTGCAGCGCCGCCATTTTTTAATATTTTGAAATAAATTTTTTTTAAGGTATTCTTAAAGTTGCTTCTTACCTCGTGTTAAAAAATAAAAATATTTCGTTTTATACTTTGGAGTTTATGAATTTTTTTAAATATACCCTTTTTCCGAACGGCCAGGGTGGCCAGACGCCTTAAGGTCAAAATCACCACTTTTGAATCGTCTAAACCAATCTTTGCACGTTGTTTCAGACACAGCATGTTCACTATAAGCTTCTTGAAGCAAGCGATGCCTTACAGCAACACTTTTTCTTAAATTAAAGCAAAAAAGCAAAGCTTTCCGTATATGCTGTTTCGTTGGTTCAAAATCTGACATTTTCGATATTATAAAAAAAGTAGTGTGTACAAGTAAATTCACTCTCGAATACTGAATATTGCAGGTTATGTCCAATACTTCAACACAGTATAGTTTTAGTGTTACTTCCATGAAAATAAGACTAGTTACCCCATCTCATATAAAACAGCGAGAATTAAGTGTAAAACCCAATACAACAATTGGAAAAATTATTCTAATATATGAAACAAATGAGAAGAACTTTCATTCATTGTGAACATTTATATGATATGCGTGAAATCAAAAAAGTGCAAAAAAATAAAAATTACAAAAACGACATGCCTTAAAAAAAAGTTTGAATTTCACATAACATTTTTTGGGATATTTTGCAATAGAAAAGTACTTTTGTTTAATCATTTTTTTAATCCTATATGTTCAGTACTAGGTAAAATTGTTATTTTAATGTGGGCAAAATTTCAGTGAGATCGATCAAATATTTTTCGATTGTGTCGCTCACACCATTTTCCAAAATACAGTTGATAGAAATTTGACTTAGGGCGGGTTGTTCCAACTTCTAAGTAAGCCTATCTGGCAATTAAAGATCTACAAGTCAATGCTCTTAACCACCAGATAAGCTACCTAGAAGTTGGAACAACCCGCCCTTCTTGAACTTTTCACAGCCTGCTTCGACTCCAAGCGCTCCACGTTTCTAGACTACAATATCAAAAGTGCTTGGGATTGCGCTTCAAAATTTTGCATCCATATCTTTAAAATATACTAAAATTTAACGAAAACGAAAAAAATCATTTTTAAAAGTTCTGAAAGTATTTCCCCCTTATGCGATATGTTGATATTAAACATATTCATTATTAAATTTATAAATGTTTAAAGTTCATTCGAGCAGGCCTATTAAATATCCGAATTGAAAACATTTAACAATAAATTTGAACTCAGTGAAACAAAATTGATCTCAGTGCTATAACTTTACGTTGTCGAAGACGATAACGGTTATCATATTTTACCTATTGATATCATTATTGAACGTTCCATTCCTTTGTATCGCTAAGATTACCTGTTGCGTATAAGATGTACTGATGATTACAAATGGTTTTAAAGCTCGTAACGTTAAAATGGCATGAACAATATTTTTACTATTGGTCAGTTGATTAATTATTGATGAAAGTTTCTGAATTCTTCTTTCGGATCTTTTTTTTAATTTTAGTTTTTGGATCTCAAATGAAGCTGTCCAACTTTCATAACCGAAGGTATTAAAATATCTTAGGCTTCACAACAGAAACAAACAATTCGTTGCATTCCAACTAAGCTAACTACATCACTATGATTAGAATAGATTTTTTTCTCAAGAATATTACTGCTCAAAAGTTCGGGTGGACTAGTCGATATTTCTAACGGCACTGAAAATTAAATAGCTCGGTAAAAAAAATATAATGAAATTCAGCGAAAGGCGTGTTAAAGCGAACAATTTCAGTTTCATTTAGTCATCTATAAATATTCTTTACGATTTCTTCTACCCGGTACGCATTTTCGGACGGAGCCGTTTTTCGGTTACTTTTTGGCTGTCGAAAATAGCCGAAAAACAGCCCCATCGAAAGTGCGTACCGGGTTCAAAAAGATCGTAAAAAGTATTTAAAGATGGTAAAGTTGAGCTGAGTTTGTCCCCTTTAAGAGTATGGATCAGTCACTTAACATCACCTCGAATTTTCGAAATTGAAATTCTTCGACACGGTTTGACCGAATACAAAAAAGCTCTGTCAGCAGTCGCGGGCCGATGGCAAAAATCCGCTGACAAGGCCTTTTTGCAATCGGTCAAACCGTGTCGAAAAATTTCACTTTCGAAATTTGCAGCTATTTCTCTCGCACTCACGGTGGCGAGATACCGACTGACCCATACTCTTAAAACGGGTTCACTAAAATCGATGGCATTTTTTTTTTTTTTTAATTGAACTGTTCAACTTTTAATGCGGCTAGAAATTTCGACTAGTGCACCCAAACTTTTGAGCGGCAGGGTATGTATAGTTGTGTTAATTAGTACGTAGATATGGATGAAAAGATTACTAAGTTGATAAATCACTGGGATTAATAAGCGTCACTTCAAATGCTTTCGCTTTTCATTCTTTAAAATTGTTTTTGTACATTTTTTACGGTTTAATATCTACAGGGTACAACCAAAGCCTCCAATGAAAAAGTTCAAGAGCTGCTCATAGAAGAACAATAGCTCAAAGAAGCCAACTCAGTACTCATGAACACATATGAGCAGCAAGAAAAAAATCGAGGAGCAACGAGTGAAACTGGAAGCCTTACGCCAACTGAACACCATTGCACACCGCATTACTGTTAACTGGAGAACACTTAATTCGAACTGACAGAAGTTCTCTGGTAAAATTTCAGATTACAATAATAGTTTTTATGTATAAATGAAAAATGTTGACTCAGCCTAAATTCGATTTCATCAATGCCAAATAAGTGTTCCTGAGGTTGACATATATTTGCAAAACTGGCCGTTTGAAAGCCTTGAATGTATCTTGTCTTAAACTTGTTGCTTGTCTAACACTGCTTAAGGAAGTTCTACTCGAATCTCAAAAAAGTCGCAAGGCTTTGAAATTTTAATTGCACCTTCGGAAACGTATTCCACGCGCACCTGCAAAATTTAAACAAGTTTAACCACCTACTTTCTGAGATAAAAAATCGTAAAATTACCTCCAAATTACACAAAGTCTTATGGCACGTATTGTTATGACGCGACAATTGATTTAATATCAAGTAGTTAAAAAGGTGGTAGCTTATTGAAAATTGTATCAAGCGTAGACTTATATACTACAGTGACATGGAAAAAAAAGGATCTGATTCACCACGCATGTCATGAGATATAACGAATTAACTTGTGAACATTCGTCGAATTTCTTGAGGTATAGACGCACAAGCCTTCGACGTAGCAACTTCAAAGAGGAAAAAAGAAACAAAAAGATTAAATAGGAGAAAGCAATAAAATCAGTGGTCAAATTTTTATAATACATTTTACACCTCAACGGAGTTGTTCCTCTGAAACCGAATATATATTAGATTGACATAACATATGCTCAAAAAGTCCCGTAAATCCAGTCTAAACCTAACGAAAATGCCGTCAACCAACTGTCAGTTGCTTCAACGTTGGCATGTTTTAGACTTCAAATTCCGTACTGCAAATAAAATTTTTTTTCAGTATTAAAGCTTCTGGACTAAATCCTGAAGTAAAATAATTCAATTTTATTCACTTAGAAGGAGTAAAATCTGATTATAGATGTATTTTATGCTACGATTTTTTTTTTGTTGTTGGCATAATCAGGTTAGTAGCAGCGCGGCTAGCCTATGTATAAGCATAGGGATCCCCGTCGCCCCGTGCGTCCCTCAAAGTAGGAACAGAATTTCCTTAATAAATTGGTAGTGCATATTTCGAGGGTACCGTCAAGTCAATCATTCAACAAAACCTTGAAGTTTGTAATAATGATTGCCGGTTCAATTTCATTCACGTGAACATATGATTACGTCCAATTAATGGTTGGCTTCGATTAATTTCGTTTTTTTGCCCAAAACTTGACTTGACGAACTCAAATATTTTACAATTGACAGATTTTTTGTACAAATAAGTAAAAATATATTCCATTTTACTGGAACAATATTGAGCCAAGTTACCGACCTTTTAGGAAAGAATTATAAGTTTGAAAATCGTATCAAGAGACGCGGTAGCGGCTTGACGCCCAGTTTATATGACACTTTATGGAGATAACCTGCCGCCCATATTTCTATTTAATAATTTATATATCAAATAATTCTAGATGTTTGATATATAGTGTCCTATGGTTACAAAAAATTCTAAAGATTCTGTAGCAACAATAAAAACTGGGAGTCACCGGTCATTTAAACGATTTCTGTTCACAGTTGGGACTAACAATTGGTTACAACTTTTTTTTAGCAAGATCCTGTCTAATTTATGAACAATTATGGAGGGCTTTGCTTATGCGCCCAAAAAATATGGACCTCCGTGAAAGAAATACCTTAAGGAGGTACGACTAGTTCTCCGGAGTCAAGAAAGAGCTTAAATAAAAAAATGTCAGCTATTCTAATTTGTGTTGAATATTCATATAATTCATTGTCATTGTTTCTAATATGGCACATTCGTGGTAAACAATTAGTTAAAAAAAATATTGATTGAAAAATCAGATCATCAACAATTCGGGAGTCGAAGCATAGTAAAGTTAGGTGCGCCAACCGCATCTGCCGTGACGCACGTGCTATTTCCTTTTTGACCGGAAATCGAAACTTTCTCGTAACGTAGTACTTGATCTACACGGTAAAATTCCATTTTTTACAATATCTGTTACGTCTAATCTACCAATTTTTCGTTTTTCATGAACTTTGTTGAATACATGAATAGCGAAACTGCGATCATTCAACTTCCGGTCAACATTTTTCATAAGGCGACGTACTTTACCAATTAAAAACTCGCCTTCTCAATTTTAGTACGGAAAAACCACACAGTCAAATGTAGTTTAAATTTTGGGTATATGTGCATAAAGTATTCCTCTACATAATATAAAAAATTCAAGTCCAAAAGTTGGATTCGTCGTAATGATCGTGCCTCCTTGAAGAAGTTGCTCACAATATACGTGGGAACTTGTGGCTGACGATGAACCGTTTTGATAGCAGCGGTTCTTATAGGTGAGATCTCAAGTTATGACAACGCCGTCATTGGCATGCACGCTTTTCAAGTGCACTACTAAGATCCAGTCATATACCAATGTGTAATGTGAGCTTGCATTGTTACGACCGTTGTGACTGGAGTTGAATATAGCGTGTAGCATAGCTCTCATAAACTTTGATTCTGTGGACCTCATTCCAACAATCAGTAGAATCGAGGATCGAGTCTACGAATAATCCAGACGACTATCGGACGTCCTAAATATGCGTAGTACACACTAATAGTTTTGTCCCTGCCATTTGAGACCGAACAATCTGCACAGGAACTCATTTGGACACCAATGTAATACCTAAACCTTGTGGTATCATTTTTCTTTTCACGTTTATCATGCATAACAAATGTAAATCGCACGTTATTCTGGAAACAACTCGTCGTTCCCTATTATTAGATTATTAGTATTTGCAGTGACGCTTTTTGTTTTTGTTAATATGGGCATGTTTGTATACAATTTCTCATAATAGTGCCACATTAAAACCAAGTACGATATATTTCAGAGATTTTCCTAAATCACACCTTGATGAAACGACATTTACAGGAGATGGCGGATTCCCTGCTCATCGACTGGACGAATGAAACGACCCAGGAGGTAACTATAATGTAATTTTTTTGTTCAACAAGTTATTAGACTTTTCTTTTATTTCAACGCTAGGGGTTATTCCAACTAGATAGAATTTATATTGTCTTAAGTAAAACTTTAGCATCCTACATTGATGAAACAGAATTTTTATAGAAAATCCTATATGAATTACTAATAGATTTTCTCGGAATTCATTGATAACAGGTAGTGGACCTAAACTGAATTTATATGATTGATTGCTATATTGAAAAGGTATTTCGCGATACGTGTTCTCGACGATTCACTGTCCTGATGAGTTGAAAATCTAAATTAGTCATTTCTTTGCACCCCCTTTCTTAAAAGAATGCATTTTAATTTCTCCTGAATAATATCACAGACCATCATCTTAGAACTAAATGATGTACTGAACGCCCATACTGGCGAGAAAGATTAAAGCGGGAGACTCAGAAAAAAATGGAGAGGAGGATGATGAAAAAGACGAAGAAAACTGAGTCCTGTAGGAGGAGATGGCGGATGACGAAATCCAGGAGGACCGAATAGACGAGAACAATGAAGACGAATTGAGACACCAGAAATGGTATTCGAGGATCAAGAAAACTTGGCCGAAACTATTGAATAATAATACTACCCTGGCGGATCATAGCGACCGAAAAAAAGACCGAATAGGGTTTTGGTCTTTTTAGACGTCTAATTTGCCGAAAAAAGACTCAATTAAGTATTTTTTGTAATTTTTTCTAAGTTTTGTTTTTTAATTAACCGACAAAAATCTGACTGTCAAGTGAACACCCCGATTTAACCGACTAATTTTGAAACGACCCAATTGGGTCTTTTTTCGGCAAATTACACGCCTAAAAAGACCGAGTATTTCGGTCGCTATGATCCGCCAGGGTGAGCTGACAAACAGCTTATTGTTAAAAAAGAACAAGTGACTCTATATTATTAGATCGGTTTTTTTATGAAATATTTTTTTAAGTTTTGAGACAAGTCGGATACGGCTGAGAGACTGTATGAAGAAATGAAATCTTTTTTTTTTATCCAAAACTGTATAAAGTGCACGTTTACCAAAAATTAACTGCCAAAAAAGGAGTGAGATAAACGTCATACTGCCCTCTTTTGTGCAGCGGAGGGGATCCTCACAAAATCTACTTCTGATAATATTTCAGTTTCCACTGTAATTCTAATTTCTTTTCATTTATACTAAAAAGAAACTTTATTATATTCTTTTAGAGATCGACATTATTTACTGGGTATACTGAACGACTATTTTTATTGTTAGAAAAGTTATCTATTATATACGATCTTAAATTTTTATATTTTTGATAACATTTAAGATTAGATTATTTTCATAGTTTTAGATTATTCATTTATAGTAATAAAAACTTTTTAATACATTTGTTTTTAGATTGACGTCATATACTGGTTCATTGCCATACACTTTTGTCGAATGTCTATGAGTATAAACCCATGAAATCCCATTGGTCTAGTTGGCTCACTGGATCCTAGTGAGCGAACTGGATGTAGTGTTACGTCCCCGTGAACTTATCGGAATTAGGGAGGACGCAGCACGATATTGACTTCTATTTTTGGTCAAGACAGTCAAGCCCTTTACCTTGGGGCAGAAGTTTCGTCTTTTGATATAAGGTAGAATGTACGGGTGGATGGTCTGTAGAGCCGTTTATTGATTCGATAGGGAGTTGGTATTAAGGATAATTAAATTATCGTCGGTTATTTTCCGTTGAAGTTTTATTCTGTTTAAACGCCGGAATTATAATCCCTAGCGGATCCTGCCACCCTTAGTGACCGAAAGTTCGATCGAAAAATAGAACGAATCGACCGAAAACGGTCGTTTATGATCGTTTACGGCCAATTAGTAACCGTAAATTTGGTCACTAACGATTGTCGAATCCGCTAGGGATGACACAGATTATGAGTTGTTTCATACCAATTTATTATTTTACACACACTTGAATAAATATGGGTTTTCCATCCGAAAACCACGACTAATGAGACTACGATGGTACCAAGAGAATAATATAATTCCTCGATAAAATATTATTTCTGGAAATTGAGGTAGATTTGGTTGAACGAAGGTACAATATATTGAAAGTCTTTATCAGTGCGCAATATCGAAAATTAAAACGATGACCGGGTACAGAATTTATGAAGTGTTTACAACAATTCGTTTGAGATGTCAACAAAGTCCAAAAATGTCTTTGCAAGTCGGTAAAGTTCAATTGAGAAAACCTGTGATTTCGACTAAGTCTTGAAAGCGAATATTCGCCATTTTGTCTGAGTCCGACGATGAATATTTTTAGGGTGTGGCTCTTTTGATGAAGACCCTCTGGAGCAAAGTCTACGGCTAATGATCAAAACTCGACGAAGACTGCTCCGTGGCTTGATAGAGTTAGAACAATGACCTTGTATGCGATTTGATAGAGCGGGAATGATGACTTTATGCACGATTTGGTAGAGTTAGAAAGATAAGTTTATGCACGATTTGGTAGAGCTAGAATGATGAATTTATGCACAATTTGGTAGAGTTAGCACGATGAATTTATGCACGATTTGGTAGAGTTGAGCTGATGAATATCTTCTGGGCGTGGCACTTTATGCGAGAACCTTCCAGCGCAGAGCCTCCGGCTGTTGATAAACGGTCGCCGAAGACTGCGTTTTCGTGGTCTGGACCCAGTGTTTTATACAAAATTGCCCCACTTGGTAGCACTATCCCCGTGCTGGTCCTGTTCCCATGTCCTCCTCCAGGAGACCGGGATGCGAAAGGGTTCCTCTGTTGTTATTCGCTAATTTGTCGTAAATCGGATAGATGCGTGGGTAATTCCAGTGTCTTATTCGAAGTTGCCCCTCTTAGTAGTACTGCCCTTTTGCTGATCCTGTAGTCCCTCTCCAGAGGACCGTGGTAGGAAAGGGTTCCTTTGGCTTTGATTGTTCAATCTTGTTCTTAATCGAGTGGAGATGTGCCCTTTGAAAAAGTGGGAAAAGAGTCCTTCGCTATTATTTACTAATTTGCTATAAACATGAGTGGAAATGAAGGAGATTCTGCCTTTTTCCCGAAAAAATGGGGACAATGTGCTCCTCCGCTTCGTGGATTTCGGTGACTCCTTTCGCTGCATTGATCTTGACGTTGTGTGGATACTGTTGATTCATCACCATGCGATCTTGATCTTACAAGGAAACCTTCCCAGGTGTACCCCGCCGATTTTGTTTCGCTTGGAGTATGTTATTCTACATTGAAATCTAAGAGATACCTCTTTTTTTTTGCGGAAACTCATATTTAAGGGGTGAAACACACCCCTAAAGTTGAGGTCTCCTAGGGGAGGTTGTTCAATTCCATATATATGCAGACAAGGGGGCAAAATCAAACCAATTGCATTCAATACTTCATAAAAAGTTATGACTACTCAATTTTTTTCAGCCCTGAGGGGGTGAATAAGCCGAAGTTATAGGGGTTGAAAATTTAAAAAACGTTATAACAAACAGAATATGCTCGATATGGAAGTGAAAAAAATTGCATAATTAACAGTTTCAAAAGTTAAGAGATACATTTTTTTGCATTTTTTGAAAAAATGCATCCCTAAGGGTGTACTACCCTTACATCCGAATACCTTTAATTTCTGTAGATACGTATTTTTTTAAGTATCTATCTGCTAGAAAATATTCTTTTGGATATATTAATATATTTTGGATATATTAATGGATATAAGATTGTTATCAACATAAAAAAAAAATCCCTTGCAAAAAATTGTTTTAATAAAAAAATTGCGATTTCGTCTTCGTTATATATAATAATCGTTACAACATATGATTTAGGCATCGCAGATAATGAAAATTCTTTTCAATCACATTGTTACCATATTAATATTTCTAATTATTGTATCATTGTTTTTATTATATTTTATATGCTGTATTTTGTACAGATGTATTTTTGATTGACAAATGAAATTATTCATTATATTCTTTACAATAGTGGAAATCGTCAAAAAAGTGTTGGAAACATAATGATTTTTTACACTATGAACACCTAACAACATTAAGCACACCTTTGTATTTAACGTGCTGTCTCCGCCTATTGGCTACAACACGGCACCCAAGTGCGTGGGGCAGAGATCACGCCCTGCCAGCGCACTATCGTTCAACAGCTCCCAATTTACACCTGGCTGCCCCGGGTGAACCCTTGGTCCGGGCTTGACTTTCTAGCCCACGCCCCTGAGAGACCGTCACCAGTTGAGGGGGCACGAGTGGCAAGTTCGTGGGGCTCCCCCTCCCCCCAGTACTCGTTATTAGCAAAGCTACCTCTGCAACCGCGACGAGTCACGGTCGAGGACACTTTCGCGTTACCTCTACCACATCTCTCTACTCGTCAGTCGTTACTTTGCTCTAACTCTAGAGGTCATAGACGAATCTGATAACCATGCGAGTTTTATGGGTAGCCGCCATGTGGTCTACCCTCTGCAAGACTCGGATACTAGTACCTCACCCGTAGGTGGCCCGACACCTCAAACGTCTTACAGACCGACTACCCCAACAACAGCAATATACCTAACAACAGCAATATACACCTAACAACAGCAATATTTTGACATCCGGGTACATCACAGTGCGCTTTGCAAGTTTTAAAACTAAAATCTACAGGATTTTCAAAATTCTCCGGTCGCCATTCATTATAACCGCTTTTAAACCATGAATACCTAAATAAGTTTACATATCGTGGAGATGATAATTGGTTGTGAACAAGTGACTGAAGCTTAATTATATTATTTCGTAAATGCAAATTTAAATCATAATCCATTAATATGACATTGTCAGAAAAATGTTTCACATAATTTTTCCATATCCTGAAGCCAAAAACATCCAAAGGTTGAATCTTTCCCTTTGTACCCTGCGGTATTTTTCTTAATTTTATATTTTTATCCCGAGGTTTCGCTTCGTCAACAGCTCGAGGGCAATGTCCAGTCCAGGAGTCAATTAATAAAATATTGTTTGAACCAACTTGGGGGAAGAAGACATTTTGTAGCCAGGTTTTAAAATGTTCTGAAAGTATGAATTAATTTTTCAATTTGCTTCGTTGCAAGAAATAAACAGTATCTTATGTGTCAATATAAGGAATTCTCTAAAAAAATAATTTTTATTATTGCCTGAAGTGAGTTTTCCAGATTTCGATACTTCTATGTAAACGTTTTCTGGTCTGAATAGTGACGATTCCGCTATTGGACCAAATTTACCACTTGGTTCTTTCAAAACCAGGAATAGCGGAGAAAGAAGCCTTCCGTCACCTGCTATAGTGGGCTGAATCGTATAACTATGTGTTGTAGAAGCAATTGATTGTACAAGGCATTCAACTTGTTTCTCTCCTTCAACCGCTAATGTTCTTCCAGAATGCATTTCTAATTGGAAACCACTTTGGTCCGAATTGTAGACGTTCGATAACCCATATTCTTCTATATCGTTCTTCACTTCAGAAACAAATTGTTCAGCAAGCTTTCGCAGATTGTCAGCATTTTCAATACTTTTTTTTGTGATAAATTTACTAATTTTTCTGGAAACAATCCTATGAGCTTTCTTAAATGAGTGTACCCACTTGTCTGACGCCTTAAAACGGACATCTTCATGACCGATTTCTTTTTGTGCTTGCATTGCCCATTTTTTCAAGTCGATGTCATGTACCATAAGACCAGCATCAACGGCAGCTTTAAAATTGGCTAAAGTGTACTCGCAAATTCTAGCTATTTTTTCTTTATAAGTTCCACCTTTATTTAAATATTTAGCCCATCTTTTTAATTGAGTCACTGATTGTACTTTTCTAAATTTTTGTTTAACGCTTGATAGGCTCAAATTTTTAGTTTTGCCACTTCTCCAATAGTTGACTGCCCTCGATTTATACTCGTACGAAACAGATTCATCATCAGTAGTACAAACATCCGGAGGTAGTACCGGATCATTGATTGCCGATCCCCATTCTTCGTCTTCTACTATTTTCATATCCCAATCTTTGTAAGGTTCTTGGAAATATAATGAATCTTCTACGATTGTTTCGACGCCCATGTAATCTTGCATAGCATTCGTTAATATATTTTCAATGCTTTCTTTTAATTGTATTTCATCATTATTTATAGGGCTTTCAGGTACATTTAGGGCTTGAAAATGTGCCAAAACTAATCGTATCACATTAAGCGGATTCACTTTCATTTTTGATAATAAATACACTTGATTTCTTAACTTATGGAACTTTTAACAACTTTTGATTGCAAACAAAACACAGAGCTATACACGCCTTTGATTGTTGATATTATTTTATCACGAGATAAATTCCTTCTAACTCGCACTTATCGAATTGAAGCAATTTCTGAAGAACGCGACTTATAAGCGTAGCACAGGCCATCATATGTCAAATAAGAGAGGCAGAGGCAGATAACAGTTATATATTTCTTATCAACGTATTTTGAAACTTCTTTCAATGATAGGTGAAGTAGAATATCAACTCGGAGAATCAGATAGCTAATAAGCAAGGCTAACGAACATATACAAAGTAAGGTTCGAAATGATAAAAGATATCAGTTCATTTACTGCTACGTGATTGTAACAACAAACATCACGTGTATAACAAACTTCTTTTTCTCTAACAAAACGAGAACGAATTTAGCCGATTTTTTCAACAGTTTTTTGATAATAAAAAATAAAGAAATAAAAATAAAAATAAACCCTCCATAGCAAAATAGTTACACACATGCAAATTAATAACCTTTTTAAAATTTTATTTCAGACAATAATTACGGCTAGAATCGTGCACATCGTTTTTTTATAGGACATTTTCAATGATAGAAATTCCAATGATAGAAAAAAAAACAGTGTACAAAATGAAAATAACGTTAAGAGTTCATCCTCTATTCTTTAAGAGTGATTTAATGAAACATCAAAAACTCGGTTGAAACAAAATCGCGAAAAAAGCTACTTTTCGATCTCTCAAGAAAAGAATTTTCATTATCTGTAATGCCAGAATCATATGTTCTATCGATTATTATAATCTATCGATTATTTTCAAGGGATTTTTTTTTATGTTGATAAAAATCTTTTTGAACAATTTCGCGATATGTTCTATATCCAAAAGAATATTTTCTAGCAGATAGATACTTAAAAAAATACATATCTACATAAATTAAAGGTATTCGGATGTAAGGGTAGTACACCCTTAAGGATGCATTTTTTCAAAAAATGCAAAAACATGTATGTCTTAACTTTTGAAAATGTTAATTATGCAATTTTTTTCACTTCCATATCGAGCATATTCTATTTGTTATAACGTTTTTTTAATTTTCAACCCCTATAACTTCGGCTTATTCACCCCCTCAGGGCTGAAAAAAATCGAGTAGTCATAACTTTTTATGAAGCATTGAATGCAATTGGTTTGATTTTGCCCCCTTGTCTGCATATATATGGAACTGAACAACCTCCCCTGGGAGACCTCAACTTTAGGGGTGTGTTTCACCCCTTAAATATGAGTTTCCGCAAAAAAATAGGTATCTCTTAGATTTCAATGTAGAATAACATACTCCAAGCGGAACAAAATCGGCGGGGTACACCTGGGAAGGTTTCCTTGTTAGTTCTGGGATTGTTGCTGGGTGTCTATATCTGCGTATGTTATATACTACCCCTTTAATCTACCTATGTGATTCTGCTACGAGCACCCGTTCCTTCTTCCAAGGAGTTTGATTTCGTCCCCGGCCTGCCCTTCTTGTATCAGAGGTTTGTGGTGACTCAATTTATAGCTTGTATATAAGGCGCACTACGGCAGTGGAGTGAAGAGCCAGGTACACTGGTTGAGGTGATATGATCTCTTGTTTGATAGTGGGTGATCTTCATACCAAATTGTTTTTCCCAATTGTTTTCTTATCTTGTTTTACTACTTTTATATGATTACTGTAGTCTCTGGAATAACCTGATTGAGCAAATTGGTTTGCTCAATTACGTTTTATCTTCTGGTTTACTACTTTTATATGGCCTATGTGGGTATCGAAAGTTTGTGTAATACTATGAATCATTGCTTATGTGATCTTGTGGAATTTTGGTAGGATGTAATAGTAGCAGTCCTATTGATACTGGTTAAAGATGCACTGTTCGTCACAATAAATTCAGATTTAACGGAGTTGCTGCATAGCTTAAGCTCGAATAGCGTATTGGAAAAACGAATTCTTCAGAACCGTAATTTACATTCTTATACTTTCTTATTAGCGAATGCCGGTAAAAAACGGAACAAACCCATGCGATCTTGTTGATCTGATTTACTTCCTATTCCTATTGATACCCATCGGGTATGCGGTGTCTATCGCGAGAAATTCCTGTTGGAATCGACTGCCCTATGGACAAAAAATCTTTTTTAATGCGGTTAAAGGGCTACATCTACTTAGAGAGTTTCAAAACGAGCCGAAGTTCGGAATTATTTTTTAGTAAACTAACTTGGAAAATGTAATGATTTTTTTCTACTCACAAATACATATATTTAGAAGCTTACAAAAAAATTGTCAAAAATATGGAGCAGACTAGGTGATTTAAACGCGCGCTTCGAATGCGTCAACTTCTTGCCTAACGTTATTTTTATTAATAAAATAAAAAAGATAACAAAATAAACTTTAGCACTAATGAAACCGTCAGAATGAATTAAAAAATATGATTTATCCATAAATGATTATTATTTATCAAGAGCTGCGGTAGCAGCTTGGCGATAAGTAAAAAAAAAAAACCAGCGCGAGCCCTGCCGCACATCAATATATTGGAATATGACGGTTTTCAGACTTTTGTTATTACTTACTTAAGTTTTTATAAAATCTGCCTGTTTTCGAGATGTATTTAGAATAATTATAACCCGCTATTGTTCTTTCCTGTCCGCCACTTGTCGAAAACCAATTTTGAGTTGTTATAGATATTTTGAAGGACCAGCTGTCATTATGACATTTTAGGGCAGACAGAATAACTTCAGAATCAAAATTTGAGTCGAAATCTAACACAAGACGCGAGCTACGTGCAACGTTATAGCGAAACAATCAGAATAGCGGAAAAGCGGTAACAAAACTGCAATTTCATGTGTTACTCATGAACTTTATATAAGAGGAAAAAAAATGGCCGCTGGAAAATCAAAATTTTTTGTTCCGAGACGTTCGGCGGTGAACACTCTCCAGTGAAAACCGCTCATCTGAGACCAAAAAACTAAACAGATTATTTAACTGAAAAGTAATCAAAGATCGTTGACGTTCTTATTTTTTATCGTCGTTCATTTTTTCAAAAATTGCGTGAAAATGGCAATTTTTCTTCAAGCACATATTGCTACTTTGTGTTTGTATTTGTTGCCATTTTGTATAAAATCCTTTTCTTATAATTCGCTGATTATCAACGACCTCTGATTATTTTTCATTTGAATAATCCGTTTGGTTTTTCTGTCTCATCAGATGAACGATTTTCACTGAAGAGCGTCCACCGTCAAACGCCTCGGAAAAAATTTTTGATTTTCCAGCGGTTATATATATATATATATATATATATATATATATATATATATATTTCATATTTTTTGACATCTTTTTTTAAGGTTCTAAATATATGTTTTTGAGTGAAAAAAATCATTACCTTTCCTCCGACAGTTCACTAAAAAAAATGTCGAACTGCAGCTCGTTTTTCAAACCTGCTGGGTAGCCCCTCAAAGTTTCAGTAAAACGATACCTTTAGAAAGCGGCGTAATTAACAGGTATATTCCAATAGGTTCTTAGTGGTGAATACCAATTCAAACGAAACAAACCCATGCGATCCTATTAAACTGCTTTGCTCTATATTCCTATATATTGATACCTATTGAGAATCCGGTGTCCGTCACGAAAAATTCCTATTTAAATCGTCTTCCCCATGGGACAGAATCCATTTGATCGTTGCTCCAGTAAAATGATTCCTTATAGAGCGGCGCAATTGGTAGATACATTCCGATAGATTCTTATTGGTAAATACCAATCCAAACGGTGCAAACTCAAGCAATCCTATTGATCTAATTCGCTCAATATTTCGATTGAAACTAATCGAAATAAAAGTAGAATATCGTCATTCCTTCCCATTACATTCGAATAAGACAAGACCGATTCGTCCGTTTCTGATTGATAATTATGGTTAATTTTGTTCTACGTATAGCGTTTTTACCTATTCACTCCCATTGAGAAAGTCTATGGGAAAGGAGCAGTTGAATAGGGTTAACTCTCATTGAAAAAGTATATTGGAAAGGAGCAGTTGAATAGGGTATTTCCTGAACAAAACACACCATTGATTTCAATGCACTTTTTCTTATAGGCTTCAATAGGATTTTCTGAGTAGGGGTGTGTATATCCATATCGTATTACGAGAGAAGGAAGGGGCACGATGATGAATTGATGTGAAGGCGAGGAATGACAAAAGAAGTATATAGCCTAATAAAAGCTTGTACAATAAAATAGGCCTACAGTGATACTCCATATACACATATATATAGAGAAAACCCAAATAAACATCATTGCATATAATCGATATAAAATAAAACCGTTAGAAAAAAATATGCTAGAATTTCATTATTACTTAAGAATTTAATAAACTTTAATTACAGGTTGCGATTAAAAATAAATAAAAATTCAAAGATTCTGTCTTCAAAACATTCAAGCGTTCTGCTAATAACTAAATAGCTTCAATGTAATTAAAGATTTACCAATAAAAAGCAAATAGAAGGGTAATTCGTATATGAAAAAAAGACTTGACGCCCTTTTAATGTAGTCATTATCATTGTGCACATGCATTGAATGAATGTGTAAAATGTTGGAGCTGAAAAAAAAAATATAGACGGTATCACTGTACTCTATTTTGCACTATGATCGCTGTGGGACTTCATGATAGTTGTATTGCGTGGCTAGCGGCAGTACATAATATAATGTGTATGATGGGGAATGGAGATAATATACATATATATATTTCTATCCGCACATGTATTACAGTAGATATGTACATATACATATGTGAATGTATGCTTTATTAACTATACACAGTAATAGTGTACAGATTCTTCACTGTTGTGTGTGTGTGTGTGTGTGTGTGTGTGTGAACGCGCGCGTGTGTGTGTGTATATGTATATAATATATAAGTATACATGTATATCGTGATGATCGCGCGCGCAGAAGTGGAGTGAGGTAGAGGCCACCCACTCTTTCCCACAGCAGGTTTTTCCCACGCCCCCCATGGTAACCCCAACATCCTTTTGCGGCAGCAATTCCACGCGTCGCGAGGAAGAGAGAGGGAAGTCAAAGTGTACTGTGGCCGTCGGCGTCGTGTATACGAGAGGCAACGCTCGCGGTTCACAGTGAAGCAGGGCAATCTGCCGAGTACTCGGAGTCCCGAAGCGGACTAGAGAAAAAAAGAGACAGAGAGAAAGAGATAGACGTAGAATGAGAGATTGAGAGAGAGGGAGCAAGATAGAAACAGTGAGAAAACGCGGCGAGAGGGTGGAGGCGCTAGGGTCGAATCGCGGGGACCATTGTACAGCAGTAAAACAATAGAAACTACAGCCACTTAACCGGCAGTAATAACTCCGACGTTGAGAGGACTACATGCGAGAACATCGATGAACAAATTTTATTCCGTCAGGGAATCCGAGGAAGAAGCGTTCTTTCGCACGTAACAGCTCGTCTGTCAAGAAAAAAAACGTGTTCTGACTTGATCTTTTTCGAAATTATTCGTGTTGGAGATTTGAAAAACTCCTACGACAGTTAAAAGCGTGTTGACACGAGAGCGTCGATAATTTCAACGTGGTATTTCAAAAAGTATTCACGTATTTTATTTATCGAACATGATTGAACAATTAAATAGTGACGAAGAATGAACTGAAAGTTGCGCCGTTTTGCGCGTTCGAATTTTCGCGGGCTATCGGATATCCTGACTTTTCGGGTGGATTTAAGTTGGCTAGACTGTTCGGAAAATTCGGAAAGTGAACAGGTGTTTTTTGAATGGTTTAGCGTGTCTATGTAGACGAAGGTTCTCTGATTACGGAAGTTCTATGAGACTTTTGTATATCTCGTAGTTTTTGTTTTGTTTTGTTTTTTTTTTTGTTTTCCGTTCAGAGCGAAATGCGATGATCACGGTGCGGCTGCTGCTGCTCAATTATCACGAAAAAGTATCGTGCGCGTGTTTGTTTTTTTTGTTGCTCTTCATCATGAGGACCGTGGGAATATTTGACGCTCGAGCAGTGTGGTGAGTGCGCGTTATTTCATCACGACGCTTTTTTTTAAATTGGGATGTGTATTTTTCTACTGCTCACTTAACCCGTTTGAGCATCTCATATTGCATGTAAATAAACACTTCGTTTACCCGTTTTTTTTTTTTTTCAATCCCCTAATCACGTAAATACAATGATATTTCTATAAATCCTGTCAATTCAATGATTTTTTACCTAAAATCTTTCAAGTCCTTCGAATACCTATATTTATGCTTTGTGTACACTCGAAAAAAAAACAGATTCCTAACCAACATTGTCTCAATAACAGGTTAGTCGTTTATTACGAGATATTGCCAAACTCGAGGTTTTCTACACTCAAAATTTTACGTTTTCCATTCGATACTCGTGTTTATCAGTCAAATTTCTACAACAAGGTTAATTTTCATTCAAAAACTTTGGATTAAATTCTTTTCAGAAGATGCTCCATAACCTTCCGACGTAAGCAGAATGGAAAATTTTTTCATGACTTTCGTTACATATAAGAACTTTTGAACCTTTGTAAATGAAGCGCTTTGCTGTTAATTCAAGCTGAGGATAAAATTTTGTCATTGCATAATAGTGGTCGCAATAGTGCATGGACACAGAAAGAGTCAAAGAGTCAAGAAAGAGTCAACTGTGTTACAAAGTTAGAACTAGCTGCGACTAGCAATTAATTTATTAATATGAATATGCATTGGGTTTGACGCAGTTCTGAGCCTCCTGGTGACCTTTGACATTCCGGGTAATGAAATTGATACATATATTGTTTTATTCCCTATAAGCTTTTACTTCGAAAGGTAAAAAATGATTAATAATTTAAAAAATGTTTTTTTTTGTTTCCTGTGCTAAATAAACTAAATTTCTGGAGATTTTTTTAAATTAAACACGATTCTTTAAAGTCGAAAGGAAAGACCTTAGCTCCGTTCCCATAGCTCGGCATTTCCTCTTTCCTGAAATGCGGTACACACCATTCCCAACTTGATGCAAGATTTCATGCTTTAATTACCGTTTGTGGGAGAGAAAATTCCCATGGATTCAGAGGCTCGATAGCACGAGCTTTTTAATGTATAATTATACAAGATTATTAATTCCTATACATTTAAGTATCTTAGAAGCATGCACATGACCATCGTCAAATTCATTATGAGTATAGCGATGGTGAACAATATTTATTTATTTATAGAATAATACAAGGAAAAAACTTCTACCGAATGAAATATCAAAATAGAAATTCATCAATGAATAATTCCGTGTGTTCCATTTATGAGAAAAAAATTCATTGGCGAAGGAATGCATAACAAACACTATTGTCTATTATCGGTCATTAATATTTGCTTCAGTTCAATGATTTCATTTTTTTTTTTTTATATAAAATTTTATGGATAAATCATGAAAATTAAAATATTAAATTATTTTCCCGATCAAGAACGAGATTTATTTATTAATTTATTTTTCATATTGCTTAGTATTTCAAAATTACATCCGTTCATGAATTTGATTAATTGGTTTATTTGAAATATATATTGGAATATAAAGAAAAAATAATATTTTAATCTCCAACTCAGCTGTGTTTGTTGTATGAATTTCAGATGAAAATTCAGGGAGCCTCGGAATAACCTAGAAGATTGGTGTTATGAAGCGGTGACACATGAAAATCGTTACCACTGGAAGTGAACGAAAAGAATAGCAGTCGAATTGAAAGGGGAGATAAGGAAAGAAGTACGGATAGATAAAAAAAGTTGAAAAATGCCTCATCAGTTTGGTTTGCCAGCGATGGCGCACGGAATGCAATCGCCACCTTCACCGACCGGTGGTGTAATGTCAACTTATCCAAGATTCGCGACTGGAGTTTACAGATCGGATCATCAGGATCAACGATTAACGAGAGAAGCAATGGAGCGTTATTTACGAGACCGGAGTGACATGGTGATCGTAATATTGCACGCGAAAGTGGCGCAAAAATCTTACGGAAATGAAAAGCGTTTTTTCTGTCCACCACCATGTATATATCTCTTTGGCGACGGTTGGAGGATGCGACAGGAGCAAATGTTGCGTGAGGGTGAATCAGAGCAATCGGCCCAATTGTGTGCTTTCATCGGTATCGGAAATTCGGACCAGGATATGCAACAATTGGATCTGAACAACGGTAAACAATATTGTGCAGCGAAAACGCTTTACATATCCGATTCGGACAAGAGAAAACACTTTATGCTCTCGGTAAAAATGTTTTACGGGAGTGGCCACGATATCGGTGTATTTCACAGTAAAAGAATAAAAGTAATCTCAAAACCATCAAAGAAAAAGCAATCGTTGAAAAACGCTGATCTTTGTATAGCGAGCGGAACGAAAGTTGCCCTTTTCAACCGTTTGCGCTCGCAGACGGTGAGCACACGTTATTTGCACGTTGAAAACGGCAATTTTCACGCGAGTTCAACCCAATGGGGAGCATTTACGATACATTTGTTGGACGACAACGAGAGCGAATCGGAAGAGTTCCAAGTTCGAGATGGCTACGTTCATTACGGTAGTACCGTTAAACTCGTGTGTTCGGTAACGGGTATGGCTTTACCAAGATTGGTAATTCGAAAAGTTGACAAACAAATGGCAAGCCTCGAGGCCGATGATCCCGTATCGCAATTGCACAAATGTGCTTTTTACATGAAAGACACCGATCATATGTATTTGTGTTTGTCACAGGAGAGAATAATACAGTTTCAAGCAACGCCCTGTCCCAAAGAGGCTAACAAAGAAATGATCAACGACGGTGCATGCTGGACGATAATAAGCACCGATAAAGCAGAGTATCAATTCTTCGAAGGCATGGGACCCGTCAGGTCACCCGTAACGCCTGTACCTTTGGTACACAGTTTGCATTTAAATGGTGGTGGTGATGTCGCGATGCTCGAGCTCAAAGGCGACAATTTCACTCCCAATCTACAAGTTTGGTTCGGCGATGTCGAAGCTGAAACTATGTATCGATGTCAGGAAATAATGCTGTGCGTTGTTCCTGATATTTCACTGTTCAGGGGCGAATGGCTCTGGGTACGACAACCCACTCAAGTGCCCGTTTCGCTCGTACGTAACGACGGTATTATTTACGCCACTGGTTTGACATTCACTTACACACCCGAACCAGGACCAAGACCTCATTGCCCACCCGCTGACGAAGTCATGAGAGCCCCAAGATCCATACACAATCAAGCTAGCATGCCACCCTCGATAGCCGATGTACCGTGGAACACACATCAACCGCCTCAATCGGGTCTATGATATTTCGCCGATCATCAATATCCCAACCAAAGCTTCCGTGCTAACTTCCCACAACAACAGATCGTAGCAACCTCGAGTATTTTACTGCACGAAAGAAACAACGACAGCGGTTCTTACTTTGCTGATGACGAGAGGGCCTCCAATTGTCATCACGAAAATAGCTCGATCATTGATTCCGATTATTCCGATTCTTAACGTTTACGATCTAAACCCAAACATACTCATTGTTGTACGTATCGGCTTCGTTCTACAACAATTCCACATTATTGCTGTAAAGGAGAACATTTTTACTGGCATATATGGGCTAGTTATTTATCACATGATAAATCAATATTATTTCCTTTCAAGGCTGTGTGAAATACCGGATTAAATAACGAAAGTGGACGCAACATTTGGAGTGCGGATTTGATATTTGGTTCCTTAGATTTCAATGTTTTGAGGATAAAGTTCAATATTTTTAGGTTCAAAATTAAACATTCATAAACATATCCCTTCAATTTTGTCAAAATTATTATCAAATAATTTTTCCGAAAAATCATAATTAGTCGCGTTTTTTTTTTTCATCTTAATTTTGTGTATGAGATATATTAATTTTTCTCGTAACTACATCGACAATATATCTGCAATTGAGTTTCCAAAAATCTAACCGAAGCTGAGAAATAAAAAAAACGTAAAATTTCGTTATATTCAACGGCATTTCATGTTACCTACGTGTAGCTGCAGATAGAGCTAGTCAAATGATTGCAAAATTGAAAAAAAATTGTTTTACGTACTTTCATAGATGAAGCAACAATCATACAATCTGAACTGCAGTTCGTTTCATATTGATAGCATTTCAAGACAAATTGCTAGAAAAATTTCAAGGTCAAGAACACGCTGCAGTTCAGACAAGCACGAATTGTTATTAATAAATTTATAAAACATAAGAAAAACAATTTTGAAGATTGAGCACTCATTTAACTACCGTGGGACAGTGGTGTAGCTATTCAAATTGCCATCTCGATCGTACTTCGAATGTTCGCAAATCGTTATAACGAGAAAAGAAAGAGGAAGAAAACAAAAAACACTAAAAACTTTATCTATATTATAATAATTTATGACGGTGTGGAAAACGGTCCCGTTGTTCCTCAACGATTATCGACTAATGTGCAACGACAAAATAGAAGAAACAAACAAAATTGGTATAACGAAGAGAGACTATTGGAAGTGTGTATTTATCGCGTCATTTCCATTTTCATCCCGGCGATGTAGAAAAGAAGATATTTTATAAAAAAAAAAATCGTAGAAAAAGAAAAAAAATGTATAGTCTGTAAGATCACTGAATGATTTTATCGGCAACCTTCCTGGTGCCAGTGATTAGTGTGTGTGCATTTGTGTGAGCGAGCGTGTGATTTTGAAGCAGATTTTAATGAAGAAAAATCTGCTATTACGAGAGACGAAACAATGGACTAAAATTGCACTATAAGAAATAATATTCATTGGCATAATTATATAGCGAGGGAAGATCATGATTTTGTTCCCTCATGATTGTTCTCAATTTTCTTTTTTTTCTTTGAAGAATGAGCTCAAACATTGACACGGAAAGTCCTGTGAAAAATGGAGTGTAAATAGCGTGGTAAATAGGTCTGATCAAGATTTTATGTCAATATCTCTTGTATCGCGTGTAAGGTTGAATTTTACGAACAAACAAACAAACAAAAAAAAGAATTATCAATTACGACGACTATAAACAGTATAAAAGATCGCGTATTTGATCTTAATGAGCGTAAGGGAATTTATATTTTCAAACAGAATTGTACATATATATAAAAAAAAATATTGAAACAGCGAATGCCACGTGCAGTTGAAACATATAAAGAAAAATAATAATATTCCGAGTAACTTATCTTTTCTGAACAATTGCGTGTAAATTGTGAAAATCGTTTTTTTTTGTACTCCGAGGTAAATAGTACATAACCCACGTACAAAAATGATAATAGAAAAAGATGACTAATTGACTATAAAAAAAGAAGGTACGACCTTACCTTAAATTACGAATAATAAACGAACAAACAAAAAAGTCTGTATATTCTCGCATAATTCCTAACATTAAAAAAAAAGTGAAAATATTCGTAATAATCCTTGTTCCAAGGAGGTATATATCAATCCACCAGGGTAATAATAATGTAACGCAAGATTTGTTGTTATCCTCAAGATTGCCCGAAGATTCAAAGAAAATGAAACAAACATTTGTAACGAGCTTAGAGAAACGAAAAAAAACAAGTCTAAAAGAATATCAGAATAATAAACGAATAGCGAATTTTTCGTTAAATTCATTCAATTTTCATTCACTTTGTCGATTATTATTTGGAGTGAGAAATATAAAAAATCAAATGTTTCAATTACATCAAAAGAAGTGCAACTAAATTGAGCAACGCGAAAGAGCATCACAACAATTAACTAGAATATGTAAAATAACATATCAGAGACCGTTTGAAGATTGTAATTGGAAAATTAGATTTTGTACATTTAAGGCTCGAGTTATTCCAGGATGCCAGTGCGGCTAAAACTCGAGCATAACACGTCTGTTCTCTCGAACCTCGAGGAACATAAGAAAATCGTCGAGGCTCGGGAACATTCATCCCAAGACGATGAGTCCGGGTACAAGATTGAAAAAAAAATATATAGCACACACACGTCTCAAGAGGAAACGAGATTACCATCGGCTCGTCGTTGAGTACCTCACTTCCCTAAGGAGGGGTAATATCTCCTTATTGTTACGATGGAATTCTTTCGAGTCGAGTGAAGAAAGGGGAAAAGAGGGGAAAAATGTTTCGTGGGAATTTACCCACAATTAACATTTCGTATTGTGTCGATGGTGACCATGGTTATCTTTATAATTCTCAACAGTAAAACAGTACCTCTAATAATAATTACATTCTTACGAAGAATTGGACGGATACAATGTTTGGACAATGGAAGATTTACCCACGGACTTGCTACTTGCATACAGAGACGTCTGTATATGATTCTCGCTCCTATTTATCTTTTTCTTTTTGTTTTCTATTTTTTAAATCTCGTCTATGCGTTTTGACAAGAACACGCAATCTTGAGATTCGACGATTGAAATTTAAGCAGCTTTAACATCGTAGATATATTATTTTACAGATTTTTTTGTAGAAAAACAAATATATAATCCTAATCGCTGAATTCATGTACAAGTTTTTGGGATCTACTAATCTTTCTCTCTCTCATTCTCTTTCTCTCTTTTCTACGAACGCATACGTGATTACAAAAAAAAATCGCACATTTTACCGGCGTATTAAGCCACCAATTTCCAGATTGTTATATATAGCAATTACATAACAATATGAGCAACTTTAACAAAAGCTTAGACTCGCCTCGAGTTCTATAAATCTTTTTTTTTCGCTGTAAAGCTTGTTTTCTTCACAGCATAATAATAATGTTTTAATGCCTGTTTTTTTGTTTTGCCGTTTGCAATTTTACTAAGCATGGTTTTTCCTTCGTTTTCCTTACTTTATCCTTATCGTACGTTGTTTATTTAGATTCGTTAGCATCAATGATATGTATGACGTTAGTAGATCGTCCATTTTATAACCGAGGGAAGTTTCGCACAGGAGCTTCGAGCCACGCACCAGGTTTCCTATCATCATGTGAAAATACGTGTTGCCCGATGACCAATTTGAGATTCGAGTGAAGGGATGTGTCACCAATATATCCTGGAAATTTTCGTAAACAATATTGTATAAATTATTTATAAATTTCACTCTATAACCCAAAATGACTGGAGTTAAATTTTGTTCACAATTTTTTTTTCCGAAATTATCATATTTTCGTTTGGCAATTTTTTCCTTGCCATTGAACATGATGTATGATTTAGATGATTTATGTACATTATGTATATAGAATGTCAAAGTATATTTTATCGAAGAAAAATATATATTGCGAGAAGAAAAATGATTTTTCTGTATGCTTGTTGCGTAATGAAAATTGCAGTGTGAATTAAATTAGCACGTCGCTTCCTCATAATTGATGGAAGATCGGCAAAGGTACTAATTTAATTTACACGCTTTTTACCTTGCTTTGGGGATGTATGAGGCTCACACCGTGTTTATTAATGGCAATGAGTAACAATTCGGGATAATTCGGTTCAGTCGATTGTTTTATCTCGAAGAAAGCTGAGCCGAAAGTTGGCCAGCGATAGACGATTTTGAGAAAAGTTATCTTGGCATCTTCGGGACTCATTCCTGGAGAAAATTGAAACACCGTTATATGTAAAACAAATAATAATAGTAATAGACGAGAGAAAAAGTAGTAGAATAGTGACAATTTTGTATTTAAATTAATTTACCAGCGTCTTGATTATAGGCGGCGATAATGGATCTCTTCCAGTCATTAGCACTTTGTATTTTCATCAAATCACTGGGTATGAGTTCTCGGAGCATTTGCCTAGTAATAAAAAAACAAAACAGTACAAATTTTTCGTACGAATATTGCGCAACGTATGATAAGCAAATGTGAAAAGGTTTGAAAAATACTAACGGGATTGCTTGGAGCTCTTGTTTGCTTTCACCAAAACGTACTCGATATACGAGCGCGGCTAGTCTCGATGCTTCTTCTTTCGTGCATTTGTGATACCCTAAGAAAAAAAAATATATATTTATCAAAAATTTATGTTAAATAATATATTCACCAGGCCGTAATTACGCAATTTTTGGAAATTTCACTAATCGAGGACATTTTGTATCGATGCTGTTAAACTGTTTTTTTCCTTTTGTAAACTCGCCTCTTAATAATTTCGGTAGTTCCTGATGGAAATGGAATATAAGATCGGCGTTTCTATCTTTTCCTGGTACGGTATTCGTCCACAATTTCTTCATGAAGAAAACCTGGTAAGTAAATTGCGGAGGTACACCTACACAAAAAAGAAAAAAAAACGATTGTAATTGTATGTAGAAATTCTATACTTTTTATACGAGAGCTATGCGTTTCACCGCGATCAACTGATTCTGAAGAATTTATACAGTTTTACTCAATTAAATGGATAATTAGGATTATAAATTTAATTAAGTACATTCAACTTACCATCTCTGGATGGTCGAGCTTTTCGTATCCAATCAGTCAAGTGCCTGACGAAATCGAAAAAGAAATCTCCCTCAGGAACGGATATAACTTTATCAGCAATTTTTACGAACAAACTGAATCCTTCGGCCGAACGCAAATTCAATCTTTGAGCGATATTTTGACAGAAATCTTTCGCTCTCGTAGATGAGTCGACTTCAAACGCCTGTGTAATATTAAAATTCAGAATATGAATAAAAAAGCATTTGAGGCTAATAATAATGAATGATGTTTGAAAAAAATTGAAAAAACTCACGATCTGTGATAAATCGTAATTAATTGTATTATTTCTAAGAAACAATCGATGCTTTATTTTTAATTGGATTATTGTATACTTGAATGCTCATGAAATTCAATTTTTTCTTAATCCGTCGTTGGTCGCGCGCTGAGATTTTCTCACATGTGCCGTTTCAACTACTTAATTTAAAAGATAGCACATAAATAATTATTTCGGAACACTAATTATGACTTTCAAACATTCTTATTTCTGTTAAAAAATAAGAACAACGATAGATGATACTAAGAAAAAAAATAGAATAAAATATAAAAGAAATAAATATTTTTTTTTAACTTTTCTAACTTTTTCATTACACAGAAAAAAGAATTTCAAGTATTTAGAAAAAATTTCAAATGCTTATGCTTTTTGAAATTTTCTGGTAATTATCGTTTTCATAGGAGTGTGAGAAAAACTCTCATAACGCGACCGCTGAAGTGTTAATGCGATTTTATTAGAATTTATAAGGATACATTTCTTTCCATTAATGAAAGAAGTGTAATTTCCTTATAAATATCCATGATTAAAGGAATTATGAATGAAGATTTATAATTAATTTGTTGCGTTTAAAATTCTCACGCATCCTGTTGCCACATACCTCGTCAGTGTCATCGGGAAAATAGACTTTGTGAAATATTTGTGTAGTTTTGTGCTGTATAGCTTCAACCTCGACTTGATGAGGTGGATACTTTCGTTGACCGTTGCGCAACGTTTTCTGTAGCCTCTGAAGCGAGTCTTGGGAAATCGGATGTCGGCGTGTGCGGAGAAAAAGCGTCAACTCCTGCGAAATCACAAAAGAATTACCGGATAATCAAGCCCTCGTGTGTACAACAAAAAAGGGGGCAAAAATCATGGAAATGAAAAAAACATTGCGTGTACCTTGAGTAGACTTTGACTGCAGGTGAATAGACCAGTGGCGAGCCACATGAGTTCCCAGCCTCGTTCTTCACTGAGTCGATTGCGATTATCAGTGAGTTGTTTCATAATTTGACAATAAATTTCATCTCGTAAAATTTCATTTTTCAGAGGTCCATCGAATATAAGATCGGTATATTCGTTGCCTGTACGTGGTCGCTTTGTTGGTAAATCGCCCATGTATTTGAGAGTAGCATTGAAAGCGAAACAAGCTTCCTCGGCGAGTTCTTCTTTAGAGACAAGTTTCTTTAACAGGGGTTGTTTTATGGGATCACGAGAATGACGCCATAAATCGTCGCTGTGACCCCTGCGAGCGGTTGTCAGGGTCAAAGCCTTCGACATTGTTCTTTTGGGCGGTGTACGAAAATGATCGATGGCATATTCCAAAAGTGTATGAGGTTTGTCGCGAGGCTCGACACCATTTATTTGTTGGGGATACAATCTGCGACCATTTTCCGTTCCCTCGATGCTAAAAAGTGCCAAAATATCGTTGGGCGGTTTAGACAAAGAGGGCAAAACGTACACAGTCTCAGCCGGAAAATCTCCTTTATCGTTAGTTCTCTCGCAAGTTCCAACACACCAGCCCGAATTTAATACAGTTTCGCCTGTGCTCTCATCCTCCAGTACGATCAAATCTCCTTTTTGAAAGTTTAAAAAAGACGAGCCTTCGCCCGGCGCTTTGTAATCTTGCAGGGCGATTACGAATTTACTTCTCTTCTTCAAACCCTCCAAAAAATAAACCACCAAATCTCTAATGTCCTCGGCGTTCGGGCTCTGAAACGTAAATTCTTCTCCACGCACCGTCGACAAACTGAACGTTTGCGTAAACATTTTGTTTGTTTTTTGACTAGACACGGTGGTTATCTCGGGGAAAGATAGTTCCAGTAGTACTTGTTCCTGATCGTCAACGACGTAAACCCCGGTCCAATTGACGGCTATGATAACATCGTTCTTGGGTAAATTAGGCCCGGAGTTACGATAAGCCTCGTAAAAACGTGAAAATAAAAGAGGCCATTTGAACTTGGCGTAACCAACGATATCTTCTTTAACGCGGAGGGCTGGTACTTTTTCCTTGAGATAATAGCTCTTTTTGTAAGCTTGAAGAACGAGATGTCCCCAGCGATCTATAGCTTTGTCAATACCGGAGAAACAATAATCCGGTATGTAATTTGGCAAAAGAGCGAAAAGTCTGTCGACATTCATGTCGGTATGATACTCGATATAATATTGTTGAGCGGCGATCATCGCCAAATCTTCTTCTTTGTCGCACCGATATTCACCGAATTTAACTCCACGGACGACTTGCTGATAAATCAAATTAGTCGCTACTTGATCCTCAGTGGGTTCGTGCCAGGGTGCAAAAATTTCTTTTCTGAAGAACAAACGCCAAGGGGCGTTTCGTTCCTGAGCGCCTTGCTCTTTCGCATACTGTTCGCATTGTGAAATCGCGTCCATAACGTGATCTCCACCACTTCCGAGGGATGAAACTTTGTCGAAGAGAGCGATGTACAGGGAAAAACCGAATTGATCGCGGAG
Organism: Rhimphoctona megacephalus; assembly: GCA_963989365.1. Classification (NCBI taxonomy): domain Eukaryota; kingdom Metazoa; phylum Arthropoda; class Insecta; order Hymenoptera; family Ichneumonidae; genus Rhimphoctona; species Rhimphoctona megacephalus. The sequence continues at coordinate 8,411,594 of OZ022422.1, read as the reverse complement.
CGATATTTTATCGGACAATTGATTGCACAATTCCCGCGCCGTTGTTGCCGAATCAGCAAGCAACGTTTTTGTATTACCGTCCATAAAGGTGATCGGAAGCATTATCGGTTTTTTCGATTTGGTCGCTTGAAGCTCCAACCAACTTGGCGGCTGATTCCTCGTTCCGTTGTTGAACGTTCGTTTGAGACGATCCTCGCAGTATGGCGCGTATCCTGGTGGTCCTTCACGGATAAAAGCACGTAGATAATTGACGAATTTTTCCGATGGGGCGAAACAACCGACGCATAGTGACAACAAAATCCAGCCACGTGCGTGCGACGATTTTGATGGATTGTTCGTCAATTGTTTGCAAATTTGACAATATATCTCGTCCCGCAATTCAGCTCGCAATATTCCATGACCAATTATAAAGTGCAGTTTTTCCAGATTCGACGTTGGTCGCGCCTCCAGCCACGATTGATAACTATCCGCCGTATATTCGTCCTCCTGGAGCTTTCTTCTGACGTCTTCACCCAATTTGTTTTTTCGCTTTAGAGTTAGCGACACTAATTTGTGTCTTATCGAACGTGCTGGCTTAGGCTGCTTCAAAAATGTATCCTATAGTTTAAGAAACAAATAAGCGATCAAATTCACGTGAAACGAAGGTTGAAAAATATGAATTTTTATTCGCGATTACTTCTATCGTACGTACGGGATCCATTCCCATCAACTGGGCTTCTTGGAACTCCTTGCTACGAATGAAATTTCTGCCCAGAGTTGCTGTCACTTTCGACATTACCGATGTAGTGTCTCTGTCCATTGTATGATAACGGGGCTCAGGCAAATCACCGGTGAATCGAAGTATCGTTATCCAGAGCGCCTGGGCCGCCTGGAAACAACGTTTTGAACGAGTTTAAATAGTGCAAAAAATCGACAGATATTAAAAATGAATAAAAAAAATTACCACGTGAGGAATCCTACTTATGTTACTTAATAATTTAAGATGTGTGTTCGGAAAATATACATTTTTAGAAAAAGACAGAGTGCAATGAAAAACTCTACAACATTCGAGAATATATTCCAGAATCTCAAGCGATTTTCTAGATTAATCCGGAACCTTTAGAAGAAGAAAAAAGTTAATTAAAAAATTGTACATTGGTCGAGAATATATTCCTTAAATTCAAGGAATATTTCTCCAAGTTTTCCAAAAATAAACAAATTTCCTGAAAAATTTTTGAACCTACGAGACTGATCAATTCTAATTCTGTAAACATTTTCTACCGCAATTTTTAACGACTTAAATGAGAAAAATTTGTTGACAAAATTCACGGTGCGAGTTCATCCTTATTAAGAATTCATGAAAAAAAAAATTCCGACATTATTTATTTCAATATATTTAAATAAATAATGTCGGAATTTTTATACCCTTGATTACACCGGATTTTTCCTGGGAAACGATCGTTTAATATTCTCCGGATATACATAATAAATACCTTCACAAAATTAGAGAAAATACCTTTACAAAATTAGAGTTCTAGAAACTTCTGAAGAAGTTGAAAAAACGCATAGTAAAATTCCAGAACGTACAAGAATATTGCTAAATCAAAGTATTTTTATATTGAGAAATTGTAGTTAATTTGACAATATTCCAAAATCTCAAGGAATCTACCTGGATTCTTTTAAATATAAGAGAATTATTTTTGATTATTTTTAATCGCTGAGTAGGCAAAAGATTTTACAAAATTTTGTAAATAGATCTATCGTAAGGCAGGTCAAATCACTAGTGAAGAAAAAATTCTACTTACCAATTGATCGCCTTGAGTGTGAAGGGGCAAAAGAGGATGTTTTAGAGGCTTCCTTGAATACTGATGTGTAATATTGCCCTGGAAATAAGTAGCAGCGAATTTTTGAAACTTGAATTCTGAAAGATCTTCCTCGTCTTCCGATGCCGTCTGCACAGGACTTATGATTTCTTGTTGATCTGCTTTCGGTGCTGGTAAATCCTGCAATCATTATAAATAAAAATGAATGGCATATTATTATGTGAAAATAGTATCTGCTTTAAGAAATTAAATTTTCAATATTAGCGCAATAATATTTACGTTGAAAACGGATGTTTCTCTAGCGGGAGTTGGAGCTTCGCTGCTAGAGTCAGGAAGAAAATCAAACATTGCCTCGACGAGTTTGCTGTCGTCAACGGGCTCGTCTTGCTTTTTAGCGGCATCGTTTATGAGATTTTTCTTTATTTCCATTCTACGTCTATCTTCGATTTCCATTTCGATCTCTTTCCTCTCCAATTCTTGCATTCGTTCCTGTGCCAAGAAAAAAATTATTTCAAATTAATTAATTAGTACATAGAATTGAAAAGAAAATATCGTGCAAATCTGATTCGAACAAAAAATCAATAATAAGATAAACAAACGATTACGCTTATTTCAGAATATAAATATTGATGTGCGATACGGTGGCAAAAAACAAAATAATATAAAATAAACAAACAAAATAGAATTTTAATGATAAAAATACAAGAAACATGGGGCAATTACCCTGTAATTTTGTTCAGCAATTTCCTTTGCGTGCTTGTTGCCTTGATCTTTGAGTTCGCGTTCCTCTTTTTTTCGCAAGCGCAGCGCCTCGATATGAAGTCTATACTCGTACTGTATTTTTTTATAACGTCTCTGAGCAATTAAACGTCTAACGTGAGCTTGAATTTTAACGATAGCCCACATTTTCTTCCGATACATTCGTCTAACGAGATGACCGCGTGCTCGAGCTTGAAGAGCAACAATATGACCTCGCAAATGTCTGAAACGATGTGACAAAACTCTCGATCTTATGAGAGCCTGAAGTCTCATGTAACCGATTCTCATGCTCTTGTATCGCTTTCGTTGAGCGTAACCTCGCCAATTTTTCTGCATTATTATGGCCGCCGCTCGCATACGCAAAAATCGTCGACGATAAACCCAACCTCGTATGTTACGTTGAAGTATAAGAATTTTCCGGGTCAAAACTCTGTCGCGTTCTTGCTCGAGAAACAGATCATGTGCGTCCTTGAGGAAAACTTTCGTGTGTCCCAACTGATAATCCGATCTGCCGAGTACGACGTGACAAATTCTCGCTGTGGCAGCTCTGCAATCAGTCTGAAAAAAAAATTCATTTCTTTATTCATCCAACAACTTTCCGATGCCAGTTAACCGAAACGAATTTTCACGTTGGAGGAAAACAAAAATTGTGTTTCGCACAGAATCCAGGTAAAATGCAGAATCGGCATATTATAAAATAATTGAATTGTGGAAATAAAATTATATACTAAAAAAATTGAGATTTTACTCAATGATTTTTTTTTTTTAAATTGAGATTTTACTCAATGATTTTTTTTTTTTACCTTGTGAGATGGCGGTATGCCCGAGATGAGAAAACGATATCTTTCAACAAATTCGGGAAATGAATGTCGAATCGGATAGCCTGCTCTGCGAATTCTAATGGTTTCCATCATTCCCGAATATCTTAATTGTCGACAGCAAAGACCTCGATCAAACATCTGTATTGGGGAAAAAAATAATCAATGACGTTTAATGTTGTTTTTATTAATAATTATTTTAGTTATTATTCACACTTTTATTAATTTGGTAATCGGAAAGGTATTTAAAAAATAAGTACCATCGGCTTTTTGTACTCGTTGGGCTTAATACACCTGATGAAAAATGGTTGACAAGTGCTTAGTGTCCTCATCAAGCAATCTAACGATTTTTTAAATTGCGTCGACAGGGTCGGAGCTCTTTTTCGCGTTTCCGATCCCATGCCGATATCCTCGGCGAAACAAGTCTGAAGAAATTTGTTGGACGATATGTGAATCAGTTGGAGAAGATCAGCACTGAACGTATCGCGATTCTTTTCCAGGAAAGTCCTCGTGTCATAAAACACAACACCGGCAAAGTGATTCAGACCGAAGGATGTATTTATATCGGATTTCGGCTTCAAATAATTCCTGTGAGTTCCGTGAGTCTTGTGAATCTTAGCGAGCATCGTTTGATCGGTGCCCTGTTAAAATAATAAACTTGCGATCAAATAGAAAGTCATATCTTTATTCGCGAAATATAAACAATAAGGCTCTTTGAATCGAAACTGTTCAAGAAACTTATTCCTTCTTATAACTTTTGATAGAACAAATTTGTTTACAATTTTTAGAGAATATTTAATTTGTGTAGGACAATCGAGTTGTCAACGGATCGAAAGAGCAATTTTTGTAATAGCGTAAAATTCACTATTTTATAGATCATTTGTTCAATTTTTAGTTCCATAGAATAAACGATTTAAAAAAAAGTGAACGTGCTTACTATTCGTTTGTAACAAATTCAATAGAAATTTCGTGGACTTAGTTTGATACTTTCAACTACTGACTCGAAGTTAACAAATATGAGCAAAATTAGTGTAATTTATGATATGTAAATTAATAGACCTTTGGAAATTTGGATTCTTCGTCGATAAGAGCCATAATGTTAAGTTGTTTAATGGCGATAAGATCGAGAGCGTCTTGATTATCGACAAACTCGATGTGTTGCCAGTTAATACCCTCGTGATTATATTCTTCCTGTTCGAGTTTGAAAATATGTCGTACGAAAAACTGTTGAAGATTCTCATTGGCGTAATTGATGCAAAATTGTTCGAAACTATTGTGATTAAAATTTTCGAAGCCAAAAATGTCCAAAACACCGATAGCGCTTCGAGATACGTGTTTGGGTCGAAAAATGGCTTCGTTGATTTTTTTGACTATGTGAACGAACAATCGTCCGTAGATGCCCTTGACGAAGGCGTCTCTTATGTCGACAGATTGATCGCGAGAAAGAGTCGAAACGACCGTTTCTCCATGTGCGAAAATAGTTCTTCTCGTTAACGCATCAATGAGCGATTGGACCGGAACTCCCAATAGTTGTGCGACTCTTTTGACGTTTGTTTGCTCCGGGATTTCAGTCGCGTCCAAATTGTCGACTACTGTAGCTCTGTACTTAATATTTCCCATGTGCAAAAGAGCTGCGAGTAACCTGAGAATTTCCCAAATTTCTGGATCCGTAAATAACAAGACTTTCATTGCTGACCGAATGTCCGCAAATTCCGCAGCATCATCACGACCCTCGCACGTTATGCTGCCACCCTAAAAACCAAACGTATCTCCCCATTAACTTAACCCTCAAATCGAAAAAATTAAAGCACCTAATAAAAGTGAAAAAGAATAACATTGTTTTTTTGCTATTGTATCGTTAATTTATAAATAAAGAATATTTACCCCAGTGAGATATTTGTACGACGAGGCGTCCTCCAACTCCAATTTTTTCTTCTCCTCGCTCGATAAACCAGCGAGCATACAATAAAAAACATGATAATTCCTTTCGTCTAAGTTTTGTGAAACTATACGCGATTTCTCCAAAAGATATTGTTCTATTTTCGCGCCCTCGATGACTCCTTGATCGTTGAAGTGAATATCGATGTATTTACCGAATCTCGAAGAATTGTCGTTTCTTACAGTTTTTGCGTTTCCAAATGCTGGAAAAATGTTCATTTTGCTGTTCAAATAATTGTCAATACCATTTTTTAATTTAATGCAACTTCGATGCTGGTTGAAGAATTATAATATGTGCAATAAAAATCCGGTGAATGCGCTGACTATGATTACATTGTAATGAGAAAAAAAATGTCGCCATTAATATTTATAATCTTCGATTATATATTAACACGTTTAAAAAAAAAAATTACCTTCTAGAATTGGATTCGCTTCGAGAATCTGCTGTTCTATCCACGAGTGTTTACCGCTAATGGCAGCAAGATATTGAAGTATTAATTTGGTACTTTCAGTTTTACCAGCTCCACTTTCACCACTGAAAAAAAACATCACATTACCAATATTATACACTACGGCTTCACCCGCGTTATTGTTACACAGATCAAACATTGTAATGATCGAGTTTTTTATTGGGAGATTAAAAAAAAAAGATTTTTTCCCATCCTAAAACTAACATAAAGTCGAAAAAGTGACTGTAATGTGGTCTTATCAGATTTGCTAACAAAAATTTGAAGTTTAAATAAAGTCGCAAATTTTTCAAAGTTTTCAAGTCAACATACATAAAAATGAGCTAATTCAAAGGAATCTTCAAAATCTAATATTTTATCAGGCAGCTAGACAGACAGGCTTGAAGCTTTTTTGCCATTTCAGATTTGTATATGTATATGGGGCATTCAATGCCAAATCGACCTACGTCAGACCCTTCCATTCTTTGATTTGGCTGAAAATTTGATACGTTGTACAACCCATTGAAAGAAGCTCTCTTGATTTTTTTTCAGATTTTTTTGTCCATACACTTGTGAGATATGATTTTTCATCAAAATTCGATGTTTATTACTTCAAATGACTGTGACTCTCTGAAAAATCGACCAAATCGAACTTTTTTTTTTAGAAACGTTAGTTTTTCACCGTACTGTTAGAAAAAAAAATACGAAAGAATGATTAATATTTGTATTCCATATTTTTTTCTCAATTTAAAGCAATTTAAAGCAAAAAAAAAGAAATTGTTTTTCCGATGTTTGCCTTTTTTAAATTTTTTCAAAAAATTCACCAAAAAACTTTGACCAATTATATGATTTTTGAGACCAGTCTCATCGTGGGCACATTTTTCCTTATATTTTTTTTCTTATTTTGAAAATAAATTTCATTTTTTTTTTTCAGTCAATTTAGACCAAATCGAACTACTTTTTTATATTTTGTTTCACACCAACATTTCTAATATAAAAAAGTCCTATTTGGTACGAATTGACTAAAAAAAAATGAACATTTTTTTGAAACTAAGAAAAATATGAAAAAATATCTCCACGATGGGACTGGTGTCAAAAATCATTTAATTGGTCAAGGTTTTTTTTGTGAATTTGTTGAAATAAATCAAAAGTCTCCAACATCTTAAACTTAATGACTTTTTGCTTAAACATTGAAAAAAATATAGGGGACGATTTTCAATCATTATTTCGTAATTTTTTTCCAAGAGTCTGGTAAAAACCTCCATTAAAAAAAAAGTTCACTTTCATCCAAATTGACTGGAAAGAAAATGAATTTTTTGTTCAAAATGAGAAAGAAAGTATAATGAAAAATCTGCTCACGATGGAACTAGTCTCAAAAATCATTTAATTGGTCAAAGTGTTTTTGTGAATTTTCGAAAAAAATTAATAAGGGCAAACATCTTAAAACCAATGTTTTTTTTACTTTAAATTGCTTTAAATTGAAAAAAAATACGGAATACAAATATTAATCATTCTTTCGTATTTTTTTTCTAACAGTACGGTGAAGAACCAACCTTTCTAAAAAAAAAGTTCGATTTGGTTGATTTTTGAGAGAGTTACAGTCATTTGAAGAAAAAAATATTGAATTTTGAAAAAAATTCATATCTCACAAGTGTATGGGCAAAAAAATCCCAAAAAATCAAGAGAGTTTCTTTCATTGAGTCATACAACATATAAAATTTTCCGCCAAATCAAAGAATGGAAGGCTCTGACGTAGGTCGATTTGGCGTAGAATGCCCCATATATATAGAGATAAGCTTAAGATGATCAGGATATAATGACCGAAACATCACTCATACTCTTTGTTTTCAAACCATGTTTGGATTATTAGTTTATTCGTTTTATTTAACGACATTTTCCCATTTTTAGTGAATTTTTGAAGTATATTAATTTAAAAAAATTTTCAAACAAATTTTTTGTTTTTCTTTTTCTGCAGTTTCGTAATAAGTATTAAAATGTTATAATACAGCTTGATATTTGTTGTGGATCATAAAATAACTTTCTGTGACAGAATCATTGAAATTGGTTGAGTAGTTATAAATACTCAAACGTACAGACGAATAGACAAACATTTTAACCTTACAGATTTACAAATATCAGGATTTTTCAACACTAGATTTATGGCACATTTCGAGAAACATTGGTTTTTCCATTTAAAACCCGTTAAATTGACGTAACCATAAATCTAAGTATTAAAGAACGTCGATTGTCTTCTTGTGTTAGGACTTCTTCTGTTAGGACTTTAAATTGCATGCAAGTAATATAAAAAAAAATATTTACAGTAACATCATTATGTAACATATAAAAAATCATTTTATTTTAAATGATGTATCTCACCTTATAACAATACACTGATCCTGACCATAGCGATTCATGTGAGCATAACTGTTGTCACCAATGGCAAAAATGTGAGGTGGCAATTCGCCGATTTTGCGATCTTTGTAGAGTTTAATTTGCTCAGCCGTATAAATCGGTAAAATTTGATACGGATTTACGGCGACGAGAATGGACCCCGTGTATGTCTGTTTATCATTGATTTGATCATTTTTTTTACATGATTATTTGAAAAATTAATTTCAAAAAATAATTATGCATTTTTTCAAATATTTTTCATACCAAAAAAAACAGCAATTAAAAATAACGAAAAATACTCACGTAAATAAGATTCTCGTTGTATCTTATTAACAAATTTCGTAGAATACCAGCCTCGTGGAGGTCTCCAAGGCTTATCATGTCTTCGACACCTTGCACCGAGGTCGCGTGCATAGCTTTTATTCTTCTCTCGGGAGTTAGCCATTGTTCCTGCTCAAAAATTAATGAAAACAAAAATCCAAAAATAAATAAAACTCAACAATAAAAAAGTACACCGGAGTTAGCCATTGTTCCTGCTCAAAAATTAATGAAAACAAAAATCCAAAAATAAATAAAACTCAACAATAAAAAAGTACACCGAAACAAAACAAATGATCGCAAAGAAATCGTTAAGAAGCGACTAAAAATTGAACTAAGAATAAGAAACTGAAAAATTAATAAACAACGCAATGAATCTACGAAATATATTTTAAAAAAAACACCAAAATAACTAAAAATAAAAATAATTTAAAAAAATCAATTGGTCCACGGTTAAACTCGTAAAAATACCTCCAAAAAATTATAAATATTATTCAAAATTTGATATCGGCGATAAATGAGTTCAAAATTGTGTTTAAAAAAATTACCTTGTTATCGTCGTCCTTTACTTGAATTCTTCTACCCTCGGCCGATATCACCCGTGCTCCGATAGCGACGTCGAATTCTCTCCCCGATATTGGTTCGATCCATATGTAATCGCCCTAGAAAGAAAAACGTTAATTAAAATTAATGAAAAATATGAATAAAGAAAAAAAAAAGAATGAAAAAATGAAATGCAACGAAAAGATGAATATCGATTCAATGAGGCCCACATTTACGCACCGAATGTCTACTGTACATACAGACATAAGTGCTACTGTAAGCCCAACTATAAAACATTGAGATAAAAAATCGTTATATGCACTTGTATATTTTGAGTTATTTTTTGTTTCTTTTTGGCAATTGGAGCAGCTGTAGGCCAAGAAAAATAATGATTATGTTCGAGTATATAGATTCGCGAGTTAACTGACGTTATTACAGAGCAAGGAGTGACCGCTTGCGAGTTTAAAGTAGCGAAAAAGAGGAAAAATGCAACGAGGTTCGCTCGCCTACGGTCAAGTGCAAGCTTCCACGGCAAGAAGTATCCTAGCCGTATATTTTTCACAATGAGCTCTTTCTTTTCCTCGTTCGATGTATTAGTTCATTATATATATCTTTATATGTATATTCGTGTCTATACACATGTGTGTCTAAGTATTTAAAATTATATATAGATAAATAAAATCGTGTGTACACATTACACAAAGAAATGGATAAAAGTTACGAGCGAGCGGGGGGAGGGGGGGATTTTTCAGGCGGTTTGTTGAACACGCGGACTCGGTTGGTGCGGATATTTGTACGTCCTAATTGTTCACTTACCGGAACATATCGGGAGAGCTCTTCCGCTCTTTCCACTGGCATAACGAATCGCGGGAGGGCGCTCCTCCACTATTACTACAATTTTCTCTGCTCCCTCGTACGTATTACAAGTATGATCAACGTCATAACATTATGTCTAATTGCTCATCGGTTTTTTGTTTGTCGGTTGCGTCACTGATGAGGACTTTTGTATCGTTTTATTGATGAAAAAAAACGAACCGCTCTCTCGTCAGATTCTTCGCTATTACTATGTAATTTTCCATTGCAACACTGAGCTTTATTTTTAGATGAACGAACGGTCATTTCAGGTGACTCAATTTTTTTTTTTTAATGATCAAATATGATGGATATAAACAAAAAGTCGAAATAAAATTTGCATAATTGTTTTACCGAAAATTGACCTTTTTAATTAATTAATATTTCTTTTCTTTTCACGTTATTTCATCGATTGTTTGCTTGTTCATTTGTGCGTTCAATTATCAACTTCCTCATTTTATTTAATACGAATGTTTATGTGTAATATATGTAAAAACAAATTTTATATTAATGTATTTTTATCCTCGGTCGTAATGTACACTCGATGACTGCTGCAAGATTTTTATTTCACCAAACTCTATAAAATCTCTTACTTCCGTTTCCAGAGCAGTCCTAGCACAAAAATAAAGGGCCTCTGGGGGCATGACCGGAGATTCGAAACGTTTACCGGTGAAATGAAAATTTCATTGGCAGGCCTTTCGACCCGTGACCTGTTTATTTTATTTCATATAAACTAAAGATTTTAAAGATATTTTTCTTTTTCTAATTTAGGTTAATAATCGTGATGTTAACGTATGTTGAGCAAGAAACGTCAATGTTTTTTCATTCTAGAAAAAAGATGTTAGTGTTTAATAAAAAGGTAATTTTTCCTAAAAATTCAAAAATAGTAATTTATGCTAAAAGTACAGAAACCAACGAATTACGTCGCGGACAAAATTGTCGTATGAGCCGAAGATACATTCAGACGAGTACGAGTATAAATGCACCATACGCGCGATCTAATTCCTTTTCTTCCCCATATGCTAAATTCCTTTTTTTTTGCATCGACGACTTTAGAAGTTTGATTTGAGATTTACAAATCGGTTGTAATTATATTAAATTTCTTCGGTATTATACGCTTTGTAGCAGATCCAGCTGCTTCGGCTGTTTCGTGTATCAGCGCTGTGAACGGTTCTGCATATTCGTTTTTTTTTACTCATTTTGTTCTTAAATTATAATCTTAAATGACGACAGTTATAACGAATTGAAGTTTTGTCTTGTGTAAATTATTTAATTATATCTAAGTTTGTCATATCTGATCAAAGTCGTAGAACAAAAAACTATCAACCCTAAAAAAAGAGCCTTTTCCTCTTAATCTGTGCTGTAAAGTAAGCTATAATAGAATTTTATCCGCACTAGTGCGCTTAGTGGGCTCTTTCATTAAGGGGGTCATCCCATGTGACAGCTATTTTTTTCGCTTTTTTCGAGAATTTTTTTTGATGAACCATTAAAAGACACTATCTTTGAATTTTTACCACACTATTATTGACATTTTTACAGTCCCTCAGAATTTGATCAAACAAAAATAACGAGTTGAATCGACTTTACACCGTTCGGAAGACACTCATATGTTGTTTGACGGTTGCCATGATTCCGGAGGTTTTGCTCATCTGAAATCAAAAAATCAAACGGCATGTTAATTTGTAGATCTGAGGCTATCGCTGGAACTAGAGGAAAGTAAAAATATCGAAAATTGAATTTTTGACACAGTTTTAAAAGTTAAGTTCCAAGTTTCGTCATTTTTTTTCGACTTTAAAACCGTGCCAAAAATTCAATTTTCAATATTTTTACATTACTCTAGTTTCGGCGATAGCCTCAGGTCTACAAATTAAAATGCCGTTTGATTTTTTGATTTCAGGTGGGTAAAACCGCCGGAATCATGGCAGCCGTCAACCAACACATGAGTGTCTTCCGAACGGTGTAAAGTTTCGATATTTTTTTCGATATTTTCTATTTTCCAAAGTTATAGAGTTCCCAGATTTTTTATTTCTGAAATATACGGATGGATCCCGGACGGTAGGTTTTGTTTAAACTTTTTTTATATCCTTTATCAAGTACCTCAAACGTATTTCAGGAAAAAAAAATCTGGGAAGTCTATAACTGTGGAAAATAGAAAATATCAAAAAATTTACCCCTGGTTAGGGATGGGTTCGGGACGGTAGATTTTTTTAAAACTTTTTAAAAATCTTTTTTCAAGTATTTCAAACGTATTTCAGAAATAAAAAATCTGGCAACTCTGTAACTTTAGGAAATAAAATTTATCAAAAAACCGTTGCATGCGAACGTTGTAAACTTCAAAATAATAAAAGGGTCGGATTTGTTTGGATTTGTTTTTGCATTTGTGACATCGTTTGTGCAATTTTTTTTTACCATTTTTACGACATACAAATATCTATGTGTATATAGTCGACGAGACTACAATTTACACATACACATAATGAAACTCATCGCCCCCGAGCATTTTGTAGACATTTTCACTCCGTGTCACAGATTCCTACTGACCGAGTAAATTCGGGAAAGCGCGGAGTACAGATCAAGACCGCTCGAGTATTGATATGTACTAACAGCAGATGTCGTACAATACGATCGAAGTTAACGTCATTGAATCACAAGGAAAATTCCTTTTTTTATTTTTAAATATTCATAATCAATTTAATTATACAAAAAGAATTACTAATTTAAAAAAAATGAATTTATCATACTCAAAATTTTCGACACTTTTTCAGCACATTTGTTCGGACGTTTTTAAGAAAAAAAAACTTAAATTCCTTTGGCCAAATACCTGAGTCGCGGCTATAAAAAAAAATTCAGCAATAGAAGTTTGTTGTGTTCTAACAGACTTAAAAATTGTTTAATACATTGGAAAACTATCGGAGCGATCTGCATGGTCAAAAAATAATAATAAAAAAAAAGATACTCACCCGGGTAACGATGACCATCTCTCAAATCGCGGTCGCTGGCCCGCCACCTGGAAATCATCAAATAAATTGTACATTTTTACTATGCGTTTCGACAAATGTAATTTTATTCTACTGCCCCCTCAAATAATAATAATTATCGAGGAAAATGAACAAAAAATTAAATATTGTCAAATTTATAATTTTTTTAAATACAAAAAAAAACGCCAATTAAAAATACAACATTTTTTTTAATCCCGACAAAGTTATGATGCTAAGAAATGATTTTTTTTTTTAACGTTCAAACCCTTGATTTACGAAGTTTTCACATAAATACAATTCACTCGTGCGAATCACGTGTCTCTTCAAAGTAAAAAATAATGCCGGTGTGAAAATTCGTAATAAATCGTTGTTTGCGAATTAATCATTTAATTACATTGGAATAAATCACTTCCGGTGATAGGTGGGTATAAAACGTTCCACACTCTCGAATAGTTGTTCTATTGTAGGTAGAATGAGCTCTATTTATGTATGAAAATATGCAATACAGACATATATATATATATATATATATATATATATATTAAACACGCTACATTCATTCCCAAGCGCCATATTGCATATTTGCACACGCAGATAAAGAGAATCAACGTCTGGAGATCGTGATCTATGAAACTTTCATACATAAGTGTATTAAATTACTTGAGATAAACGATAACTAGGACTATGCAGTTTAAAAAAGAGGCTCACGTGGATAAATTTGATGAAAATGAGAATTTCGTTTGAGAAACTATTAAATTTAACATTACAAATTTATATATATACATATACATATATATATCTATATATATTTGTATGAACATGTATTCGTATGATGCAGGCCTCGATCACCGTTAGCGAGTAGAGAAGCTACAGTCCGTAAACCTGTTCGCAAAGTGGGTTAGCGACCACAGCATCAGAAGCAGCAACGAAGCAACCGAGACTCGTGGCAGAAGACTTCAACCTCCGGCCTCCTTCGGATATCTCATCGTCGATAATCTCTCTCTCTCTCTCTCTCTCTCTCTCTCTCTCTCTCTCTCTCTCTCTCTCTCTCTCTCTCTCTCTCTCTCTCTCTCTCTCCCCCTCTCTTTCTTTTTTCCTTTTATTTTAAGCATATTTTAGGATTCCTTTGAATGATATTCCGTTATTACTGTAGTGTTATTTATTTGGTAATATTTGCTCTTTATTTATTGAATTTTTATTTCATTATGAATTGGATCTTTCTTTTCCGATAAACTGCTTATTTTGATCTTATGATATTTAAAAAAAACATATTTTTTGTGTTTTTTTAACCCCTGCACGGTCATGCGGGTTAATTTTTGTCCAATCAATATGTTAGGAAAAATCTCTAAAAATTCATGTTATTATTAAGTTCAGTCGATACACTAATATGCTAGGCCCCGATATTTTCACAATTAAAAACGAATATTAATCAATCACTCAATAGATCAACCTGTTTCTATTTCTTTTATTTGCTCGTCGTTTCTCTTTTTCTCCTCTTTTTCTCGCACACACGTACAGATTTGCTATTCGAAAATCGTGCGATCCAAACATCCGTGGAAAGTATCACGTTAGTAGCGAACGTATTCCAGACTCAGGAGCATGTACCGGAAAAAAACAAACGCCCGGTACACGCGCCACGTCTCGGAATCCCGAGACTCGGGGAAAAAAAAAGAACGAGAGGCCCAAAAATAGATGGAAGGAATTGACCGTTACGCAACAGTCGACTTCGTCAATTATTCAATTGTCGCGTAAACGCGATTGCAGTTTTTGGACCTAGCAAAGAAGAGACTGGGCTCTGAGAAAAGCTATTGTTTACGATTTTCATCTCCAGGCGCTTGCACTATACGATATTACAATGCGATAAAACAAACCTCCTTCCAATTATTTTTAATTTTTTAAGATATTCTTTCCGAGGACACAATAACCCGCAAATTTTATAATTAAGTAAAACTGAACTGCTAAAATAAATGAAAAATCTAAGGAACGATATTCATTTCGGTGTTTAAAGGGTTGCGATTGAGAAAAATCGCTGCTTGATACCGCTACGAAAACATGCACCCAGAAAAAACTTCTATTTAAGGATGTATGAGCGCTAGGCTTGATTTCAGATAAAGTTCTAATTTTTTTATATGTTGTAGTCCAAGCTTGATACTTTATGTCTGTGAAATTTCAAGGCACCTTAACGACTATCTGATCGACATATTATTAATTGAATAATAGAGAATTTTACACATCGCATATGGCAACAATAACTTTCTGGCTACTACAACTAAAAAGTTTATATTTCGGTATCAGATGCTTTAAACAAAAAACGTCAATCACATTCATTAAATATCGCGGATTCTGATGGTATATTAAAAAAAGGGAGTCAACGAATACCCGAATTAGAAATATCGAGTTTAAGACCACAAATTGTCACGACACTTCATGATTTTATAACCCCGTAGAATTGTGGCAACGTCGCACATCATAGCACACAACATATAGATCTATACATATGTAAATAACCTATTCTTACTGTCAAGGAGCTGATGTTTTTGGGGGTTATGTTTACCTCGAAACCCAGCTGTCTATGTACTATGTGCGAGCGACATTGTCGACAGTAATCTTTTCGCTATGTATCACCGAGTTACGTTAACAACTCAAAATGCTGTACCTTCCGTAACGAAATTGACAAAAATATTTTTAATTATTTAAAAAATTATCATTACATTGTGGAATGATATTGTGCTGTATATGGTCACTCGTGGTAGCTCATTTTCAAAACTATAGTGAAAGACTGTCTATTGACTAGTACGACCCGCTTTCACATCCTTAAATCCACTAGGATCGTTTATTCGAATTTTTTTAATTTGAATCAACAAAATTTCTATTCGCTTCAGCTAGAAAGCTGTATTTAAATCAAATAGATAATGCTATTTGGGTCTGTTTATTCGAGTACCCACGTTAAAACTTTTTGCTCCGGCCACCACGTGGCACAGAGTGTCGAGGCATTTCTCACATACGAATTGCGCTCCAGATGTGCATAAATTGCGGCAACCAAAGAAGTATTATTATTCTGACTGACTATGTCTAGGAAAATGAACGTGGATTTTTGTACCTACACAAGATTGCAGACCCATGAAAATATTATTAAATAATATCATAATTGAATATGATATAATTAATACTATAAATATTATAAATAATAATATAAATAATAGTGTAAATATTATTTTTATTTTATTTTCGTATTCGTTCAATTTTTAAGATAAAAATATGTCTGATTTTAATGCATATATTAAATTTTTCATTAATCAAGAAAATGAATATATTGTGATGAAAAAAAAAATTTCTTAAAGTTACATAGACCTCTGTTTGGCCTAGGGATGCCGGATTGTTGGAAAAAAATCGATCTATTAAATCGAATCGAATTGTAAGTCATTGAATTGATTTCATAATATATTGAGAACCAGAAGATCAATGTAGTAAAAATCGATCTTTATTAAAACTATGCTGAAAAATGAAGTGTATTACATATTTTAAAGGAATTAAAAATCAAGTCGACTTTCATTCGTTATATCGGGTTCGAAAATAAAAAAACTGTCACGTCAAAAACAACAAAATTTTTTCTTATTAAGGGGTCATATACAACTTGAAGGGGTAAAGAAAGAATTATACGAATTTTTTTTGAACAAAAAAATTGTCAACGTTTCTCAAAATGTATGTTTTCAACCACAAAAACTCTTCATCCGATTAATCCAATAGGTTTCAACGATTTTTTTTTTAATCACTCATATTTAACAGTTCTAGATGCTTATGTCCCCTCAATTTGGATTAACATGGAATCCATAAAAACTATTATTATATCCCATGGATTTTCAGTTCGACACTTGCATTTGAAATGCAATTGTTTCAGCCAATAGAATACAAAATTTAAAGACGTATTCATTTCTAGCCAACTTCACTTCAATACAATATTTATTAAGATTCTGCACATTTTATGTAACAATGCTGCAATCATCCTCGGAAAACGATTTTTACGGTGCCAGCAGTATACAACGGAATAAGAATCGATCTTGCATATATATTAAATGTAAATCTCCCAGACCATTAATTTAAAGAATTAAGGATGTATGCCCAAAATATACAATTTAAGTTTAACCTTCAAATTTAAAATATGTTGTAGAGTGAGCGATGCTGCGTCGATTAGAAAAAAAAAATTAGACTTCACCGTATAGTTATTACGTAAATTAATTTTTTCAGTCCCATTAAAACGCATGTTAATCGTAGCGGAAGTAGCCTAATTTGAAAGAAAATAAGAAAACAAAGCCCGTGATATATAAGCGTACAGATTAAAAAAAATATTATTAGAAACTTTATTTTTTTTAATATTTAAAGAAAAAAAACCCCCGATGTCACCGTCGTATTTGTTCAAAAATCTCAAAAAAAAGTAGAGTCGTTTGGGTCATGTGCGAAAACTGCTACTACAGCCGCCATGTTAAATGTGCGAAACATGGAAATATGGCAACGTTGCACGCGCGGGCAGTACGAACCGAGTGTACAGTAGTAGTGAGAGAAAATAAATACAAGCGTGATCTAATCATGAAATGTCAATGCAAATATATAATGTAAGATAGACATGAGCTATATAAATAAATTAACCAAAATATAATTTTTTTTCGGTGTCGTTCAAACGTCTTCGTTTCTCGACACTCTTCGCAACACTCTCAAGCCACTGTTTTCTTTTTTGTGTGGTAAATTTGCCTTTTTTGTCTCTGAGCACAACACGAGAATTGTCACACATTTTCCTCACTCACATTATACACGAAAAAAAAAGAAATTAAACAATATATTAAGTTAGGCAACTAGCTGTCAAACGACACACTTTCCGGCACTGTTGCCAAATTTTCTCGATATATAAACGGAATTTTTTGATTGGTTGATAGAACGGACATTAGCTCCAGTAAAAAATAGTCAAATGAAGAACTAATTTTTCTTAAAGTTAATAATTGTAATTTTCATCGGGATGATTTGTCATGTATAATTAGTATTAATTAATAAAAAACATATTTATGATTGATATCTTATATAATGATCTGTTTGAAAAAACAAATAGATGTACTGCAGATTTGACTGGGCATACATCCTTAATTCGTCTGGGAGAAACGATTGAAAAAATCGATTATTGCTAGGGAAAAGATCGATTTCTACAAAAATCAATTTTAAGGTCGGCATCCCTAGTTCGATCGTGAGACAAGGGAAAAAAATTATTTGATTTAACTAGATCCTAGTTGAATCGACTAGATGTTTTTTTTCTGGGTGTATTACTTGTATAATACTTAAATTTGTTTGCACATCGTTCGCTGAACGTGAAGCGGGTTTTCTCAATTTCTGATGGTATCAATCACCCACAATTCTGTAAAAACAGCCGATTATATTGCCACAGGTTTTCCCCAGTTTCTACAGACTCTCGTGCACATGCGATACACAGTGTAACAGGAAATTTCACAAAAAAAATAGAAATTAGTGAAGTTGAATTCCATTGAGTCAAAATAATGGGATATGGGATTCTAAAATCCAGAAAAGGGCACACGAAGAGACGTCAAAAAATTATATACATACCAGGCCGGGGCAAAGTGGGGTACCTACAAAATTTGGTACAGATCTATTTGTTATTTTTATATTTTTTTTCTATTCCAAGCCATGAATCGTGTCCCCACCCTGTTTACCTTTGACTCTGAATCCAAAATTCGATTGATTGTGAATACAACTCAATCTAAAACAGACATCGAGTGTTTTCATCATCATTTACGTTGATAGACTTTGCAGAAAGTCGACCTTTATTCTGAGTTTATAGATTTGCCTGCGTCATCAAATTTGTTCTATCTTTGGATTAGATCATCACGATATGATAAACTTGTGAGAAAGAAGAACATCATAAAAATGTGAAAAAACACAGTAGATTTACCAATTACGAGGGAAAAAATATTAAACGTTTATCAGAATCAATAAAAAAAACAGTAGTTTTTTTTAGATCAATATACAGGACAATGTATTTTTACATTGTTTTTTTTTTTTTCAAACACAAAACAAAGAGATTTTCGATACTTTTCATTTTTTATAATATCAGAAAGAAACCACATAAAAATAAATGTTGAAACAACTGTCAAACATTCGGAATTCCATTTTTGTGTGATGTTTCTTTGTTTGAATAATAATAATAACGAAATTCATGAAAAATTGCCGAAAAAATTTCCTCGTGCACGAACAGGATTGCTCTCGAGAACTTTCAAGAGACTTCAATGCATGGAACGTTTGTATAACTGACGAGCGGATATTCATGTATACATACATATGTGCATCTCGTTCATGAAAAGGGGACCTTGACGGTCACGTAGTGTCCCCTAGATAAACACGACGAGGCATTCCGTTCCGAACTTAATCGAGCGTAGCCCCTTTAATGTTCTCCAAAAATAACACACACACACACACACGCATACTAATGTATTCAGGCCCTTTTTTCGATTCAAAAGAATGTTATTTTATAAGTTACCGTTAGAATTTTTTACTCACTACGAAAAACAGGCATCTTGACAGCCTATAAAACTGTACTAATGAATTCAAACGTTTTGCGCGGGAAAATATTACTCGTTCTCTAAAAATATCAGTTAAAATTGATAATTCAAGAAATTTATGATAAATTAATATTCCATTATTGTTTCATTCATTTTTTTTTTAGTATAAATAAAAACATCACGCCATTTTGGGACTGACGAATATTGAAATGATGAAAAAACTATTCAAACGAATAAATATTGTAAGTCGGCTGTTCGAATTGCGCAATAATAGATCCTTACAAGGTAAATGAGATTGAACGAGGTTTTTTTTTATTTTACAATATTGGTGAACCGCAAGACCTTCCATGATTTCCGGTAAAAAGTCCAGAAGTATTTTCCTATATGTATAAATTCCTGTCCTTATATGTTTTAGTTAGAAAATCGTGCCGGCGTATTTACGGGCGATGCAAATATTGGCTATGAAAATTCCTGATCATTAATTATCTCACAAACTTGCACGCATACATGGATATAGGTATACGACCTTAACTCGATATGGTAAAGGTCGAGGATGTTCAAGACTCGCGTGAGCCAGTGAGAGAGCATACTTAGATTATGTGCTTGAAGATGTTTGTCCATAGACGCAAACAGCGAGGAATTCGAGTCTCTTACACATAACCATTACATGTATGCAACAGCGTATAGTTTGATACTGGTGCAACATAAACTTTTCTTCTCTTTTCTTTTTTCTCTCTTGTCTTCTTTTTTCCTTCTCTCTGTCACGTTGTCCCATACGAGAGCTCAAGGCGAGACTAATTCTCCATTATTGATAGGTTACGAGTTAAAAAAAAAATTTATTACATGCTTTTATTAAAGTAAGACGTTCTTTTGAAGCTCGGGAATCGATTCGTGCTTTCCTCTATGGATGAGAATCAAAATTCCTCTCTTCTATTTTTATCTTGCTGAGAATACACAATAGAAGCTTGATTGTTTGTTCAGGGCTTCGTGGAGCTCGCTGATAATGAGTTTCAGAGATGCGAACGTGCACCAAGATAAAATGTTGGTGCCACAGCATTTTAATACGCCCACAATTTTTCAAAAATACAGATTAGATTCGTGAAGGATTTTTTCAAATCCTCTCTTACTTCTCAATGGGACCCCATATGTTCAATAATATTTAAACCTAACAATAAAAAGGAATTTTCTTCGCCCCCAAGACCCTGACGAAAAATCTAATCTGAAAAGTCTACAGAAAGCGCCCCCTCTTGCGTCAGCGAGTAAACCGCTGGAACAACGTCGCTCATCTGTAGATCCGCACCTGATACTTATCGCTCGAATATACACGAGTGCGTATATATACCTGTCCATATAGAAAATAGGAAGAAAAAAAACATTTCTTGAGGGACTTCTTTCCCCAGCAAATGACTCGACGTCGTCCGCGTAATAAACCTTTTCGCGTCAAAATGCCAGCGTAATTGAAGAAAATCGGATTACGCGAGAATTCGCTCTGTCTCGCTCACTCATCCGACAGAAGAAGACTCGAGAGTTCTATGAACCGGGGAATATAACGCGCCTAACGTTTTGTGTTTCAAACGTGTATATAAATATATACGTTTGTATGTTGCATACACGAGAGAATACGAGACGCAAAGAGAGAAAGAGAAAGAGATAGAGCAACGGTGCTTGCGAGTTCGAAGCGCGCCCCCGAGCGAACTTCGAAGATCTAACCGTGATATTTATGCATTGGGACCGACAAGTGGGAGAAATTAAGGCGCGACGAACCCAGTGGCGAATCTCGGTACTACGATTCACCGTGAGAGCAAACGAGACAGCCAACAGCGATAATCTGTCGTCTGCTAACAAACTATAAATATAAACTAATAAATTATGTTTAATTCATGATACCAGCCTCAAGTTCACTTTTTTACACACCTCATTACATATATACATAACATGTACGAAAAATCGTTGAACTTTACGATTGGCGTTGATTTTCGCGAATTTAAATACCGGTTTTTCACCATTTTTTTTATCGTATCACATTGTGTTTGACGTGCGGAACATTTCTATTTCACAACAATTTCATTATAGACGAAATGTAAATATAAAAAATAATATTAATAAAAACTATTATTGTTAATTGAAATTATTATTTCAATTGCATCATTATTATAATGATATTGAAAATACTATATATTATTAAAAATTTATAAATAAAATTAGTAAAATAAAATAAAATAAATAATAATCTGTGCCCGCTAAGCGAGAAGTCAATGCATTTTTTTAAATAATTGTCATCGCGGGGGTCGGTGTTCGAGTTCAAAAAATTTCAACTTCATCATCACACAGAGAGAAATTTCCGCAGATGATTGATTAGAAAAATTTTATCGAAAAATTGTAACGTAAGAGATCAGGCAAGAAAAAAATCGTAATACATATTAAGATTTATAGTTTGCAGATAAAGTTATTAAAGTCTCGTGAAATTCGCCGAATAAATATTTTATCGAAAGATCTCAACGAGCAATAATAAAAATTTCGTGAGTCTACTCAAAAGTAAAAAAAAGTATTTAATTCAAAGTAAGGTGAATGTATTTTAAAAATCATATTCTTTTCTCAATTTCGTTTATATATACGATGTCGGTTTTCCGCCAGAATACAAAGTGATTTCGAATATGCTCTCGTTTGTTATTTCAACTACATTAACAGTATACCAAAACAAAAAGTACCTCAGATGTAATTGCAATCGTGGAGCATGTCTTGAGATTTAAAAAGCGTTCATTCCGTAATTTTCAAAAATACAATTCCACGTGTCACAATTCCTAAGAATTTCTCAAGTGCAAAAAAAAACCAAAGAAAAGAAATTTGTAAAAAAAAGCTGACAGGGCATCGTTAATAGATCGGCAGGTGGTTGGACGTTTCATATTTTTTGTTTCTCACGTCGACTCACGTGTGTCATCATTTTTAATCAATTTCTTGTCGTTGAATTACTATTCGGAAAAAAAACTGAGAAAGAAAGAGAGAAAAAAAGAACTTGCCTTGTGCGAGTGAGGAGAAACAGGACTGCAAGTTGTGAACTTTTTGACACGTCGCTATATTTATGTATATACACAGAAATTCCTATATATGTGTAACACTTTGATCCTCGAAGCACTGACACGCGCGTGAAGACATACGAAGTAAAATAAATTCACCGAAAACTTCTTCGGCTAGATCTCCATCGGTAGTATTCTATTTATCCGAGGAAGGCACAAAAAACTCTTGGAGGCAACGTCAAAAACACTGCGAGGACGCGACGATGTTTCTCATAACGCAACTATCGTTAATATACATGTGTATATATATGTATAAATATACATATATATGGCAATGTTTTATCGGTATGATTCAAAGTTGAAGTGTTTTCTCGATCGTCTCGCACGAATCGAGCGTAGAAAAAAGCGTTTTGTGATTTAAATAAATATTTTGCGTGTTCAAAAAAACCGAAGGTGTTTGATTGAGTTAGGAAGAAAGAAAAAAGAGTTTTGGAGGATAATCGTGAGATTGTTGGTGAGCCGAGGCATGCCACGGTGACCGGCACATTAACACGTCCTCGCTCGGAAAGATTCGGCTCGTCTCGGGCGTGCCAGGTGTAAGAGGTGGAAAATACCGAGCGTTTGTCCGAAACCGCACGATAATAAGTTGCACTATATCTTCACGTTAAAAAAATACACATGAACGAATGAAAAATTGTTAGCAAATGAATTTTTAGCGGAACAACGGTTTTTCGTGTTTCATATGATTTTACTTTTTATATCCCTCGAATAAATGCGGGATTTTACACGATCCCGCGACCGATTCTTACGTGTTACACCGTCCTGATAAAGTGATGTCAGGCGACTGACCGAACGCGAGGAAGGAGTTTCCCGCGGCTGTCGTCGTGTCGCTGCGCACCTTGCTCGCACGCATATCTATATCTACATGTATATATTTTTTTTTTTTACGGTACTTTGTACATTACATTTTTTGTGGCTTTGAAAAAAATTTGATTTCGTATCGTTAGCTGTTAGAATTTTTCAAAGAACAATTTGTTATCCCGAATATGTAATTGTATGAAGAAGATGTTTCTTTTTTTTCGTTAAATATAAATATCACAAATGCATATATAGGGAATCTGTGATTTTCATTATGTAGTGAAGAATTTTAACCCTTGACTCACTTTTCCAGGTTTAACCCTCGATACATCTGACAAAAAAGAAATTAATTCAAAACATGAGTAGTGTTTTGAAAACTAACAGTCAGAGCTATAATTTGAAGGAAAAAAAGTTTGATCCTAACGTAATTGGGAGCGCTACAATCGTCCTTAGTCTGCTTGGAATTAAAAGGTTTACCTGTCGAGGGTCGGAAAAAACAAGTGTACCTGTCAAGGTTGAATATTGGAATGCAGCTTATGTATAACATACGATATATAGCTGCTGGGATTGAAACGACCTTGAACCGAGGTTCAGGAACTGAAACACAAAAAGGTATATAGATTTAAGTTTGTTAAATATGCAATAATAAATATCAGTCTGTAAAATCGTTAAATATCGGAAAAACAAATCTCTTAAGCTTTCTGTAGTAAAATTTAAGTAAATATATTTATAAATAATCAATTCTAATTGATTAAAATTAATTAATTAATTAAATTTATTATTTTTTATTGATTGATTGATTATTTATATTGTAGAAATTTCGACATATAAATTTTACTTTTTGTTTTTCGTGGCCGATTTTCGACGAGTTTGATTTTGCTATCCTGAACAAATCTGTTGCTGTTGATTCTCATTCTCTCTATTAATCTTCTTTTCCATCGACAATTGCGTCGTCTGCTTCATTTCCGCCACAGTAAGAAATTCCGCCGTGAGGTTTTTTTTCGCGTTCGATGGTCACGGTAAACTGGATCGGTAGATTCGTGCCAATTACTCAGTCGATCTGTAGACTCAACCGACACAACACTGACCGTCCTATAGTTGACCCAAAAAGGTCACGTATTTTTCTCGTCCAGAGGCTACGAAAGTCATGGATCTCTCGTGCTCAGAAATATACCACTTTCTGCGGACATATTTACCTACATATTTTATATATTTCCACATATATAAGCCATTCTGTGCTAAATCAACACTATTAATTGTAAAATACAAATGATTGGAAATATAATTTTTTTAATTAAATCCCAGTCCGACTGAATGAAAAATCGTCAATTTCTATAATTTTGGAATAACTGAACCGAAACCTCTTAATTTTTTTCCAGAAAACCTTCGAGTAAAAAATTTGAATAAAAAGATCCATTTTTTCAAATTCATTCTTTAAGCATGCCATTTTCACTAAAAAATAAATGGAATAAACTAAAACCTATAGAAAATGTATAAAAATATAAATAAATCATTTTTTTTAATGCTCCAAAAAATATAAAGATGAATGTACACGTAAACGATTGATATATCGTTAATTTTCTGAAAATTCTGGAAAAACGAAACAAGAATTAACTCCATTTTTTTGCCCATGGATAAAAAACTTGATGTCGTATAAATAATTGGCCAAAAATCGTAAAACATTGATCATAAAAAATAAAAATGACATAAGCGATAACGGACCATGAAGAAAGAATATAGTTTTAGATCATGTTGCGAGTAATGCATGAAAACAATGCTGTAAGTGATAACGTGCTATATATATTTTTTTAATCAGTTTTTATACATGACTGATTGCTTAGTTTACGATTAACGAGTACAGGGCTCGTTGTCCAGACTTCGTACACGATAATAAACAAATACATGTATGTATGCTTATTCACCACATTTTCATTTCGTCGTACAATCGGTGAATGAAATTGCATGAAAACCAAATGATTAAGCGTTGCGAAAGTTTATTATTATACAATTAATAAACATCGCGATAAAATCAACACTCATTCATTCATCCTCGTATCATATCTTGTTACAGTGAAGCTTTATTAATTTTCATTTTTATTTTTTTTTCCTTTTTTTCGTACTTACGGAAATATTTATTTCTATATGGAAGCGCGCATTGTCACTATGAATTACGAAAAATGTGTTACACAATTGAAACGAGAATAATCATTTGATAAATCTTGATTCCATCATGATTCATATTTCCCGATTTTTTTCATCAATAAATCGAATTTGAGAGCACCCCATATTTTTTTACATTTCTTTTATTTTATTTTTTTCATTTGTTTGAACATTGAGCCAGCAGTTTTACAAACGGAATGTCGTACGTATTTTTTTTTTTTATTTTACTTTCGTATCTTACTGGCGAGACTCGTGAGATCGAACCATCACTCATTTCTTGTATTTTCTTTTCTTCCACACGTTCGACATGTAACGATGAAAAATTAATATAAATTGTGGTTTCAAAATTACGCACCAATTAACATCACGATTTTTTTTTAGTCTCAGTAACGACTACATATTTTTGAGAAATTACGAATATTCGACGAAGTAACAGTGCCAAATAAAGACAAAAACTTTCTTAGAAGTTTTTTTGACCTTTTTATTGTAATAATAATAATAATAATAATAATAAAATTTTTATATTTTTTATTAATTTATGCTTACTGTTCGCGTTGACTGAATTATTTAGGATTTTAAAAATCGATGACAAAAATAATGAATTACTTGAAGTTAATCGGTGCATAAATTAGTTACGATTCATTAATTTTTCTGGTGTTATTTAAACTTCTGAATTTTACAAAAATTTTGTCTCTATTTTGAATATCCTCGTTTAGGTTTGGGAAGAGTAAAAAAAAGTTTTTTATTGATGGGATACTGCAACAGCTATTGAAGACAAAAATCGTAATTTCTCAAAACAATTACAGCCCTCGCGATCTTATCAAGCTTTGGACACGCGCAGTCTAAATTAATGACTTCAGGCGAAAAACAAAATGAACGATGAAACATTATTTTAGTTATAGCAACAAATTTCATATCAAGAGCATGTACGGGAATAAGATCCTTTGCGATTGCGATGAAAAATTGACTCAAGCAAAATGGCTTCGATAATAATTGAATATTCGTTCGGTATCTAAATACAAAAACCGAGGAATTTTCAACTTTTTACGGCTTTTTTTTTCTTTAAGAAGTACAAACTTCGGAGTAATCCGTTACAGATTATACTATGTATATACAGTGAAGATACATAATTACTTTAGCAAGGTAAGAATCGTTGGTAATTGTTGTTCGGCAGTCAGAGCCAGATTTTACAAATGAAATGAATTCTCTTTCATTTACGCTTTTTTTCGTTCATGTTTTTCTCACCCGGTTTGCATGATTGAGGGTTGTCGTTTCGAAGTCTAAAAAAATACTCCAATCACATGAATGTAGCTTGGAAAAACGAGGGGGTTGCTTTTTGTCTTCTTTTTTAAAAAATCCGGGCACAAAGAAAATATATGTAGAGTTTATATATCCCTTGACGATAACACCATTTACAAATATACACTTATGGTATAATACCCAATGAATGAGGAACAGTCTGTAAAGAATTTGATCCTGCGATAAACTAGCTGATTTTTCTAGCTACTACAATCGTATTTTTGAAATTTTCGTTTATCGCTTCGTCGCTTTATATCAGCGAGGAAATTCTTCTTTTTTTTTTTTACAGAATGCAGTTTTAGGACGTTACGAAGCGAATAATTAGCCTGCGATCGGATACAATTCGCGATCACACGCATAGGCTCAAAGTCAGATGTGGCTTATTTAAGTTACTCTCGATTTTTACGTCATTTTTCTGTTCGTTTTATATCTTCCCATTTCGCGTTGTATTTGATTTGTCGTTGGTTCTGGTTTATACTTGTCTCCTTTAGCTCGGTTGTTGCAATTTTTTTCTTTTCATCACAAAATATAGCGATTAACTCTCATACTTATTGGAGGAGAGCTGTGATGTCCCAAATTTTTATGACTCTGTCCTGGCCCACAGTCAGTAATTTTCGTTGCGATACGTCAAGATCCATCGCACTTACACTGTGCTTTGCATCGTGAAATGATGCCAATGGTGCTTGTCTGTTAAAAAAAAGAGAAAAGTTGATGAGTTATCATATTTTTATAGTCTACAGTAAATTTTCCTGATGCAAATATGAACATGTTTTTTTTTTAAGCCTTAATATACAATACTTCCAGTTTGACATTTGTTTTAATACATTCGGGTGACTTACACCCCTCGTGGTTGTTATATTACTATAGGAAAGTGCGGCCGTTAAGGGTTAAATATTAAAAAGCAAAAGATTATTCGATAAATGAGATTTAAAACTAAAACTCACTCGCTGGCTTTCAGTTGAATGTGACACTGATCACATACACGAACTTCAAATTCGAAACCCATGGCTGGTATTGGTAACCGCTGTGTCGTACAACGAGCACAAAGAGCTCGGCCACAATGACGACAATGATGTTGCCTGAGTCCCAGTTGACGTTGATCCATCATGGCTCTCATGTTCCAGAAAAATGGTCGTCCGCAAGTCTAGAAAATTCAAAAAAATCTCTTTTATATACGAAAATATATCTTGTTTTTGAATACTGACCTATTCCAGAATTTGTACAATTTTATTTATACGTATTAATATATTTATTTTGTATTTATATACAGTGAAACCAAAAAAATTGTTTGTAGTAAATTTTCTCAGCTCTCCAATGGCACTTGTTGCATTCGAAATAGTTGATTGATCAAATTTCTGGAGCAGTCGAAAAAAATCATAGTGTTCTACTTGTTTTGTACGTGACTGTATTTATTTGATTGCGGAATTCCTCGATGTTTTCAATTTATCGAAAGGTTTTAATGTTTTTACGTATCGCACGAATTGGTTCGATTGAAGAGTAGTCTTACTTGACAAGTATCGGATTCCTCCCAGACCGCAGCTTCTCGCCGAGAAGCGGCCATGTTCCAGCAAACTATAACCCCGTCCTCGCCACCGGACAGCAAAACTCGTTCGGCACTCGCGTAACAAAGAGCTGTCACTTTGTTGCTGAAATTTCAAGTTTTTTCATATTCTTTTTATTACAGAATCAGTTAAAAGGATTTGGATAATCTGTTAAATCATTTTCTTAAATTTGAAAATGTTGCTTGGAAGTAAGAAAAATATTTTCAGATTTATTAATATGCAACCAAAGTTATTTTGAAAAATCCTCTGCACTATTTAAAATGACCTTTGATCGTTAAAAGAAAATTTGCAAATTTAGAAAATTTATTTACTGCTTCAATAGTCAATAGTCGTCCAAATATATTCCCTTGTAACAAAAGTAGCTTTTATTGCAGGGAGAACATATTTTGGATTTTTTTTCATTCATGTTAATTTCTTTTTCCATTGTTTGGAGAAGAAGAGTTTTGATGATAGAACAAAGAGCTAACCGGTGTCCGTGAAGTTCATAAGCAACACCTTCGCGACCGCCAATGTCCCAAACTCGAATATTTTGATCGAAGCTGCCTGAAAATAAGAGTTGTTTTTCTGTGTCCCAGGCCAAAGTCCTTATGCTTCCGGTATGAGCTGAGAGGCACGTGACCAGACTGATACTTGCAGCCTCGACCTTGAGCATCGTTATTTCGCCGCCAAAATCACCGATGAAAGCGTGTTTCGATTGCTCGTCGAATCTTTGAAAGTTAAGGTTGTCTACAGTGCATTATTTCGGGGTGAGACGAATTTTAATCAAGTTAAGAGAACGTTGAAAAAAAGGATACTGCAAAGCGGTGTACCAACTGTCTAAATAGCCATAACTGTTGCTCGCTTTACCGAAAGAGCCAAGCTTGCGACCTGTCTCGGTACAATGAAGCTGAAATTGTTTGTCGCGACCGATGCTAAGAACCCATTCATAACAAGGAGCGTATATTACACCGGAAACACGTGCCTGATGAGCCGGATATTCTCGCATCGCTGTCATACGATTGTAGTCTTGTTCCAGTAAAAATTCCTGTCCAACCAGAATCATGTAATTAATCATTCGCATAAAATTTATATATGAACGAAAAACAACTAATCAATAAATACCTAATAACTGACACATTAAATATTATCATAAGATAATGTATTGAAATACATGTTTTTTTAGTTATTTGATTACACATTTTCTTCAGATTTATAATTGTACATAAATTTATATAGACTTATATTCATATGAAAATAAATATACTGACAAATTTTGTACATGGACAAAAGTATCTGCATTGAACAATTTTCTTATAATTTAAATATAGACTTCCTTCAGATTTACAACTACATAACTTTATAAAATCTTGATGCACTGTAATCACTAGAAAATCAAATAATGTATCATGGACATAAAAAAAGAAATCAATAAAGAAATAAGGAATGTGATTTTAATGAGATAAGATAACGAATAGATAGTATGTTTCCTTTTGCTTTGTTGACCCCAGAACCCTGACGTTGTTATCAGCACCCACGAACCCCAAATATGAGTTTCGATTGCTTATTAGGCTCTTTTATTGTGTACAAAATAATCCAAAAAAAATCATGGAGATTTTCTGGACTCTCAACTATATGATAAAATTATTACTGCGCCGAAAAAAGCATTATTCATTAATCATTTTTGCAAAAATCGGATGCATTAACCATGGTAAAGTTAATCTCGTATAAATATTTATCCTTTTTATTATTCTGATAATAAATAAATTGTACTCAAGCTGTGTAGAACTTAACCTGTCAGCAGATGCGCTACGAGACTTTTTCTCACACTTATATTAAAACGATGATTACTCGAAAATTTCAAATGGCATAAGCATTTGAAATTTTTTCTATCTTCACCAAATTTATTCGCCTGTGTGATAGAAGAGTTAAAAAAATTTTTGGAATTTTTTGAATTATTATTTTTTGGTTTTTAGTGTCAATTATCGTTGTGTTTTTGGTTTTTTAAAAATAAAAATATTTAATAGCCACAATCACTTTCAACTTTCAATCACTTCTAAAGTATTTAATCACTTTTAAACAAAAAAAAACTTTGATAAACAAGCAAAAAATGCATTTAAAATGGAAATGGAAATCTCTTGTGGTAGAATTCATTCCATGTGTGGACTAAGGATTAAGCAAATTTGTAATTATAGAATAGTTGATACACAATGAGTTAAATTGGTACAAGTTGAAGGGTATATTTGAGAAATCTCACATTTATGCTTCCATTTTCAAGTCCGACGAACAGCTGCCTTGATTCGACATAATAATGCATTGCTGTAGCGCCTGCCGCCATATATTGGCAGATGCTGGGCCAATATTGGCCAGATTCTCTTTTCAGCCATACCCTGACAGTTCTGAAAATGAGTGAAAGAAAACGTGGAATCCTGTTACTCACAGCGAAATAAAAAAATTTTCAAGCAATAATTCATCGTTGTCCATGACGTATTATTAAAGGGCCATAAAGGTTTCAAAACACGAAATATCAAAGGAAAAACATTACAATAACAATAGCTTTTTTTTAAACGTCATTTCGTAAAGAAAATTTGCAAAGTACTGGGAGTGGCTTTTTCGTTTATTGCGAGTAAAATAAAAATAAGGAAAAATTAAACTCACCTGTCATCGCAGACACTTATAACTCCGTCTTCCCGTGGGATTATAATCGCCGCGTTGACATCGTCGTGGCAGCCCTCAAATTTCGACAAAAGTATCGGCTTACGGCTTGTACTGAATTTGTCATTATTTACACCCGGTGCAGGTTTTATTTCCGCTGCCATTACAATGTTTCAGGCTCAACGATCCTTTCTTCACAAATGTGTTCTCTATTGTCATTTGACAGTTGTCGGACTTCGATGTGTGCTGTTTCCTCCGGTTCTGGAGTACGAGTTAATTTTATATAGATTCGATACCTGCCGGACTATTTGGCGAAGGTGAAAAAGCGCCAGCGGGAAAAGTTAGAACTAACGATGGCAATTGGCACACCTGTCGTTCTTCGAATAAAAATAGTTTTCTTAGCTTTTGTATAATTAACAATATTTATTTCATCTTAAGTTACACACCATGTCAACTTCCCATTATTGTTCATATGTTTATTTTAATAATAAATCATTATGCTTAAAGTGTGATATAAAATAAATTATAAATCTTCGAAATATGTTTAAGATGATCTATCAGTTGCATGAGTGGGGGGTCGATAACTGAAAAGTAGATACACGTTTTTCTCGGACACGCTTGATATTTCAAGAAAACGAAGAGTTACACGTTATTCTCTGATAAGAAGAAAATAATGTGAAACTCTCTGTTTTCTCGAAATATCAAGCGTGTCCGAGAAAAACGTGTATCTACTTTTCAGTTATCGACCCCCCACTCATGCAACTGATAGATCCCTCTGCACACCGCACGCGATGAGCGATGAGCGATGAGCGATGAGCGACGCGTTCGTGAAAATTTATTTTCCTATGTTCACACCGCGAGCGACGAGCGACGAGCGACGCAGCGACAAGCATCGCAACAGTACACAAGACATTGAAAGTGAGGTTACGTGGTAAACAGATGGTGAAGTGCTAAAAAATTGCTAAAATATATGTGTAAATCAATAAAAGAAAATAAAAATGACATGCTGAATTTTTTAAACTTTATTTTAAGGTCTTTGCAATGAACAACCTCAAAATTTTTACACAAGTCAGTTTTTTCACCAGCACCAAACACAATTGTCAACAACTATACAGGCGCGTTCGAAAACTCATCCTTTCATTGTACTTTTTCATTCTCCATGTGTTGGATAGAGACAGAACGATTATACTGGCTTAAAAATGTCGACTGCAGAACGCGCCGTCGCTCGTCGCGAGCGTCAAGCGGTGAAAAAGTTGAAACTTGGTCAACTCCGTGAGCGACGTCGCGAGGGAGCTCGCGGCGGATGTGACGTTCGGAAAAGCAGAGGTCTCATTGACCTCTGTGAATTTGGCCGACTGATTTTGGATTTCTGAATTTTTGTTTATGTCAATCGTTTGTCGGGTTCTTGTCGGTGATTGTCGGATTAAAATCGACGTTTGTCGGAAATTAGTTAAATAGAAAAATTAAAAACAAAAATCCGTGTGAAGTTAGCCGATTTTTTTCAATTTTGAGATATCATAAATTTTCAAACGCCTAATCAAAGCGCAATCGTTTGTCGGATACGAGTTTCATAATTAAAAAGTTTGTCGGATGTTTGTTCATTAGAAAAATATTTAAAAAACATTTTATGTGAAGCAGCTGATTTTTCTCAAATTGTAAGATATTACACATTTTCCAAAGCCTAATCGAAGCGCGATTGATTGTCGGTTACGAATTTGATAATTAAAAAGTTTGTCGGATGTTTGTTCATTAGAAAAATATTTAAAAAAACATTTTATGTGAAGTCAGCCGATTTTTCTCAAATTTTAAGATATTACACATTTTCCAAAGCCTAATCGAAGCATGATCGTTTGTCGGATACTAATTTTATAATTAAAAAGTTTGTCGGATGTTTGTTTATTATAAAAATATTTAAAAAAACATTTTATGTGAAGTCAACGCATTTTTTTCAAATTGTAAGATATTACACATTTTCCAAAGCCTAATCGAAGCGTGATCGTTTGTCGGATACTAATTTTATAATTAAAAAGTTTGTCGGATGTTTGTTTATTATAAAAATATTTAAAAAAACATTTTATGTGAAGTCAACGCATTTTTTTCAAATTGTAAGATATTACACATTTTCCAAAGCCTAATCGAAGCGTGATCGTTTGTCGGATACTAATTTTATAATTAAAAAGTTTGTCGGATGTTTGTTCATTATGTGAAGTCAGCCGATTTTTCTCAAATTATTTTTTGCTTACCTTAAATTTTGGTTTCACAACGGCTTTGACATAGATATATCTATATATTGGCATATATATATATATTATATATATTATATAATAAACCGGATATATTATATATATTATATAATAAACCAAATATATATTATATATATTATATAATAAACCGGATTTTGGTTTAGAGCGAAAAACTATTTTTTTCTTGAAAATACAAGATTAAAGAAGAGAAATGTCGCTCCATTCGAGTCTTTAAGCTTCGTAGAGCTTATATATGGACAGATCCATTACATTTCGACCGCAGCCTGCGCGCTTGGGTCAGCGATTTGGCTGCCGATTTTTTTCAAGAAAGTAGGTTCTAAAAAAAAGACGATCCTCCAAATTTGAACTCAATATAAGAAATTTGATGGCTGTAGAAATATTTGAAATTTTGAAAAAGTGATTTTTTATCTGAAAAAAATATAAAAATATAAAAAAAGACGAACCTCCAAATTTGAACTCAACGTAAAGAAATTTGATAGCTGTAGAAATTTTTAAAAAGTGATTTTTTATGTGAAGCTCTACGAAGCTTAAAAACTCGAATGCAGCGACATTTCTCTTCTTTAATCTTGTATTTTCAAGAAAAAAATAGTTTTTCACTTTAAACCTAAATCCGGTTTATTATATAATATATATAATATATCCGGTTTATTATATAATATGTATAATATATTTATATATGCAAATATATAGATATATCTATAGATATATCTATGCCAAAGCCTTCGTGAAACTAAAATTTAAGGTTAGAAAAAATAATATGAGAAAAATCGGCTGACTTCACATAAAATGTTTTTTAAATATTTTTATAATGAACAAACATCCGATAAACTTTTTAATTATAAAATTATTATTCGACAAACGATCACGCTTCGATTAGGCTTTAGAAAATGTGTAATATCTTACAATTTGAGAAAAATCGGCTGACTTCACATAAAATATTTTTTAAATATTTTTCTAATGAATAAACATCCGACAAACTTTTTAATTTTAAAATTAGTAACCGACAAACGATCGCGCTTCGATTAGGCTTTATGGAAATGTGTAATATTTTACAATTTGAGAAAAATCGGCTGACTTCACATAAAATATTTTTTTTATATTTTTCTAATGAACAAACATCCGACAAACTTTTTAATTACGAAACTCGTGTCCGACAAACGATTGCGCTTTGATTAGGCGTTTGAAAATTTATGATATCTCAAAATTAAAAAAAAATCGGCTAACTTCACATGGATTTTTGTTTTTAATTTTTCTATTTAACTAATTTCCGACAAACGTCGATTTTGATCCGACAATCACCGACAAGAACCCGACAAACGATTGACATAAACGAAAATTCAGAAATCCAAAATCAGTCGGCCAAATTCACAGAGGTGTCTCATTGGCTATCGCTCATCGCGTGCGGTAGGGTGGAGATTGTCAGAATAATCAACTTCAGACCGTACGAAAGTGACTAGGGCTCAAGAGCCCAGCCTAACGTGAGAGACTGCTTATAGATGCGGAGCACAGATGTCGCAACTGTTACTTTCGTTGATAATTCGCCGTTTACAGATTTGGTGACAGTGGTTCTCAACTAAATAGAGATATCCGAATACGAGACTTGTTTTTAATGTAAGCGACGTTATTCTTTCGCAAATGATCATTTTGGAGGGCTTGTTCTTAATATTTATTATTAAAAGGGTTATACATAGCAATAATCTGGTGCGATTAGCTTACTTTGACAATAATTAATATATATTAATAAGTAAATGAACAGAATAAGAAAATATGGAGCTATAATTAAGAATAATAATAATAATCATTTTTCTATTATTCAATATCAATAATTATAATAATTGTTGTTATAAATGTTTTATTTCTTTATTTATTATATTTGATACTATATTTTTGTTCATCCGTATGACGGAACAAATGAGGTGAGGGGAAAGGATGCAGGGAATACTCAAGTATTATGTTCTATGTATTATGTTATATTCTTAGATCAATTTTTCAATGAATAAATAACAACAAATTGTACTGACATCTGGCTTTTGCTATTTTGTTTCAACATACTTTATCAGAACAATGACTGCTGGGTTTCAGCTCTCAATATCTAATAATAAAAATATAATTATTTATTTAAAATAAAGCTGGAAAGTTGAAAACATATTAATATATAGATATACACAGCTGCTTGCCCAAAGCGGAATATTATAGAAATTTCGTGGATGACTGTTTTAATTTTGATAGCAATGCGGCTATTGTTGTTAAATGTTAAGAAAAAATTTCAACTACAGTTTTCTACTCCGTAAAACTTCAAATAAAATGTCAAGCGGCCCTGATAAGCATGTACCTTTTTCCGCCATTAATTTTCAAATACATCCGTAGCAGAATGAGTAAGAGCTAGACTCACATCCCGAAGGTGGTGAGATCGATTCCGCCCTCGGGCAACTGTTTTTATAATGTAACGAATTCGAATAAATAGTAATATGCGAATAATTATTTTTCATTAAATTATTAAAGAAATTAATTATTATTAACTGATTATTATTAATTATTGATTTTTGTATGCTCCTTTCATGTAGTTAGATATGCGAATAATTGATTCTGTATTCAATTTTGTGACAAATCTAATTATTCGTATAACCAATATGAAATACAATATAACGCAGAGCGAAAATGAATATGTGCCTATTTTACATTGTACTAATAAATGATTATATTGTTATTAAATATTCAGAAAAATTCCACTTCTAGACTACTAAATTAATTTTAGTTAGACTAATATACAGACGAGACCAGACCAAAAAAAATTGAAAAACGTACTAAATTTATAAAAAGCGTACTAACGTACTAAATACTTTAAAACCGTATTAGATTAAGTACAATCTATTACGTGTTTAAATAAATACTTATATTGTTGTTGAATATTCAGAAAAATTTAACTAGTAGACTACTAGACTAATTGTAGACTAATAGAATAGTAGACTAGGCTAGACTCATAGATTTAGTACAATCAAGAACATTTTAAGGTGTTTAATACGTCGGTACATATTTTATAAATCTAATACGTTTATTAGTTTTTATTAATTTACTTTAGTCTATTGGTCTATTAGTTTAATAGTGAAATTTTTCTTAAAATTTAACAACAATATAATCGTTTAATTCGAATAATTGAATAGAATTAATTATTCGCATATCTAACTATATGAAAGAAACACCAGAAAATAATAGTTAGAAATAATAATTAAGTTATTTAATTATTAAAGAAAAATAATTATTCGCACATTACTATTTGTTCACATTCGTTACATTATAAAAAAAAAAGTTGCCCGAGGGTGGAATCGATCTCACCACCTTCAGGATATGAGTCTAGCTCTTACCCATCCTGTTGCGGATGTATTTGAAAATTATTGGTGGAAAATGGTACATGCGTATCAGGGTCGCTTGATATTTTATTAGGAGTTTTGCGGAGTAGAAAACTGTGGTTTAAAATTTTTCATAATATTTAACAACAATAGCCTCGTTGCTATCAAAATTAAAACAGTCATCCACGAAATTTATATAATGTCCCGCTTCGGGTAAGCAACTTTGTGTAGGGTAAAATACTCAGTCGCCTGCCATGTACCAGTAGTCGGTCTCTGTCCATACTTTGTATGAGAGGGAAGAGTGCCGAAGACATCTTCCACGCTCTTCCCACTCATACAAGGCCGACTACTGGTACATGACTGGCGACTGGGTGTACTACCCTATCTATATATTAATATTTGTTTTTCAACTATCCAGCTTTATTTTAAATAAATAAAATTATCTTTTTATTATTAGATATTGAAAGCTGAAACCCAGCAGTCATTGTTCTGATAAAGTATGTTGAAACAAAATAGTAAAATCCAGATGTCATTACAATTTGTTATTATTTATTCATTGAAAAATTGATCTAAGAATCTCACAAATATATACATATATATAATACTTGAGTATTCCGTGCATCCTTCCCCCTCACCTCATTTGTTCCATCATACGCACGAACAAAAATATAGTATCAAATATAATAAATAAAGAAATAAAACATTTATAACAACAATTATTGTAATTATTGATATTGAATAATAGAAAAATGATTATTATTATTATTATTATTATTATTATTCTTAATTATACCTCCATTTTTTCTTATTCTGTTCATTTACTTATTAATATAGATTAATTATTTTCAAAGTAAGCTAATCGCTCCAGATTATTGCTATGTATAACCCTTTTAATAATAAAAATTAAGAACAAGCCCTCCAAAGTGATCATTTGCGAAGGAATAACGTCGCTTACATTAAAAACAAGTCTCGTATTCGGATATCTCTATTTAGTTGAGAACCACTGTCACCAAATCTGTAAACGGCGAATTATCGACGAAAGTAACCGTTGCGACATCTGTGCTCCGCATCTATAAGCATTCTCTCACGTTAGGCTGGGCTCTTCAGCCCTAGTCACTTTCGTACGGTCTGAAGTTGATTATTCTGACAATCTCCACCCTACCATCGCGTGCGGTGTGCAGAGGCTATAAGGCTATCTAGCAGTCGTTCAGTCGGTAAAAATGCTACTGCACATTTTTCTCCGACACTGTTGTTTTCGACAACAATAAAAGTTACTAATTATTCTCTTTTCATCAGAGAATAAAGTGTAACTTTTGCTTTTTCTCGAAATATCAAACGTATCCGAAAAAAACGTGAATCTGCTTTTCAGCTATCTCTCGCGCAATCACGCAGCCGATAGAGCGCCTTAAATACAAATTCGCCCCTTTTTTCCAGCCCAATTATACCAACTTGAAAAAAAAATATCAGAAAAAATTGCTCCGTCGGTTATTTTAGCAATTTCGTCACTTGAGTCACATCTGTCAGATCAGATTTTCTGTTTCTATATATATATATATGTGTGTGTGTGTGTGTGTGTGTGTGTGTGTGTGTGTGTGTGTGTGTGTGTGCGCGTGTGTGTGCGCGCGCGCGCGTGTGAGTGTGTATATATATAATTGTGTTGCTTGCAGGGTGAATAGTTCACCCACTTGGGTGCCCCCACTTTATATTTCAGTAGTTGCCTCACACGGAGCGACGATGGTGTAGTGTTTGTACTTACTTTTGTACATTATTCGCGTGTGTGTGTTGTTATTTCGGGAGTGGTAGAATACAAAAAAACACGATAGTCCAGAACTGTCAACGGGGAAATTGCATCTGTCGGAGTATATTAAAGATTTAACGTGCGCATTGTGCCCTTAAAAACCCTACTAGTCAATAAATGTCAATAATATGTCTTCCAGAGGCACGACTTCAACTCCCAAGGTATAAACATTGGATAAATATATATGTTGGAAAAGTGAGAATGCAAGATATATTAGATTTTAATTCGCAATTAAAGATAAGACAAGCTGATGAGAAATTAGATAAGAATTGTTGGGATTTATGAGACTGTACCTTTTTATTAAGGTCGAAGCTGATTTAGCTGATGATGGCCTCAAAAGACAGGGCTCTTTTAGAAAACTTTTACCTGCTAACTCAAACGGCGATTCTCAATTAAGTATGTCAATTAAAATGATCGACAGGCCAAACGTGCCACAAAACACCAAAGAATACATCGTTTTTCTACAAGAGTATAATATACTTTCCGAATAGTAAGTAATGTAAAGACAAAAAATCAAAAATCAAAATGACAATATTCTCGTTTTTTTGTCATTAATTTTTTCAAATTATTTCAGCAATATATTGAGAACTCGCGACTTAAAAGGAATTTACGTTATTCCCTCGGCTCAAAATTCTTCCTGTAAGTCCAATGTTGACAATGATCCAATGCTTACTGTCACATTCTTCTCAACTCAACACCTACTTTATTTACAGTGTGGTTCGGAGTCCAATTTATTCGTCAAGGAATTTACCAAGGCGGAGTCT
Organism: Rhimphoctona megacephalus; assembly: GCA_963989365.1. NCBI lineage: Eukaryota > Metazoa > Arthropoda > Insecta > Hymenoptera > Ichneumonidae > Rhimphoctona > Rhimphoctona megacephalus. The sequence continues at coordinate 8,372,495 of OZ022422.1, read as the reverse complement.
TCAGATTTACCATAACGTTGCCTCAAAATTTTCCAGATGGTGGTTGTCCGGTAAAATTACATGTTCAATGTTCAAAGGGTTGTAATCTTTTCCATTAAGATGCGCGCAACATTGATTAATCCTTAACGTATATACTTCAGTGTAGAAACATCAAACAAGACTTTACAAAATTCATGTACCATTTTCAAGTATCTTTCAATAAGTCTGATGAATAGTTTTTTTTTATTGAAAAAAATATGTCAATGCATAAGGGAAAATTATTAATTTTGTATTAATTTTGAATTTTGATGAATGAATTTTGTGTTATTCATTATACGCTTTATACATGGTGTATAAAGTTGAACGATCACTAAAATTTTAGGTCATATATAAATTCATTTGGGTTTATAAGGATGAACCATTGGTTTTAAGACACCCTGTCTTAATTATATAATTATTTTTATTATTAATTATTAAATTAAAAAAAAAGTAATTACTTAACTTTCAGTTGAGGAAAGCCTGTGAAACCCTTTGAAAAAAAAATCACACCTATTTTCTATAAGAGAAAAGTATGAAATTTGTTGCATTTTTCAGAAAGTCGTATTCCAAAGTAACGTATTCCATCCACTTATTCATCCGCAAACAGGAGAATTGTCGAGCACTTGGGGTTTTCCAGAATGGAAAAAAACCAATCGAATTTGGCAACTTATACAATATATAACGAAAGTATTAACGAAAATCGATCCAAAAATGCCTGGAATTAACGAAGAGGCCTTGATGTTGTGAGTACAACAAAAATTAACCGTCGATTTCTTGAATTTATTCAATTCAAGACAATTGAAACAGATTCAATAATTCATTTGATTACAAATAAAAAATGAAATATTAATTTTCATCACTTCGATTCCACACATTCACATTCGATTCCATCCACCAAGTTTTAGAATGGAATTTCGTCTATAAATTCCGCAAAAAAATGTGTAAAGAAATGTATCGTTTTTCTTTAATTTTTTACACATTTTTGCAATAAAATGATTAAAAAATTTCAGATACGAAAGTAATATGGATGGATTTCGAGAAAAAGCTAAAAAGTGTGTAAAAGAGAGTTTAAGTCAGGTTTACAATCCACCACTAACGGAAGATCCACATTATATAACTTTCAGTCCCTACAACAGCGAGATTCACGAGCCAGTCCGACAAAAAATTTATGAGCCTAAGGTAAAGTATGGAAAAATATTTATTGTGATTATATAAAAACAGTATGTGGATAATTAGAACAAACAAACAAATAAAATACATTTTTTTATAGAACTTGGAAGAGAACAAAAAAACGGGATTCTCGTGGGTCCAGCCTGGATCTCTTCAGCCTTTTTCCAAACCGGAAGCCAGATAACATTCGGTCAGTCGGAGCTTAAGAACAAAATCTTGCACTTGGCTGTAATTCGCAATTCATCAATCGCATTTTTACTTCCGAGTGTCGACTGTTTTTCACATCGCTTTGCAGCCACACCGAACGAAAAAAAAAATATTTTTATAACGTAAAAAATGAGTCGAAAAGAAAAACAAAATGTTGAACAAAAAATCATAGTATTAAAGATGGCAGAGTTTTTGCAACTAAAAATCGTTCAGATTGAATTAAGGATTGTCGTACGTGTATACTCAAACGTATCAAAGTTGCAATAAACCATTTTTCAGGCCTTTTTTTCTATAATCAATTTTTGACATCCTTTCTCGCGTAATGAGCTGTTATTCTCTCTATCAATTGAGCCTTCAATCCAGTCGTTTGTACGCCGATTGATCGAGCCATTGATTTTAAATTTGTTACTGACGTATCTTGCAGCTAAAAAGAAAAAAAACTTTTCAGTCATAATTAAGAGTTTGAATAAAAATCAATAAATTCAATTGAATCGATCTAGGAAATTTCCGACAAAACAAAATGCATTTAAAGGTTTTTCGATTTTTCAATAAGTTTTGGTCAGGTCTGTCTATTTATAAAACAAAGAGCAAAGTTATGAAAGTAATCAAACATTTGAAAAATTGAATATTCGTGATACATACAGTTCCTTTTTCAACAAGTTTTCGTATTGAATCGTCGTCGAATTTTACGTCTTTTCCAGCGTTTTTCGCTTGTCCAGTCGAAGCAGCTGTTCTTTTGATCGGTGGTTTTCCAAATAAGTCTTCGAATTGCTGAACGAGATTGCCCAATCGTTCTCTGATTGCATGCTTGTCCGGACCTAAATGAAATTTGTCAACGTTAATTTTTCGTTTCGAATGATGAGCTTGGACAAATTTTTCAAGTGTCGTGGTCATTTATTTACAAGTGTTATCAATTGGTTTGATAAATTCTGCGTCCAATGCAAGAGTTTGGATGTAGTCCATTTGACGTTTGAACTTTGGATTGAAAAAGTTGGTTGGGTCCCATTTCATACGTAGCTTTTTGATCACATTCTTCAATACTCGAACTCCCTCTTCATCCACTGGCAATGGATTGGTGTCGTTGCTATCGTAGACGTAATCCTTCGTATATTCTTTCAAATCGTTGACTTGTTCTGGCCCAGGAAAGAAACTGTGATAAATATTGAATTCGCGTTTTGAAAAACTCTGAATTTCGTTCTAGTTTTGCGAACAAAAAGTGGTTATTCAGCGTAAAACTAAAAGCAAAATTCATCAATTTTCTTAATTTATCAAATTAAAAATCATTTTAACTCGTTCATGAATGAGCGCAAAATATTTTTCTACACAATATTTTATCCATTCGAATATTGTCAGATTTTGAATTTTTTAAATAGTTTTCAAAACGAAGGAAGCGGTTTTTCTTTCATTTTCTTCGTGTGGATATTGAGGGTAAAAGTGAACGAGGAATTCATTGACTTTCTTCATTCATGAAACTTAATATAATTGATTCAAAATCAATTATGTTAAGTTGCAATGAAATTATGAATTTTATAGATACGACATATTTACCTCTGAACGGTATTTTGCACAGATAAAATCCATCCAATCTATAGCACGCTATCATTTTTGCGAGATATGGCGTAGATCGATGACTCACTGAACAAATCGCCATAGCTTTTTTGACTTGGCAGCCACGAATTAAAGCGGCAAATAAAGACTTTTCCGCTAGAAAACAAATAACAATGCGATAAAAAAGAAAAAACGAGATATAGACAGAATTCTAATGAAAATGCTTACTGCCCGATGCCGTTTTCTCAATGCTCACGAATTTCGTTGGTTTTATGTGGTCAATAAAATCACTAATAGATAATGGCTTGAAACCAATTAATTGAATTCCAGTTTTTAATGATGAACGTATTTCTTGCACTTCCTTTGGTTGGAAAGTGATCAATCTGTCACCATATCTTACACCCTTGCGTACATAATCGGGAATTTGAGTTTTAGGGACGTCCTGATCCTCCTGCGACAAAAAAATGTTCATTTTTATTTCCTATGACAATTATTTTGTTGAGTTTGTTTTGATTATTTAGCAATTCTTTTATGTATATTATTTATGACGAGTTTTGCTTACTACATCAACGTTTCCACCAGCAAAATAATTTTGTGTATCATTTTCAAGTATTCTTTAAAAATATAACACTTTCAAAAACTAGCTGTTAAAATTTAGGCTGAATCTTTGCTCAGGGTATTCTAGACTCAAGTATACTTTAAGGGTTAAATTGCTACTTTGTTCACAATGCTATTTTTTTTTCACCTCATCTTCCGAATCCCTATCGAATTGTCGGCTGGGTCCCCAGTGCCTGAATACCTCGAGTATTTCATTTGTGTCCTTGTGCATTCGTGCTTTCTTCAACATAGTCTTACTGAAAAAAAAGTACATTTCTTAGTGAAAACGAAATGATTTTGTACTGAAAAATTATGTTTTGCTAGGAAAAAGTTACTCATTTTCACTGGAAAACTATGTAAAAAAAATGTTATGAACCACAAACCTCGTAAACGAGGTAACTCGAACTGGAATCTCCAAATCTTCGCCAATCTTCCATGTCAAGTGACCGCTCGTTTTTGCTGCAAACAGCAGGCCCTTTTCCAGTTCATTGAGTCTTGTAGATTCTGAGTCTTCGGGCTCACAATTGTTGGCCAGTACATCAAGATCTTTGTAAAAGAGTTCGTGATGCCAATAATTTTTCAAACCGACTATTTGCAGTTTTACGTTAATGTCTCTGTATGTCTTGGCTCGTAAGCGGATTTTGTGGCGCTCCGCTGAATCAGCAGGCAGAGGATCATCATTGCAAGTAAGCAACACCACTTGACGCAAAGGCATAGCAATTTTTACGGCATCAAAACAACGACTAGCTTGCCACAGTACGTCATGCAAACAATTGTCTCGCTTATCTTCCAGAGACGCATCACAATAATCTTCTTTCGCTGCTTTCTCTTGCACTGGAGAAAAATGAACAATTTTCAAATATTTAAATCAACATTTATAAATTTTGGATGTTTTGAAAAATTTCTGGGTTTAAATTATTATTTTTGCAATTATGAAGTTTCTTAGTTTTATTTTATATCAGCAACTTCAATCGATTCAAAATAAATAAAAGATATTAATTAAAAAATAATTTAAATTGGTGAATTGTCAATTTGATAATGAATCAAAATTGTAATAAAATCAATTTTTTTTTGTACTTGTTTTAATTTTTATAATTACAATGTTCCAGAGTTCTAAAAATAAATTCCAATTTTAGAAATTGGGCTAATAAATTAAAGTTTTTACTCTTTCAAAAATCTGTTAAACTGTGAATATATGAAAACAAAATTAATTATAGTATAACAAAAAAACGAACAAATATTTGTGAGTTCAATGGCCATGTCGGTTTCGATTTCGGAAAACTTCTGAACAGTAAGAATATGCTCTGTTTCGGGATTCCAATTTTTTGTAACATTATACAAAATAAGTCCCATCCAGTCTCGTTTGTTCCACATTAATTTTTCACAGAGGATTCGTCCATAAACCTTGAAGAAAAAAAGAAAATCAATATGTCGCAACGATAAATTCATTTGCAGACATTCATTTTTTCAACGTGGATTAAACAAAAGATTATAAATTAAAAAAAAAACATTTAAAATGAGGTTTTGAATATAAATATCGAAATTGAATTTTTTTATTGAAAAAAATTGTCTATATCCGTGAATGTTGTGTACAAATTTTTGAAATATTAAGTATGTAGTGTATATGTAATTCAAAAATCTGGTTTCCATTTTTTTAATACTTATAATTTTAATGTCGAACGAAATCATAAAGTAAAAAGTTACCGTTAAACATTCAGTAAAGTATGTATTATCCGATTCAGGATATTTTTCAAACATTTCGGGTGAAACATCGATGACAAAAATAGTTCCATCACGAAATCCAAAGTGTTCGAAATTGTCTTTGTTCGGTAACAGATCTTGTGATCCTTCCATTGTTTACAATAAACCCTGACGTACAAAATTCAATTGCTTGCGTTTTCGTAGAAGCGCATAAAATGTGTTTTATCAATTTTATTTAGAGATATTTGTGTTTTTTTCTGAGACACAAAAAGAAATTATTCCGACGAAGGAAGAAAATGAATGTGAATTGATAAGAATCACATATTAATGTCACATTGAAACGTTCGGAAATTATCAATATATAATTTGGGAGGAAACTGAGTCACCGGTACTCGAGACTCGAACTACGTTGTTGTTGATGATTCGCAAAAAAAAAACATGGATCGATTCTGCAGAGGTTCTGTGGCCTCGGCCGGCCCCCTGGCACTCCTATATGAATTCTTATACGGACCTTTCTTCCATTCTATGCGCCGTAAATAGTTCGCACTGCGCGGCGCTGGCACGCTTCCGCGCTTGTGCCCCCGAACGCCCCGAACCTCCCGCCAGCCGTAATGGCCATTAAAAGTCAACCGATTGATCAGTTGATGCTACTCGTAATTATTCGTTAATTAATTGTCTTGTCTCGCGTGTGCGCGGTAATAAATGTGGTCGGGAGTTTTGTGCCGTATATCATATATCGTAAAAAAGAGTAACGTGAAATGGGATACTAATTTAACAATGCCCACGTGTGCGATAATTGGGTGTACGTCGGGATACCGTTCGAATCCTGAAAAAATCCATCTTTTTACGGTTCCGAGGGATCCAGTAATTCGAGAGCTATGGTACACTGCGATTAAGTCTTCAAGTCTTGCGACAAAATCAGGGCAATCGGTGTGTGAAAAACATTTTAGTTCTGATGAAATCGTATGGCGGCGAAATCATGTGGCTCCTGATGGGACTGTGCTCGTGTGATTTTTAAATAAAATATATTTTTGATAATATTCGATCCCCTTGTGTATACTTAATCTCCTACCTGTCCTACCTTTATAATAAAATACAGATATAAATACAGGGAAATAATTTGACAATAATAACTGATAATAAATATTGTAATAACCCAGCAAACACACTTGGATTATTTTCGAAAATTTTATGTAAACTTTACATAAACTCGTAACTTTAATGTAAAAGTTACAAAAATTATCCAAATTGTGTTTGCTGGGAAAAAGTTATATAGCTACTTCATAAAAATAATTCGTAATAATTCTAAATTTGTATTTACATTTTAGTATTTATACCACAGAAGACATTTTTTGACACATTTCATAACAAAACAATTAAAAAATAGCCGAACATTATACATATAAATGTATAAAGTATATACAGAATGTCTAGCCTGTTGTGTATATGTTAAACCTATCCTTAAAACAACAGGCTACAAATTTAGTACATATTTACTACTCTCACATGTATATTTGTAATTATTCTTTAGTTATTTATTATTTATCATATTTATCATGAAATAAAATATGCGCGGCGCACGCGCAGCACGGACGGCGCGGAGTACTGTCAGCGCCACGTAGCGGCTGGCGCCATTGAGAGACTAGCCAGCAAGCTGAGTGCCAGGGGGCCAAGCATAACGTAGCATAAGAGATTTTGACCAATCAGATCGCGCACATATGTACTATATATATATATGCATCTGGAGTTATCCGATTGGTTGAAATCTCTTATGCTACGTTATGCTACGCTATGCGAAAGCGTGATGATTTCCTACGTCCATGTACGGTCCATACATTTCTTACGTCCATGGATAATTCTAACTATTCTAACCTCACTTTTTTACGTTAATCAACGATTGGCCGAACGTGCGTTCTGAAAATATTTTCAAACTGTTCTCCGCCGGTTTCTGAAAATCTTGCTCCATAATTTATTGTTGGATACACAAAAGAGTGAATTCTGAGTTATTTTACTCGACCATTTTCATCACTACATTTCCTACGACGTTTCGGATTGTGGCGTTCTTCCTAGAGACGTTTGAAACCGTAAGAACAAGCAATACTTAAATTGGCTCTCCTTATTTATTCATGCATCACTTAACTATGTTGTGTGGCTAAAAAATGGAGGGAAATAAACCATTTTTCGAGTATTTACTGATTTTTGCATTCGATTCAATGATTCGAATTAATTCGATAAAATTCTAATGATAGGTTGTGTGCAAACGTAAAAAACACGTCGTGGTTGACGACAGGTTTTTCCCAGGTTTTATTTTTTCTCATATTTTACCATTATACTGTTTTATTTACAATTCAAAAGTTTGTACCATTCTTTGTTTGTTTTTATCCTTGGAAGTTCTTACATACATCAAAATTTTAATACACATTCTACTTTATGCAGTTGTTACTGTTGATGATACTAATCAACCAGTAAATCAATTACAATTTTGTTTCGAGTACACCTCGAACTCATTGTTGAATAAGAGAACAAAGCACAAAACGAAATAATGACCAAACAAACAGACTCTGAGGCAAATACCTATGTTTTCGTAAGTACAAAATTTATGAATATACATTTTACTATAATAATAACACAAGGAATTTGTTTGGAAAATTTAATATATTGGTATAAATTACTTGTAACTTATTAATAATAACATACTCATAATTTTTACTTAAGATGACATATCACGTAGAACAACTGGAAGAAGAGTAAATAAGGAGAAAAAAGATTTTGGGAAACTATTGGAGTAATCGGATATTGGTTTTACTTGAATATTTCTTAGATAACAAATTTTCTAACAAAAAATAGCCATTGATAAAGTAAAATTTATTACATTTTTCTCAAAAAAAAAAATGAGTAAAAAAAATCATGTGATGAAACAGAAATAATTGTGTATAAAAGAACTAGATAAAAATTTAAGCAAATCTATCATGTAGTATTTGATATATTTCTTACACCAATTTGAAAATGTAGTTTCGAGAGAACTGCATTATAGAGACAGCTCTAATACTGGAAAATGGAGTACGAGCCAAAATGGTAGTTCTGAGAAAACTGTATTATAAACAGCTATAATACTCCAAAATGGAGTTTGATCCAGGTCTTAGTTTTTAAAATAATATAAACATCAAAAAATCGATTTCTCAGACTGTATTAAAAGTATATGCCGCTCTAAATAATTTAGAGTCAGTAAAGTCTTAACCCTAGACCCTTACAATATATTTTTCCAAATGTAAACCCCTACAACAAGATCAAAAACAACCCCAATCTTCTCTTTAGCATAAAATGTTCCTCATATGCAATAATAAAGTTCAATTATACACTATTCTCATCGTTTTTTAATAATGAGGAATGGCATTTGATGAACATTTAGCAATAAAAATTCTATAAAAAGAAAAAAGTTTTGCGAAAATGCGAAAAAGACGTTTTTTCCTAAAAAAAAATTAGTCATTTTCGACCCTTTTGTAGGGGTTTAGGGTTAATAATTTAATAATTGTTTTTGGCCTACTGCTATTGTAATTGTTCAAAGAATTTCAACAACAATTTTGATGTTTTGCAATGGTTACAGAACGAAGAAGATCTGCCTTACGAAGAAGAGATTTTGAGAAATCCTTACTCCGTAAAACACTGGCAACGATATATAGACCATTTGAAAACAACCAAAAGCACAAATTTGAATGTCGTGTTCGAGCGCGCCCTCAAAGAATTGCCAGGAAGGTAAGTAATAAGAAAATTGTTAAATTTTCGAATTGATAAAATAAAAATGTTTGGAATAAAAATGGTTAAATCCTGCACGTAATATCAATTGATCTGATTAAAACTTCATTTTTTACAGTTACAAACTTTGGCACAATTATTTGCGTGAAAGAGTAAAGCAAGTGAAAGGGCGTTGCATAGCGGATCCCTTATATGAGGATGTAAACAACGCGTTTGAGAGAGCCCTGATATTCATGCATAAAATGCCACGCATTTGGATGGATTATTGCGGATTCATGACTAAACAATTCCACATAACACGGACCAGAAAAATTTTTGATCGTTCTCTAAGAGCTCTTCCAATAACTCAACATCAGCGTATCTGGCCTTTGTATATTGATTTTGTCACGAAAAGTAACATCCCTGAGACAGCTGTACGAGTGTTTCGACGTTACCTCAAGGTACTATTATTCGACGTTACCTCAAAGAAGAAATAAAAATAATTGAAATAAGAAGGAATAATGATACAAACATTTAATAAAATTCAAGAAGACTTGAAATAGATGGGACTCAAACTTGAGTCAAATTGAAATTTTTCCTTTTTGCTGAGTTTATTTTCCGAACGAAATATTATCCGAATGAATATTTCAATCAAAAATTTATACAAATAATAAAAAAACTTAGCTTTTTCGTTATGAATTTGTTCTATTTAATTTCAAATTGAAACGCCGATTGATCAAAAAGTGGAGAAAACATTCGTAATAGTTCAAATGAATCTAATGATGAATTTTTTTGTTTTTTGGTTCAGCTAGCCCCTGAGGAAACGGAAGAATATATAGATTATTTAATAGCTATCGGGAGATTGGACGAGGCGGCGGTCAAATTGGCCCAAATAGTTAATCAAGACGATTTTATCTCAAAACATGGGAAATCGAATCATCAACTGTGGAACGAGTTGTGCGATTTGATATCGAAAAATCCGTCCCGCATCAAGTCTCTAAACGTTGACGCCATTATCAGAGGAGGTTTAAGACGATACACCGACCAATTAGGACCACTGTGGAATTCGCTCGCAGATTATTACGTTCGTAGCGGTTTGTTTGAAAGAGCCCGGGACATTTACGAGGAAGCTATACAAACCGTCACAACTGTGAGAGACTTTACTCAAGTATTTGACGCGTATGCTCAATTCGAGGAATTGAGTCTCAGCAAACGCATGGAAGAAGCGGCAAAAAATACGAATTTGAACGAAGAAGGTGAATATTGAAAATGTTTCATTCACTTTTCATCTATACTTTATTTACTCAAGTCCATCTTAAGAAAACGAAAATATATTTTCTTAAAGTCGTTACCAAAAACTAGTCCTTGTCGCGGCCGAATTTTCGTTTCTCCATTTTTCTCAAAATGGCCGAGACCTGTATGAAGAAGACAGGTTTCAGCTCAACTTTTATCAAATTCGGTCAGTTAGTTAATCGACATTTTGAAAAAAACACATTCAAAGTTTGCAGTACTATTCAAACTGATGACATTTTTTCTTATACTTACATGATATCATCGATTCATAGATCGTTTCTATACACTATATATAAACGGTGACACTTAAATAAAAATATTTTCAACAAATTGATCTTAATAATCTTCTTAATTTCGTGGCTAATTAATTATTATAATTAAAAATCTTTTAATTAATTTACTTAAGAGACACTTGAACCAAATGAAACTCTTTTTTCATATCTTAATCAAAAAAATCTGTCAGGGTTGATGCAAGAAAATAGTTTGAATTATTTAATTAATTTTCTACAAATCTGACGATTTTAAATTTGCATACTTTACTTATCTCATCCCGATAACTTTGTTCTCAGACGAGATAGATTTGGAACTGCGACTAGCAAGATTCGAACATCTGATGGAGAGGCGGTTGCTGTTATTGAATTCGGTTTTACTTCGACAAAATCCTCATAATGTTCAAGAGTGGCACAAAAGAGTGATGCTCTACGAGGGTCAACCGCACGAGGTACGAATTTGCTTTTGCCACTTGCATTGTCAGTTAGCATAGCGATTCTTTTCTGACAATTTTTTACAGTGTGTTTTTTTCTCTTGCAATTTTTTAACGAAAATTCTAACGAATTGAAAAATTCTGCAGATTATTAACACGTACACGGAAGCAGTTCAGACGGTGGAGCCTCAACTCGCAGTTGGGAAGCTCCACACACTGTGGGTCGCATTTGCGAAGTTTTATGAAGAAAACGGTCAAGTTGCTGACGCTCGGGTCGTCTTCGAGAAAGCGACACAAGTTCCTTATACGAAAGTTGATGATCTAGCATCTGTGTGGTGCGAATGGGCGGAACTGGAAATCAGACATGGGTAAGAATAACAAAAAAACATCACAAAAATTTACGTTAAATATAAAAACATACAGTGAAAGATTTTCATAGATTTTTCATATTTTAGGAACTGTAAAGAAGCTCTGAAACTCATGCATCGAGCGACTGCAATGCCATCACGAAAAGTAGCTTATCACGACGAAACCGAGACTGTTCAAATGAGACTCTACAAATCACTCAAAGTATGGTCTATGTACGCTGATTTGGAGGAAAGTTTCGGTACATTTAAAACGTGCAAAGCGGTGTACGACAAAATAATTGATTTAAAAATCGCGACTCCTCAAATTATTATCAATTACGGACTTTTCCTCGAAGAGAACAATTACTTTGAGGAAGCATTTAGAGTGAGTTTTTTTTTACATCAATTCTTTATTTGAATATTTAGATGATTATTTAAAATAATTCATTATTTTTCACTTGTTCCAGGCGTACGAGAAAGGAATCGCGTTATTCAAGTGGCCAAACGTCTATGATATTTGGAACACATACCTCACGAAATTCTTGCATAGATACGGCGGCACAAAATTGGAAAGAACTCGCGATTTGTTCGAGCAATGTCTTGAACAGTGTCCCAGCAAATATGCAAAAGGTAATTCATAAAAATGAATAAAATTTGCACTTTTTATTATCAATTAAGAACATCGAACTTAGAAATTTTTTTTTTTTCGTTTCAGCCTTATATCTATTGTATGCAAAATTGGAAGAGGATCACGGACTTGCAAGACACGCGATGTCAGTTTACGAGCGAGCTACGAGTGCCGTTCTCGACGAAGAAAAATTCGAAGTACAAAATTTACATTATTTGTTACTCTTTATCAAAGAATCTCCCTAATATTCATTGGAAAAACTTTTTAAAATTACATTTATCATATTTTATTTTCAGATGTTCAATATTTATATTAAGAAAGCCGCTGATATTTACGGTGTGCCAAAAACTCGAGAAATATATGAGAAAGCGATTGAAGTTCTCAACGAGGAAAATACGCGCGAGATGTGTCTTCGATTTGCTGAAATGGAAACGAAACTCGGCGAGGTCGATCGTGCGAGAACGATTTACGCTCATTGCAGTCAGATCTGCGATCCAAGGGTAAGTTTTTTATATTCAAGCATTTCACTCAATTTTATGTTAATTTATAATTAATAATTATTTTATGCTTCGTTTTTTTTTATTTAATTTTTATTTAAATAATTTACTTTGGATCTTCGACTCGCGGTAAAGAAAAATCTCATAATTCCGTTGGACGAACCTAGCGTATAAAAAAAATTATTTCCAGGTGACTTCAAATTTTTGGCAAGTTTGGAAAGAATTCGAGGTCCGTCACGGTAACGAGGACACGATGAGAGAGATGCTGAGAATCAAACGCAGTGTACAAGCGATGTATAATACACAAGTTAATATGATGAGCGCCCAAATGCTGAATAGCGCGGCGATCCAAGCTTCAGGTCAAACGGTCGATGCGATGCGATTGTTGGACAGCAAAGTTTCGACTCCTACAGGTAAAATGTTTTTCTTAATCACGCTGGGCCGAAGAGTTAAGGATTTTTTGTCACACGATTTTTTGTCTTGTGGATTCAGTAGTCGATTTTCACTAATATAAATATTGTATCAAACTTTTTATAACGTGTCTGGAATATGCCTAACAGTTTTTTACAGTAATTTCATATTCAACAAACAGTGTTTTTTTTAACGAAAATTGTAATTTTTACCGTAAATGGACAAAGTGTTTCAGTTATATTTTTTATAAAGATTTTCAACAATTTCAATGCAAGTATTTCGTTAGCATAAGAGTTTATTAATTTAATGTAGAATAATGTTCCTATGTAATAATTGGAGATAGCAAGAAATATGATTCTCGGTTTTCCGATCAAGGCCAGTCAAATACATAAAAAAATGAATTTATTTAAAATAGAAAGTACAAAGTTATGTTAATGTGAGGAAAATCATATTCATGATTTATTACTGATCTGTATAACTGATGTAAATATTTTTATTTATCTTATCAAATGATAATTATATGATAATTATTTTAGATGGTGGCGTTCAAGCAGCTCCAAAGGATACTATAAAATTTGTACGTGGCGTTACGGAAGGAAGCGGAACTGCAGAAGCGCACGTTGTCAATCCTGACGAAATGAACATCGATATGGATGATGACAACGATGATGATGACGACGATAACGAAGCCGATGCTGAAGAAGGTCATTACATAAAAAATACCATACATTTTTACATCATTTCAATTTTTTATGTTCATTGTTTTTATAAAGAATTTTTCATTATTTTTTATAATATGCCGTTTTGTATACAACAATGTGATCATATTTTATTGGTTGTGAAAATACCTTTTTGACTCATCGTGTATTTTCTTCTTCAGATATTCCCATCGAGCAGCAAACAATCCCGTCGCAAGTTTTTGGAAGTTTAAAGATCAACGACACAGATGCCGAAGCTGACTGAAAAAATAAATCGTAGATAATTTATTGATTAATGTATAATAGAAAAATAAATATTGATTTTTACACCATCAAATGAATTATAACTTATGAGATTCGCGACAAATAACGGATAAAAGGAAATTGACGAAAATGATGAAAAAACATCTAGTTGATTTTCATTCAATCGATAAAACAATTAAAATTCCTGTACAAAGTTTTGAAAGTTTAAAGATGCCTGTCTTCCTCAAACAGATAATTACTACGAAATATGAAATAATTCAAAACATGATTAGTATAATTGAAAAGTTTTACTCCTACAATAATTACGAGTGCTACAATCGTTGTGAAAATTAGCTTGGAATAGTATACGTGTCGGGGATCGGAGAAATCCCGGGAACGGCAAAAAATCGAAAGTAAGGTCCATACAACCGATTTGGATTTTTTTATTTTGGCTAAAATTTCGATTATTTATACGCAGTGTCTAGTCGTCCGGATACCGAAAAAATTTTCCGTTACATTTGAAAAAACTTTGAATATTCCCCACTACAGTTGAAGGAAACTAAGTATTCCCCGCTGTAGTTATAAATTTTCATCCATCAAAATCCATTGAGAATCGTTTTCCCGGACGAATTATATGCGATTATTCGTCCAGATATAAATGAAAACTATCATAAATTGTATATCCGAATGGATTACGTACAAATTACGTACGAGGAAGTTTCAATATACCATTATACTGTAGAAAAGTTAAATAAAACAATTATAATCGCATTCTCGACAAATATCTGGACGAATACCAGTCTTGTATTCGTCCGGTATCCGGACGGCTAGACACAGCCTTATTTATATGCGAAAACTTAAATGGAAATAAAAAAATGTATTATTACAACATAAATTTCCGAATCATTGTACTTGATAAAACTTTTCTAATATTCGAAATCCTCGTTTTCGCGCGCTCTGCAGGCATTGGCCGGCCGATATTTATATTTATCCAATCTGGTTCATAATTTATTCAATTGCCGACCAATAAATACCTCGAGTTTCCAAAGCTTTCATAAATTGATGGAAAGATGGCGCGACGATACAACATCCAACTTCCGGTTGTTTCGTACACCGATAAATTCGGCAACTCAGCAATTTTCGTGTCACCAACGCCACTTTGTCTCTTCATTTACTCTGAAAATTTCTGTAGCGTCGCTCGATAACGCGCGAGACTTTTTTGTTTTCGTTTCATTTCGTCAAAACGTCGTCCGAAAACGTGAGTATAGATCAACATCATCGATATACTTTGCACCGGTTCGTTTTTTGCTTCCTCATTAAAATTTGAACAAAAAAATATCTGAATTATGCGGAAATGGATGCTCGCGTGGTTCGCGAGAACGCACGCCGCATCGGACCGGCACACAGCCTGTGGGCGGGCTTCTTATTTTCTATTCGTCCACGTATTCTGAACTTCCCACCAATGTATTGTTGGGTCGCTAATAGCGATATTACCCATACTAAAACTTTGTTAAACAATCGAAAATATCTTCGCAACGGATAAGCTGTAGTCAACTTTTTCCCTCATTTCCGACTTTCAGTCTCGTGGCCTTAAGCGTTTCTTCCGCGTATCATTTTTTTTTCTCAAACATTCGGCGAGTAAATTCTCGTATGCATAATATTTACGTTGCGTAAACGCGATTGAAAAAGCGTTTCAAAACACCTGTTATTACATAACCAATTAGTACTCGAGAATAATCATAATAATATACATATAATAAGATTTCTCGTCTATCATCGTGACGTCGCTAATTCAATTTTCTGTTTTTTGTTTTTCTTTTTTTTTTTCAATTTCTCTACAGAAGATGGTTTCCTCGAACATGCCGGTAAGAAATATTTCACATTTTTTTATTCTTTCACACGTATGCTCCAAATTTTTTTGTGTTTTCCATATTTAATGAAACACAAAATGGTTGTCTTCGATGACTCGGAGCTAGAACAAACAGAATCTTGAACAGACACCATACTTGGTGTTATGAGACTTGTATGGTCGATTTCAAAAGATACAGTATTTTTCATTCTTTTTTATTCTTGCAAGTCTGAATATTTCAACGAATAAGGCAAAAATAAGAATCTTTATAAATTTTCAATTTATATGCATAATTATCCCTTCGTCAGTACACTGGATTGTTGAAGGCATGAGTAAGAATTCTTCCTCAGAGATTCTCTTCCTGATTTCTTTTTCTACAACAAAATGTAGCAGACAAGAATGGTCCTAACATATTTTAGAGATAGTACTACAACTCTGCTTCACATCAACTTTGATCTTAAACATGTCTACTCCAAAATATATAAAGTCTATATTTTAATGTGTTTACTTCTGTATCACCTATAAATTTAACTTTCAGAGTAAGCATTTTAGAAAGTAGAGACAATACCCATTTTAAAGTAGATATGTGAAAAGTAGAGATATTATGGAATTGAGGTGTAAAGAGTAAAGTTGTTGTACTGCGGTAATATACCAACTCCACTCTTCACAACTTTACTTTATTTCAATTCTACTTTTGAACATTTCTACCCTAAAACATATGATGTTCCTACTCTTTAATAAGATCTATCAGTCGTCCAGTCAAAGTTGAGATTTTGAGAAAAATAAAAGTTACACATTGTTACTTTTGTTTCTTCAAAAGATCATATGCTTTATAATCAACGGTGATTTAGAGTAGAGATTTCAAGAGTGCAGTTGTTATGGTGTGGAGCTGTAAAGAGAAGAGTTGTGATATACTAGAAACCCTGAAAACTAACACAAAGTTTGTAAATTTTTGCGACTTAATAAAATAAATCAGTAAAAATGAGTGTGCTGCCAAAGGATTATAAAAACAATTAACATTTTTATCAATTATAACATATCGATGGAATAAATACTCATAAGCCGAAACTAATATAATAATAATAGTAATAATAACAATTTTTGTGAACTCATTTTTATTTTTGTAGAGGAAGACCAAAATATTTGTAGGGCGTCTGCCAGAGAATTGTAGAAATGACGAGCTCCGCCAATTGTTTCTTCGTTTTGGCGAAGTAACAGAGTGCGACGTTATGAATCGTTATGGCTTTGTACACATGGCAAGAGAGGAAGACGCAGCTTCGGCGATTAAAGCCCTTCACAATTCGAATTTCAAGGGAGCAACGATAAATGTTGAACAATCTACAGGAAAATCGCGCGGAGGTGGTCCTGGCGGTAGCGGCGGTCGCAGAGACGATCGTCGTGCTGGCCCAATGAGAGGTGGTCGAGGCGGACGAGATGGAGGTAGAGATGTCAGGCCCGGTCCTTACAATGACCGAAGAGGTTTGTAAATATTTCCAGAATTTTCGACTATCTCAGTTTCTGAAAGCGAACAAATGATGAAATTTAACATACTTTTTGTCATCAAGAGGAAAAAATCCGAAATATTCTTTTATAACAAAAATTTAAGCTGTTGATTTATTACGAATTCTTATGACCGAAGATTGAAAACCAATGGAAATTCATCGAAGGCAATTGTAATTTGGATACATAGTAATTCTTACAAAAGTGAAATAAATAAAAGAACGTGGTAAAAGTTGTCTCGCAGTCCATTATAATGCAAAGGAGTAAATTAAAAATAAAGAATAATGAAAGATACATTACAGTTAATTAAAACTGAAATAGGATAAAACACCCAGTAGTCGGCCTTTTAAAGCAATTTCCAACTTTGAAATATTGTCCTATGAAGAAAAAAAAAGATAACGAAACACAACAAGCCTTAAACGAAACGTTATTTATTAAACTTTAATAATAAAATTATTGCAAACGATAGAATCGATATTAAAACATTGAAAAACGTTATTTATTAGAAAAACGTAATTTTGACTAGTAATCGGCCGCTCCAAACCAGTAGACGGCCACATAGGGACCCTATAATCGGCCTTTTTTCTATTGGTCAAAGCTGGCTGCGATCGACGCTATAGTCGGCCTGAACGACGGGTTTATCGCAGCCAAAAGTCGGTCGCCTCAATGAGGGTACGTTTGCGTGTGGCCGACTACTGGTAAAACCATTATTAATAATGGTTTTTTTGTATGTACAGTTTTTAAATATACTCTATTTGTTTACAGTACAAATTTCAACCATGTAGAAGACATTCACCAAAAAACCAGTAGTCGGCCGGGGGGAGGCTGGATATTGGCTTTACAATGTTAAATTGAAGACCCAGTAGTCAACCAGGAGAAAAAATATATTTTTTACTATTTAAAACGATTTTTTTCATCAGAAACTTTTAGAAAAGTATGAAAAACACTTTTTCTGATAGTCTAAACCCATATAAGAACATTAAGCTTATGAAAAATATGAAAAATATGAATATCTTGTGGGAAAGGCCTCCGCGCTAAGAAAAAAATAGCGCGCGACGCAAGTCCGTGCGCGTCCGTCGCAGCGTTCCGAATTATATTTTCCTCAGTTGTTTGAATATTTAGGACGTTGAAACTTAATCAACCGGTTAATCGAAGGTTAAAGATCTCAGTAAAAAAATCCCACTACTCGAAAACAACTTTCACGCTATTCTCATGCATACAAAGTTGCAAAAGGCCGACTACTGGAAGGGTGCTGGGAACTGGGTGTTTTACCCTAGATAGGAATTCTTGTACACGGAGAGAGTGTTACACGAAGAATTACTATGTTGACATATCGGCGACGGAGCATATCGTGAGTTTTGAGGAAAATTTACATTGTTTTGAATATAAAACAGTAAATTTCCTCATAATGCCGATATGGTCCGACGCTGATTTACCAACATAGTAATTTTTCGTGCAAAATTCTCTCTGTGAATTCTAAGTGAATTAGAGAAAATAAAGTGAAAAATTGGATTGCAGTCGACTACAATTCTACCGGTGTCGTGTCGAGCGGTTATGCTGACTACGGAAGAGGCGGCGGCGGTGATTACAGCGGAAGAACAAGTGCCTACGATACCGGTTACGCGGACAGTCGTGCCTACAGTCAAAGCGTAAGTCAATCTTCGATGGGAGGATACACTTCAACCGCATCCATGGGAGGTGGATACGGACCAGCTAGTGGTACAGTTGGCGGTTATGGTACGACCACTGCTGATTACGGAAGGACAGCTGATTACGGACGTACTGCTGATTACGGTGCTAGAACGGATTATGGCACAACGGCCTATGGTACATGACCATTATTTATTGTTTTTTTTTTTTTTTTAATATTCCCTTTTTTCTTCCCTTATGTAATCAACATTTATTTACAAGACCGTAAGGAATTTTATTGGTCTTTGAAGAAAATAAAATTATGTCAAATTATTCTTACCGTAAATACGCATATTTTGAATATATTTTTTTCTTCTTTTTTACAATTAATCATCCTTATCGTCTTAATTCTTCTTTCTTTCTTATTCTTCTTATAATCTCTTCTTTCTGCTTTTTTCGTTCTTTTAATTATTGATGGGCGACGGATGATTTTCGATCGCTTGTTAAATTTGATTTTTAGATCAGTAGAAAAAATGACGTTTTTTTCGAGCTCTGAGCCTTTAGTATAACGCGCTGTTATCTCCTTTTAATTCCAGTGAGAAAGCTCAATACCTCTGCCTTTTTTTATTTAGACTCTAGAACTCATAGACCTACATTTTTTTTACTGGCTAATGTGTGACCGGGATCGATATCGATCTCATGGTTTAATTGGTCGTAAAAATGTTCCCACAGAAATGAAGAGACAACTCAGCAAATGGATCGTTTTGTTGTATGAGAACGAAAAGAACAAGAAATTTAACTTCGTGAAAGTAAATTGACCCGAAACCCATTTTGAAGTCCAAATAAATGGAGAAAAGCAGCAGAAAAAATGTTCTATATTCACCCTGATTTAGAATTAACCCCGGTCGTGTTCTATTGTTAACCTTTTTTTTATTTGACATCAAAATATGACAATTTTTTTCTAATTTTCTAGCTCCCGTAAGCAGCGACTACAGTCGCAGTGCTCCAGTCGATTACGGTCGTACCGACAGTTACGGAAGCGGACGAGCCGTCGATTATAATACATCCCGAAGCGATTACGATCGCAGCTCTGCTGGACCAATGAGAAATGGTGGAAGCGTAGCTGCCAGTGGTTATGGAACCGGATATTCCGATGTCGGCTATGGGTACAGAAATGATCAATTTTATTATTAATTAAAGTGCTTAATTTGATAATTAGAAACTTGAAAACAATTTCGCTATAGTGATTGTGGCTATTAAACATTTTTATTTAAAAAAAAAACCATAAATACAACGATAATTGACACTAAAAACCAAAAAATAATAATTAAAAAAATTCAAAAAAAATGTTAACTCTTCTATCATGCAGAAGAATAAATTTGATGAAGATAGAAAAAATTTCAAATGCTTATGCCATTTGAAATTTTCGAGTAATCATCGTTTTAATATAAGTGTCAGAAAAAGTCTCAGCATGTCTGTTGACGGATTAATTACTCTTTTCTCAATTCTTTTACGTGCATATATGCCTCTTTGAACGATGTTTAAATAATAACTTTAAGGCATCTTCTCACTTTAAACGCCTCAAAAATAGGCTGTTTTTGCGATTTTTTTTCGAGGATTTTTGCTTAAAATTATGGGATAAAACGGATCCTATGTAATAAACACATCTTTCAAGTACATGAAAAAATTTTTATTTTATTTTTTTAAACAATTATTATAATACATCAGTAGCATTGAAAAACCCGTGTAAAAATGTTATGGTCGTGGCTTGTTGATGGTATCTCCGAGACGGGTCGTCTGAAACAAAAAAATAAAACTGTTTTAGATTCAGTATGTCAGTGGCTATAGCGCATATCATCAGATTTTTGATATTCGCGAAAATAACAAAATGGCGCACGTTTTTCGAAAAAGTAAAAAAAAACCACGATTTTTTTGCAGTTTTTTGTAAAAAAAAAATTCTTAAAATCAAAATTTAAAAAATCTGATGATATGCGCTATAGCCATAACTATGAAGCATATGTCATTCAAATTTCATGACAATCGGCCGGATAGTTTCCGAAATTTCATCAACAAAGCACCGAAAAACCTTGTTTTGAGATAACTGCGTTTAAAGTTTTGGTTGCAGAAAAATCATGAAAAAACCTTACCTCGGGTTAATCAGCGATGCCTGCTCCATACAATGGACCTTCCGATTCTTCGTAGAAGGTGTGTTCGTCCAAAGTAGCTTCCCTTCGTCTCGACCTAGTCTCTTTTGAAGCGTTAGAGCTGCGGCGGTTCCCTACGCGTACGCGATCACTGTCGCGTTTCTCGGCGTATTGAACGGCGATAGGGCCTAGTTTGACACCCATCACCTCCAAAATTTTTAAAACAGGTTGTAGCCCTTCGTTATAAATGCATGCCGCTGTTTGGCAAGCAATTTCCACGGTTTTTCTTGATGATGTTTCTTGAAACATCTTTGTTACAAACTTTACACTTCACATATTGTTGTAATGTAGAAAAAACAAGAAAAAACTGAATAATACTATATCCAGCCGTTGGATCGATGTGTACATCGAAACTTGTATCGTCCGATTTTTTTAATTTTGCTGCACTCGCACTAGCATGACTCGTATCTGCTTCAGACTGGTGTGGAAGCACTCCACGAAATTTTCTTTTTTTAGATTTCGAACTTGGACGTCGCCACGTGGCACTTTGTTGCGAAGTCTTTTTATCCATTATAACAATCCTGAGCGCAGAGATGTTGCCGTTACGAAGTTTCAAATTAGACTGATGAAATAACAGTTTAGCATCGTTGCCGAGTGATTTTCTTTTGAAAAATGCACGTGTTAAGGTCTTATTACATGAGTATAGACCCGAAAACAGAATATACCTAAGCAAGGGGTACTACATTAACAAAAGAACACGGCTATTCAATTGTATAGAGTCAGATATACAGGGACCGTCCGAGCGGCGTGAAAGGGATCGCCGGGTACTCTCAGGTAGTCACCTAACGGTCGCCAAAAAATGTAGTTAGACTCGTCCGATCTTTATGAAATTTCGAGATGACATTTTTGAAGATATGTACTTTCAAAATTTAAAAAAAAAAAAAAATCGATTTTTTTAAATTTCCAAAGTGAGAAGACGCCTTAAAAGCTCATTATTTACTTCAATTATTGATTTTTTTGTATAATCTAACAAACCCATTAGCGGTGGACCAAGCTACAGCACTGGAGGACCGAGTTACAGCACCGGTGGTCCACAAACCGACATGTATAGCAGACGAGCAGGAAGTGCGGTAACCAGCGGTGGATATCCATCAGTTAGTGGAGGGTGAGTTCAAAGAGAAAAAAAAATACAACCATTTATTACGAATTATTGCATGTAAAGTATAAAAATATAGACTCGATTTTTTTTCGAAAGATCAAACATTGAGATCTAGTTTTATTTTATTTAATATTAATATCAATATTATTGAGCAAATCAGTTTGCCTGCATCTTCTGAGACCGTGTTCAAGATTTCTTCAAGAAATAATCGTTTAATTAGTTTTTTTTATTGAAAGTTTATTAAAGACATTGTTAACGATTATTAATAAAACTTTTTCCGTTCGATTAATTAGTGATTTCCATCATTCTGAAGCAATTTTTCTAATCTGTTGCAGTTACGCCGATGCTTACGACAGAGCCGATCCTTACGGACCTCCTCGCACTAGCAGCCGGTAAGTGAAATTATTGAACTCGATTATCTATGCGGGTCTATAATATTTGTAAATAAACGAAGCAAAAGAAATATTAATGATAATTCGAGAGACGATTCTTTCGCGATAACGAGCTGCGGCGTTCGACCGTACATATAATTCGGCAATGAAAAATAAAATACCGGCGAATGCGTGAGGCGTGTCCAACGTCGTAAGTATAAGGTGTAACGACTGAAAGAAAGGAAAAAACATACCAAAAAAAAACATTTTCTATCGATAAATCGAATTTTGCTCGTGTCGTATGAAGATTTTCGTCGTTTCCAATGTAGCGTCCAATCGCGTGCGAGTTTTAAACTTATCTCGACAAATGCGTCTACAAGGGAAAATCGAAAAAAATGAGACTTCGGACGGCAGCGTTGCGAATTTTTTTTCATCTCGATCAGCGAAATTTCTGCGATGCGATTTTTGTTCCGCTTCGACGTCGCGATTAGTATATTGCGAAATAGAATGCGTTCCAAAGCGTTCTCTCTCAACGGTTGTACGTAGATTCGTGCATCGTGCTAAATACGGATTTTCATTTGCGTTAACGCTAGGATTTAAATGCGACTTCGAAAACAAAATATGAAAAAAAAAATTAAACAAACAATTTTTACGCCATATCAGCCACGTTATGCACCCACACACCAGCGTTACATCTTATACTAATAATATTTTGTTTGTTGCGAGACAGAGGCGAGTGAGAAAGGCACGAAAAAATAAAAAACAAAAAATTCAAACGAATCAATCAAACTTGACGATTAATCCAGCGATTTTTTCATTTTTTTTGAAATTTTAGCTTCCCAGGTCCGGCAGACGCGATGCCACCGAGGTACTAATGCGTGTACCCGCAATCCAAATAAATTGAGGCGCGCACGTTATCAGACATTGTGCAATCTTCGAGACGTTGGTTGCTAGAAAAAAAAACTATCTAAAAATGAGAATAAAAATTGCGCCCGATTGAAAGATATTCACAAAGAGAGAAAGAAAGAGAGATACACACTACACCTCGTCGTTTTTCTTGCCCTCTTATTGAACACCAAAACCGCGTTTGAAAAGAATAAAAAAGAAAGAAAGACAATTAGATAAAAACTCTCCCCAAACGGCTAGCTAGCGATTGAAGGAACCGTGAACTTAGAGAAATATCGAAGAAAACAAAGAAGAAGAAAAAACAATAAAGAAAGGATAATTTATATTAATCAGTAACGTTTAAGAATACCATAAGATTACGATAAGAATGAGAAAACGTTTTACAAAATCGCGAGATAAATTTCAATCGAAGAACATTATTTTTGTTTTTTCCATCATGGATCGAACTTCACCCCAAGACCCAAACATTGAAACAACTCGTGACGTTTTTGGCAAAATACAATTTTTATACAAAGTTCAATTTTTTAATTGTGTCCGAAAGTTGTTACTCTCCGATTATTCATTCTTTTTCTCACTCGCGTTAATCTTGTTTTTTCCCTCTCTTCATTTCCTCGGCCGCCGAATAGCAACGACTCGAGGACCACAACAACTGCAAGAGAATGAATAATAAAAGGATATGTGAAAGTATGGGATTACGTTTTCTCATAGCGTAGGAAAAGATGAATGAAACTAAATAAAATTAAGTGCTATTCAATTCGAGTAAGCACTTATTAGTATAGATTATTATAAAACGGGAAAAGTTATCAACAGGATTAAAATGAAAAAAAAAAGAACACAGAATGCAATTAAACACGATGCTGTACGATTTTTTTCGTTTTATATGTAAAACATAAAATAATGTTTGGAATGTTCAATGAATAAAGGCGAAGAGGAAAGTGATATGAAAAAAATGGGAATTTCTTCGATGTACAATAATTATTAGACCTCTTTTGAGGAGATACGACCATTTATTTATTTTTTCTCATTTTTTTTTCTTTACACGACAGATAAAAGCTGTACAACATCGAAGATTGCTTTAAGTCATTGCGAACCATGCTATGTAAATTAATATCCTTACGAATAACATTGTAAAAAAAAATCATTTGTTTAGGATTCATATACAATTTTCATTATTTCATTTATTATTTGTTTCATATTAAGTGTATGTTTTTATATATTTTTTAAACAATAAGACGTTCTATGTTTTAAGGTTTGCTCGTCATTTGTAAAGTTACTCCAATTGCATGTTTCCTCTATTTTCATGAATATTTTGCATTTAGAGCCTTCAATTGTTCTGAGTTTTAGAGCGCTCACTAATGGTCGTATCTCTTGAAAAATAAAACAATTTTTAATGAATACTCATCAAGTTAGTAATGCGATAAGCGAAGATGCAGAAACGAAAAATAAAAAGTGTGATGGTGTGTTGGGATACGTGGCCGCGAGCGAGCGATCTAGTTCGTTTATATCTTGAATTTCGAGTTCGAGATAATCAACAGCGACAATACTTCACTCGTCCCGTTATCCTCGCTCTGTCTGACTCGCGAACCGATGAATTTCGACGATGATTATTGCGAGAGAACCAAAAAACAAAACAAACAAAAACGAGAAATGATATCGAGCGAGAAACTTGGATAGAGAGCGGAGAGATCGCAATAAATGCGTTTGCGTACAGAGACACACAGACACACGAAGCTGGCGTGCTTTGAATAATGCGATGCTCAAAGGTATGTTTGAACAAGCGTGCGTGCGCCCAATTTAATTAACTCTAATATGTCTAGGTGCTATTTCACGTATAAAAAAAAAGAAATCGAAAAGAAACAATAACACGAGGCGTTTGACTGCGAATTGCGTATCATTTATATTAAAAAAATAATCGGAAAAACCTCATGTTGGAGTATATTGGAGTGCGGCAGCGCTCAAGCTCGCGCCGGCTATAGCGGTTTCTTTAAAAAAATTCTTTTTCATACTTGGCGTTGAGCCGCTGCCACGGCTTTTGATATTATATCGTGATATAATTATGAATATTATATACATATATATATATTACACCCTCGTGCACTCCACGACGATGAAAAGTCAGCGAGCTTTCAATACGAGACGAGCTATTTTGACATAAACATCGAGTTTATTTTTGTTCCTATTTTGTGTTTACAAAAATTGTTATTGTCGAGTGTATATTTATTAATATCGAAACTATTGAAACGCTAGAAATATATTAATGAACATAGTTTTCCTTAATAATTTACATATCTCGAGACTTCGTTCAATTTATCTTATTATTCTACATGCAATAATCAAGATTTTTGTAATAGATCAACGCCTGGGTAAGGATTCCACGATGGACTCGTTGAGATGAACTCAATTCTGGATATCGACCATAAATCGCAATTCCCTCGAAGAGGCGAAAGTACAAACGGACACCGTCCGTTCTTGCTCTTTGAGTAACTCAAGCTTCTCAACACTCTGGAAACTTTCGGCAAAGAGAAGGACTTCTGTAATCCAAACAGCACAGGCAAGAAAGAGGAGATTACCGTTTCCAATTTTTTATGAGAACGATGGAAAGTTAATAAAACCAAACTATGTGAATCATGCAATTGTTCATTTTCATTTAAAACATCTTTCCGTGCGTTGAATGGGGTATTATCTATTTTATTGGAAGGTAAAAAAGAATAATTTTAAAAAAAAACACTTTTTTCTTTTTTAAAGAATCTATTGGAATATCCTTAGATTTTCCGTGAGTAAAAGCATACATTTTTAGAAACTTTTACAAATTTTTACATTTAAAAAAAGTTGTGCACTGCTGTGGTATGGTCCTATGAGAAGCTCGCTTAAAAATAAAAAAAAAATTCTCGTAAACAGTACCAAACATAGCTCTGCCAAAAATCAAAGGGGGAAAAATGAAGTGGAATATTAAAATTAATGCTAATATCTCTCGTACAGGATGTCCAATAGGAACGTGTGAAAACTAAACAAACCCCCCTGCCTCTCTGAAATTTTAAGAAACCCTACGTTTCAGAAACGTGTACCTGGGACCTGTCCGTTTCATTCTAGCTGTGGTAGAAAGCGGACAACCTTCTTGAAAATAAGTGAGTTAACTATTGAAGAAAAAGTTTTTCTCATTGAATGTTATTACTCAAGAGGGAAAATTTCTAGTGAAGCGTTTAGAGGCTTTTTCGCACGAAGTATGAAATTAAAAAAGTTAGCAGCGACACTACTCTTAGGAGATAAGAGTCGAATATTTTATTATGTCAACGTTTATGAGGAAACAACTATATTATTTTTCAAAATTTCTGACGTAACGATTTTTTTTTGCAGAGTTATTGATAATTTTAAAGAGTACAGAAGACTACAGGACCGTAGAAAATATTTGCCAGGCCCTTCCACTTCGGTAACTACAGAGGGAACAATTGATAAAGTTAAAGGCTATTTTGAAAAAAATCCTCAATATTCAATTCGCAAAGTCGCTCAAGCTTTAAAAATAAGCAAATCGTCGTTGCACAATATTCTGCGTCATTTTTGAACATGTATCCTTACAAAATAACAACGCATCAATTATTAACGAAATACACCATGAATACAAGAAAAAAGTTCTGCAACACTTTGAGGCAAATGTTGGAAAATAAAGAATTGAGCGAAAAACAAATAATTTTCTCTGATGAAGCGCATTTTTGAATGAATGGCTATGTGAATAAACAAAATTATCGCTTTTCGGGTTCAGAAAATCCGAAGACCGTAGTGGCAACATCGCTTCATTCATTAAAAGTAACCGTTGGACGACTGTTTCAATAAAAGGGATCTACTTGCATTTCTTTGAATCTACTGTTACCAGACAGAACTGTAAAGAGTTGTTGGAGAGACAATCCTTTCCCTGTGCAAAGAAAAAACATCTCGTTAAGGATTATTTCATGCAAGAAGAATGCACCTCATCCAACACAAGAAATCTTCGAAGCCATCAATAAAGTTTATGGTGATCAAGTTATCGACCTTGGGTATCCTAAAGATGGATATCCTTGGATGGAGGCCATTCCATCCCTGTTCCTATTAAAGGAACAGGGATGGAATGGCCTCCTTATTCACCTGATCTAAAATCCTTGTGATGATTTTTTGTGGGGTCATATTAAGGGACTGTGACGGCTTCAAAAAATTGATTTTTTGAAAACCATTTTAAAAAATCTAAAATACTTTTAAGATTGAAATGCCGTTGGACCCAGGTTGAAAAAATAATTATTTTCGTAGATATTAAATATTTTGTGGAGCGGTGCAGCGGTCCGCGACGCTCGGGGTCCCGCGCAGCTGGGCACTGGTGACGGCGATTCTAAAACGTTTTTGGGCATATCGAATAGCGATCCATACGACGGTTTCGAGATAAAAAAAAAAGAGTGCATCGATCATGTCCAAAAACGTATGGGGACGCGCCTCCGCGAAATCGTGAAAAAAAAAGGATTGTCTGGCAGAGGAAAGCTCGCCGGAAAATTGATTGACGAGTTGAGCACATATCACGGCTTGGTTATTCGGAGGAACAGCGATGATGTTGACAAAATGAGGAAGGCAATTTGGGCAAGTATCAAACATAAAATGTCCACAGACAGTGAGCCACAACATGACGATTGCCCGGAAGGAGCCGAGTCGTGGTGTTCGTGGCAGCGCGCGGTCGCAAATGGTGATATTTCTAAATATCGCCATAAACCGCCTCTTCCTCAGGAAATATTGGAGGCAATTCAGCCAATCTTCGAAAATTTGAGCAGGGACGATTTGCTGCAGCGTTGTTTGGGCGGCTATACGCAAAACAATAACGAAAGCTACAATAAATCAGTTTGGGCAATAGCCCCCAAGTGCCAGTCCGGAAGCAAAAAAATCAGTGATATTGCAACTGATATCGCGGTATTAGTGTTCAATGATGGCCTGAAAAGTCTCATGAAACTACTGGAGACGTTGGGGTCAACCATCGGCCCAAATTGTTCCAACTTTTGCGTTGAGACCGACGCAGCGCGGATCCAGCTCGCGGAGCGCTCGCTCACAGGCGCTGCAAAAGAAGCGAGAAAAGCCTTAACAATTTCGAGGAAAGAATCAGGAGATAACGATTTGCTTCTTGAAGGCCAGCTATATGGTGCCGGCATCGTTGATTGAAGGTAAATAATTTTTTTTTCAATTTATAACATAAATTAACAAACCTAAAACTTTGAACGCGTTTTTCTCAAAACCACTTTTTTGAGTGCGGCACGCAGCAGAACTCGAGCAATTTTTATCCGATCGACTTGAAATTTTTACTGTATCAATAAAAGTAGATTATCTAGAGAAGTACATAGGATTTTTTCGATATCTCAATAATTATAAAAGTTATAGCCTATTTTCGACGAGAAATTTTGCTCAAAAATCATTATTTAATTTGAAAGGCGTGCCTATTTTTTAAAAATCAATATTTTTCCAAATCCCTATGTACTTCTCTTTAAAATATCATATTATTAACGAAAATATTCGGTATTTTTTTTTCAGATCGACGTTGAAGAGAGTTCTGCTGCGTGCCGCGAACCACTGCGGAGATGACGCGAGAGCTTCCCCAGCGCCACCATGCGGCGTGAAAAATGTGAAAAAAATGTTTTTTTTTGATACATTAATAAACAAGGAACAAAACCCAAAAAAAATTTTTCGAATATCTCTTTTTTTCCCACAAAAAAAAATTCTTGAAAAATGTGAAAAAAATAGTGGTGTTGGTCACAGTGGTGTTGTCCGTTAAAGATCTCTGTTATGAAAACAACCCAAACACTGTAGATGATTTTATTAAAGAAATAAGAAAACCTGTCAATGGCATTTCAAATGAAACTATAGAACACTTTTTTAATAATTTTATAAAGCGATTAGAGTACTGTCGTAATTCAAATGGCTTACATTTTGAAAATATGTCATTGATATTGACATTTTTTTTGTATTTGCTTTAACATATAATTTGTTCTATGTATACATCGTATTTTTGTAATAAATAGACATAAAATAAAAAGAAAACTCTTCTATTAAAAAAAATGCCATTGATCCGATCCTTTGATTTATTGCAAAATACCAATTTATTAGTTTTCACACTTTCCTATTGGACCCCCTGCTACTGCATTCCAAAATTGATTTTCGAGAAAATTACGGACTTTAAATAGAAGTAACGATTCTCAAAACAAACGTCGTCGGTTTTCTGAAAAAAAAAAAATAGTAAAAGGAAATCGTACTATACAAGATATACAATGGTGCATATATAAAATTTCTTTAAGGCGCTCTATCAGTTGCGTGAGTGTGAGAGAGACATAAGCTGAAATGCAGGTTCACATTTTTCTCGGAGATGCTTGATATTTCCAAAAAAAGAAAAGTTACACCTTATTCTCTGATGAAAAGAGGACAACGTATAACTTTTATTTTTCTCAAAAGCTCAACTGTGTCAGAAAAATGGGCAGCAGGATTTTTACCGACTGAACCACTGATAGATCGCCGTAAGTTTTCTCCATATATCCTTTACATTTAAGGCTAGGAGTCATATCGACTGAGCCGCCATGAGTGCGAGAGAGATAGCTGCAAATTTCGAAAGTGAAATTCTTCGACACGGTTTGACCGATTATAAAAAGGCCCTGTCAGCCCATTCTTGCCATCGTCCTGCGTGGGCTGACAGAGCTTTTTTGTAATCGGTCAAACCGTATCGAAGAATTTCAACTTCGAAAATCCGAGGTGAGGTTAGGTGACTGACCCATTCCCTTAAAGTGGAAAAACATTTTAAAAAATCAAATATTCGATTTGTCAGGTTTATATACCGTTTCAAATTACAATGGAAAAAACGAAGTTCGATTAAAGTTTTTATTTTGATTTAAAAAAACCGAGTTATTTCAAAAAATCTTCTTAACCCACGATATCCTATAGATTGCCAAGATTAAATATAGTCGACTCTCCCATGTGTCAACTCGATGGGACCAAGCCCGATCCCTTGTGTCAACTTCTTCATCCCCACTCTTAATACTGCTGATATGGGCATCGCATGGAAAGAGAGGGAATGTAAAACGAGCGAGAGAGTAAATATTTGACGTTTCGGAGTGGGGGTCGGGGAAATTGACTCATGGGAACGGATGGAAATGACATGAGGGAACGGTTGACACATGGGAACGTGACACAACTGAGAGTCGACTGTATTTGGATATTCACGATGGCGCTGCGTGGAAGAAAGCATGTAGTGTTGTTATCTATATTTCATACTGTAAATGCGGGAGAAAAGAAGGAAAACAGTTTATCACCAAATATTAATCTTTATTCTTATTATCTCTTTATTATCACACATGCGTCTGTTCGCGCTTAGTTCCCACTCTCTAATATATTTCGCCACTCTAAAAACAGTTTAGGCGACAACGTGGAGCACCTCGAAGCGTTAATCTTTTTATCGACTGGCCTCGCTAGCGGGAACGAGCGGGAACTCGGAAGAGCCTGTGCTGCCATAAGCACATTACACCGCTTTGCTTGAAAGATCGCGTGCGTAATTTTATTGTGCCACAAAAAACACGTTGAATCGAAATTGACGTTCAGTTTTTTCAAAAATATTTATCAATGCACGAATACATAAACTAATTGTTGGAAGACATGAGTGAATCCACCGAAGCAGTAATCGATGAAGTTGTTATTCAGCCAAGTAAAATACAGCCGATTATTGGTAAGTTATATTACACTTTTATTATAGGTTAATGTTGCGTTAGTCTCCACATTGATGAAAAAATTAAGTTAAAAGAACTTTTCCATAGTTTTGTGCATTAACTTTATTTCGTATTATAATTCTTACGTTTGTTTTGAATATTTGTCAATTTTCAAAAAAGACTTAATCATTGATTTCCGAATTTGGTTGTTGCATTATTAAGATGGTTATACAAAAAAGTTGCAAAATATTCATCCGTTTCAAACTCGAAACAATTTGAAGTGTAACCCTCGAAGTATTTATCGGGGTCTAGAAAACCCCAGCTACAATTAGATTCCATATTTGAACACCTTATCTTTTGAAAATTAATTATATTTCCTAATATGTTTATAAACTTTTTCTATAAATGAACTGTTTAGTCTTATTAAGGAATACTTGAATATGATACATAAATTTATTCAAGTCTTAATATTGATCTGTTTCAAACTTGGAACAATTTAAAGTAACCATCGCAGTATACTCAGGGTCTAGAAAACCCGGGGCAAAATTAGAGCCTGTATTTGAATACCTGATCTATTAAAAATTGATAATTTTTTCTCAATATGTTAATAATTCTTTTTAGATAAATAACCTGTTCTGCGTTATTAAGGAAAAATTGAAAATGATACATAAATTTATTTTGGTCTTAATATGCATTACTTTTATCTTCGCAACAGTCTAGCGACATTGGGATAACTTGGACCTGTATAGCTTTTATGTTACTACAGAAAAATATTACTTTAGGGGTTTAAGTTACTAACAATTGAATACCAAGGTGCTTTTAAAATTTTTCTGGAAATCACATAGTACTGTCCTGAATATGTCTGCTAAATTTAAAAAAATTTCATAGAAAAATGGTTCAGCAAGACAAGTATCTGATTTATATATTTGTTGCAGTAAATTTTCAAAATGGAGCTCTCAAAGATGAAGAAACAAGTCATATGGACTGTGGCATATATTATGACAAAAAGAAACAAAAGACCGTATTGGCAATGTCCAATGGTAAAATAGTGTATAAAGGATATCGACCGGACTCTGAAAAAGAACTGACGTACACTATGTTAGCGATCCATAGTAAAAGAACAGGAAAAATAAAGTTGATACAGGCAGAAAGATGGGAAGTTGCGCCGGTCTTAGAAAAACAAGTACAAATTGACGAAACACTGAGCAACAGGGAGAAAATCGGCGCTTTGAATAAACAGTTTGGATCAAAGAAGATCAAGAGGAGAACGGAACTCTATGAAAAATTAAGAATTAACATTTCATCCGCGCAAGATCAATTAGAAAAAAGTGTTGCGGGTAAGAGCGAGATTTTTTAATAAATGAGAAAATTACAATTTTTTTTAGTATCCAAACAGCATACTCAAATCAAAAGTGATTATAATGAAAATAATAATGTTTGCATAACTTTTTGAATATTTCAATAGATGTGAAAATCGACAGAACGGATCTGAGTGTAAAATCAGCAAACAATGATTCCTCCATGGATGATCAACTGCCACCGTGCAATAGAGATGCGTTGAATCCTAAAGATGTTTATAATGTTTACGACATTGTCCCTGAAGAGGTATTGAAATCCGTATATGACAGAATGAACGAAATTATGGAAAGCAGCACCGAACGGTAAACCTAAAAACTTCTTGTTCTGTTCATTTTCATCTCATTTCTACATTCGGTAAAACACGACATTTTTAAATTTCAGTAAGTCAGAATTCTATGTGAAAACCATGAAGCAATTAGAGATGGAATCGAAAAACAATAAAAAAGTAGCTATATTGGAGTATATAGAAACTGTACGAACCTGGTTCAACGTGCCCTTTAGAGACGTCAAAAAACGGGGTCTAGAAATTTATCCGTATTCGAAACTTCTCAATAATTACATTATTGAAACGTATAGTATGGTCGGTTCAAATGGAAGGTGAGAAATTAGCCAAAAATTAAATGAATAAGTATGATTGATTAGCTAATACTGTGATTATTGTTTTAATATTTATTTTGTTTGTTTATAAGACAACGACCAACGAGTATGAAGGACAAAGGTATCATACACTGTATGATAATGGCTTTTATGTTATGGAATTTTACCCTGGATATGGAACTTTTCATTACACTATTCAGCAACGCTCGGATCGGCGTTAAAAAAATCGCCGATTTTGCAAGATTGATCGGCGCCATGCCGTCTAAGGACAACAACAAACTCTTTTGTTTGAAAATTCCATTGCCAGCTCCTTTGAGCACGGTACGAAAAGGAAAAGGAAAAAAATTGAGATGATTTCGGTGGGCAGATACTTTTCGTAATTTATTCAAACAGATTTTTTCTATGAAAATACAACTTGTTCTAAACGCGGTTGAATCAGTTATTCATTACGATTCCTCAAGCGATAATATATCGGTAAATTTGCAATTAAATTTATAGCACAGTTTCTAATTTTGAATAATCAAAGAATGTGCTATTCATTTTCTGTATAACATGACGATTATCATGAAACGCAACAACTGAAGGCAAAGTATAATGTTTATAAATGATATAAAAACATTGAAATATGATTTAAAAACCCCTTAGTTTATTATCCTTTCCTTAAACAATGTGCAGTTCATAAATAATTAGCTTCATAACTAATTTTGACCAAGTTCTAATTTAAATCGCTCAATTCAATTCGAAATATGTATTTGAAAAATAATGAAAATTAAAAAACGCAAACACCTTTACAATATAATGATTGCTAAAATCTTTCCATCACTCCCTCAATGAAACCTGGTCCAAAAAATTGAATGAAAAATTAAGTTTGCCAATTATGCCATAATAACCCTGTAAAAATTAATAAAATACTAAATTTTCATTTAGTACATTGTAAATGTACATTTAGAAAAGATTCATTTAAAAGGAGCTCAAATGTAAAACGAAATAATATATATATGTATATGGAGCATTCACGCCAAATCGGTCACTTTTGAAATTCGCATTTTCTATTGTTTTGATTTTTGTTTTCTAATAGAGCTCATTGAAAGGAACTCATCTAATTTTTTTCAAATTTGTATCTCAACACGTTCATCGGAAACGAATTTTTGAAAAATTTTCCGATTTTTTTTCAAATATCAATAACTCTCTCAAAAATGGAGTAAATCGAATGGATGAGGGATCATAATTTTAGTTTTAAAACGTACTTTTGTTTAAAAACATGCAGAAAATCATCCAAACATTACATGAATCAATTTTAACAATTCTAAGCCTGAAATGTTTTTTCCGTAGGGAAATCGTCCGTTGTAAATTTTTATAATTAAAATATAGATTTTTTTTTTACAATCAATTATCTATAACTCCCTGAAAAATTGAATAAAGCGAATCGTTTAGGGGGTTAAAATTTTTGTTCTGAAATGTACCTTTGTTTAAAAATATGTGAAAAATTATTCCAAGTTTACATCACCTATTTTTTTCTAATTTTAAGACAAAATAACCTTTTTTCATAGCGTTTGTACTAATTAATTTGTTTCTTTAATGTTTGTACAGAAGCATGATTCATTTAATGAATTTTAAACTGAGAAAACGTGAGAAAATTTTAAATTTTAACGTGAGAAAATAGTTAGTTCTATTTTTCAAATTGTTAATTTTATTAAAGATTTTTGTTGTTGATTAGACTAATATTTTCCCACGATCATACTAGTCTTAAAATGCATTAAATGAAAAATAGTTTTCTATAAAAATTTAATAGCAAAATCAAAAAATCTTTAAATAATTGTTGACATATTTTTAAACGAAAGCACCTGTCAAAACGAAAAATTTGACCCCCTTATCCATTCAGTTTGTATGATTTTTCAGGGATTTGTGCATGATTAATAAAAAAAAAAATCCACAATTTAATTATATAAAATACAACGAACGCCCCCATCATCCCCGCCCCCCCCCCCCTCCCCATCATCAAACTAAACTTAAAAGTTATTAAAAAAATGAAAGTATTTGATAAAAATTCAAGAGCAAAATCAAGGGGGCTAACACTGTGGAAAATAACATTTCTCGCTTAGAATTTGAAAAATTGTTGTATGTAATATTTTGATGAATTCCTACATATTCTCATACGAAAGTACGTTCGAAAACTAAAATTTTGACCCCTCATCCATTCGGTTTACTGCATTTTTGAGAGTTATTGATATTTGAAGAAAAAAATCGGAAATTTTTTCAAAAATTTGTTTTCGATGAACGTGTTGAGATAAAAATCAGACGAGTTTCTTTTAATGAGCTCTATTAGAGAAAAAAAAATCAACACAATAAAAAATACGAATTTCAAAAGTAGGCCGATTTGACGTGGAATGCCCCATATATATTCGAGTCCAATATAAAAAAAATGTTTTTTCGACATATAATATTTATCCATATTTAATGTAAAAAAAGATTTACTTATTGTAGTGAGCAGTCATTCAATGGTGAATCCTCATTGGGTAATAAGCTCATAAAATTCGGCACTAGTATTCGAGTAGTAAACTCGAAAACAAACGTTGAAAATAGTTCAGCCTCACGATCAAGGTTTGTATATATTTCCTTATCAATCATCATAAGTTCGGATGTTTAAAATTTTGTAAAATATACAAATCACTAGGATTTTGAAAACAAGGTTATAGATATATCAATTCGTAAGCGAATCTCAGAAAATTCCTATTTAAATTAGCGTTTCGCTGTAGTAACATAAAATTCGAAAAGATTCCGGAATAATTATTACGATAAATCCAAACCAAAAGTACCAAAATCCCGGAATTATTATTGTATTTATCTTTTGAGAAGAGTCATAGGTTAAGAAACATGGCGATTGTGGTGGGAAGGCGTCTGGTTAGAAGTATTGGTGGGGGAATTAGATCGTCGATATTTCGTCCTGGTGAACGGTACGTGGCAGCTGTTGCTCCGAAGAAAATTAAAATGGTACGTACTCAAAATTCGCATAAAATATCGAGATATTACATAAAATCGATAAAAAGAATATTCAAAAACTGAATAAAAAATGAATTATTAATACATTGTAGTCTTGTAACAAGATTACATTTATTTTCTTTGGCACAGCATCCGTCCTTCTAACAGGTGTTATTTTGATTATTATTATCGATCCGATTACCACTCGTTATTTAAAACCCGGACCAGTAAATCATACGTCTCAATAAAACTCTCTGGCTAGTTTTATTTTCATAAAACTTTAATAATTGGAAGATTGATTTTTATAAATAGTCAAAACTCACGTCCGAGGATAGAGCCAGTGTTTTGGATCCTTTGCTGACAAGTGGATGGACCGTTCAAACCGAGAGAGATGCGATTTACAAGGAATTTGTATTCGGAAACTTTAATCAGGTACAAAAGAAATGATTCTGATTTAAATAAATCATTAAATATTTTTAATTCGAAAATCTTATTGCAAATTATACCAATTTTATGTTTCATCCATTGGTAATTTCTATTGAGATATTCCTAAAACATACATTATTTCTTCATGGAAATCAAAATTCTTGCATTTAAGGAGATAAAAGTATAATATTCTTTGAAAAACTTATTTTTTTATTTTTTTTTTCGCAGGCCTTTGGTTTTATGACTAGAGTAGCTATGCAGGCAGAAAAAATGGACCATCATCCAGAATGGTTCAACGTTTACAATAAAGTCAACGTTACTTTGTCTTCACACGATGTAAATGGTCTTTCGAAGCGAGATATAAAGCTCGCAACGTTTATCGACGAGGTCGCTAAGACCTTGAAAGCATAAGGCAATAAAAATACTCTGAAATAAACCACAATATCCTCTCGACTGTGAAATTCTCGATATGGAACTCTCAGTCACTTACAATCTTGTAAAAATGATAATAAATATCCATTGAATTAATTAATTGATTTATTTCATTCCAAAATTCTATCGGCATTTAGCAGAAAAAATGTACTTCGTGCAACACTTGAAGAATTTAAAAAAATCATGTTTTTTTTGAAATGCTAAAAAAGTGCGATTGTTGCTATTTTTTCTTGCTTCCAAAAAACTAATATTTGTAAAACTTGAGGCCATTTATCTTTTGAAAAAAAATGTTAATTTTTTTATGCAAATTCTGAAATATTTGAAACGGACAAATTTTTTTGAGTATCGTAGTATGGTGGATTAATAAAAAAGTGTATTTTAAAATGAAATAGTGTTTTAGAAAACACCTACAATGATAATTTCACATTAGCGATCAAAATGCACTTACCTTAAAGAGGGCGCTACGATCAATTTGTTTTCTCGCGAGCGCCATTTTGAATTTTTAAAGTCCACCGGCGTATATTTTTTTCACTATTAATAAACATGGATTTATAAAATTATCACAAAAATTAGTGACGATTGAGTATAATAGAAATGAATAACTATTTTGAGAAATTGTAAAAATCAATGAATTACGTATTGTCAACCAAATAATGTTTAAATCGTGTTGGGTTAAGTCCTCCAATAATCTCGGAGGTTATATTTACACTCGAGGCTCGATCTGCAAATTTATTATTCTATATTTGGTTTCTAAATTACAATAATCAATCGGGAAGAAAATGTTGAATCGTCAATTGTATCATCTCAAAAAGATGACGATAATACGATCATACAATACCAACGGAATGACTCACAAAAGTGCGAGAATTATTAGAAAAGAGTTTTTGGAGTATTTTACAAAAGATCTCAATCACACGTACGTTCCATCCAGTCCGGTTTTACCGATGAATGATCCTACTCTACCATTCGTTAATGCTGGCATGAACCAGGTTTGTTTTTTTAATTAACAAAAAAAATTATATAAAAATAAAAAATGATTTTTTCACTGCAATTTTGAAAATTTGCATAGCGACTTTTGAAAAACTTTTACTTTCAGTTCAAAGGAGTTTTTTTAGGTCATCACAATCCTCCTGCTATAAGAGTGGCAAATTCACAAAAATGCATAAGAGTTGGAGGTAAACACAATGACTTTGAAACTGTAGGACTCGATACCTATCATCATACTTTTTTCGAGATGCTTGGAAACTGGTCGTTTGGTGATTATTTTAAGGTACTTGGAAAATTGCTATTTATACATACTCAAAAATTTAAGAGCTTTTTAAATTTCTAGTATTTTTGCATCATGTGTGCAAATAATCAAAATTATCATCTAAGTTCCATTTATTTTTCAACCATTACAATGTGCTATATTCAAACTTTGATGATTGTACGCATTAAAAAGAATGAAGAATATATTAAAAAATGAGTTAGCATTTTTTTGATTTTTTTAAAAACAGGGTACAAACTTTTTTTTCATTTTTTTAACTTCTGCTAGTTCGCTTATTGAGAATAAACTATGAAAAAAAATATGCAAAATGAATTTTCATATTTGATTTTTAACAATTAATTTCAATTCCTTATCTTCCAGCTTTTAATAACTTTATCAATAAGGATAAGTTATAAAATGAAACAAATAAATTCGTCACATTTTCTAATAAATTTTAAATCTGAAATATTCTACAGAAAACATTTCATTTTCAAAAAGATGTAAAGAAACAATGTTTCAATTTAATTTATATATTTTAACAAGTAATTCATAAATTCAGTAGGAAAAAGAAAGTCGCTCTGCTTGATTCAATATTGTAGAGAATGTAAATTCGATTTTTTTTTTCAGGCAGAGGCTTGTGAATATGCTTGGAATTTATTAACAGGACCTTACAGCCTGAAGAAGGAACATTTGTATTTTACATATTTCGCAGGAGATGAAAAGCTCGGTCTTGAGGCTGATCTCGAATGCAAAGAAATATGGCGACGCCTCGGGGTTCCCGAGGACCGATTATTGCCTTTTGGAATGCAATATAATTTTTGGGAAATGGGTTTGAGCGGACCGTGCGGTCCGTGCACAGAAATTCACGTGGATCATACGATGCAAACGAGCAACCAATCGTCACGAGTAAACAAGGGTTATCCCGATCTCACAGAATTGTGGAATTTAGTTTTCATTCAATATCAAAGATTCGACGACGGTCCAATCATGGCTCTGGATAAACATCACGTTGATACGGGAATGGGATTCGAGCGATTAGTCACTATAATTCAAGGCAAAAGATCCAATTACGATACCGATC
The DNA here is from genome assembly GCA_963989365.1 of Rhimphoctona megacephalus. NCBI lineage: Eukaryota > Metazoa > Arthropoda > Insecta > Hymenoptera > Ichneumonidae > Rhimphoctona > Rhimphoctona megacephalus. The sequence continues at coordinate 8,333,336 of OZ022422.1, read as the reverse complement.
TTTTCACTCCATTGTTTGAAGCGATTGAAAAATTTTGTCGTTGCCCAAAGTACGAGGGACGCTTCGGCGAAGCTGATAAAAATTCAATCGATACTGCATATAGAATACTCGCTGATCACGCCAGAATGATCACAGTCGCTCTTGCCGATGGAATGATACCTGAATACAAGTACGACTTCATTCTTGTTTACCACTGCTAGTAATTGATTGGCGACGATTAACTCTAGACCTCTACAATTTATTTTTCCGAACGTCAGTCCGACAACGGGGTCGAAAACGACCCCAATCTTCTCTTTGGCATAAAATGTTCCTCGTATGCAAGAATGAGGTATAATTGTACATCATTCGCTTCGTTTTTCGATAACAAAGAGAATGGCGTTTGATAAAGTAGCATTTGATCGACATTTAATGATGAAAACTCTATAAACCGAAAAAAACGTTTCGAAAAAATGCAAAAAAGAAGTTTTTACTACAATATTAGGATCGTTTTCGACCCCGTTGTAGGAGTCTCGGGTTAATTTTAAATGTCGATGTTTCTCACTGAAAGAAATTATTCTCACACAATTGAAAAATAGCACCTTTGATTATATTTCTATACTATTTTAATGAACTTGATCATTGCCCTATCGTTCAATTAGTCAGTTTCCAATTATTGTTTCTAGTATTGCTATTTCTGAGACTGAGAAATTACTCTTAGACGATTAACCCTTGAGAGGTACGACCAATTCGCGGGATTCGATTCGCTTTTCTGCGTTTAAACGTAGATTTCTCCAACAAATACTGAAATAATTTGAAACAAAAGTAGTGTTTTGAAAACTAGAGAGTCAACGCTTCAATTTAAAATGTTCACTCGTACGATAGTTAGGCCCATAATTGTCCTCAGAATTTGTCTTGGAAATGTGTACCTGTCGATGGTCGGAAAAATAAAATTTTTTATCATATTACTGTTTTCAAAAACTCGAAATAGAAGATTTTCTCTAGTCTTTTAATGCCTTTGTTGGCTCAATTATTATTTGTTACGTACCAAACAGTATATAATTTTTTCTAATATAACATACCGAGAGAATATTTTCATTAATTAATTTTTTTATTCTCTGGATTTCGCTAACAGTACAGTTTTTTCTATACCTGAAAAATAATTGATATTTGTGTTCCGCAGTCCCAAATTGCGAAAAGTTTTGCGCAAAGCCATAACAGTGGGTAAAGACGTTTTTCGGCGGGACGATATTCTGCGTGAATTAACCAATCACGTTGCCGAGAATCTGGGTGACGTATATCCGGAAATTCCGAAGAATTTGCAGCAGGTAAGAGCTATTCTTCACTAGAAAGCCAAGGAATATTTTTATGAAAATGCAGAAATTTAACGAAAAACAATTTTAACGATTTCGGTTATTCTGTTGACAGATTAAAAAAATAATTCAGTATGAACAAGACGTAAGCAAATCGTTGCAGAACACCTCGAGAGCTCAATGGCAAAAGTTAGTCGAAACTCGACCAGCGTTGGCGAAAATAAGCGATTCAACCGCAGCTGGATTGGTTCCTGCTTACAAAGATCTCCAAAATATCCTAGAAGATTTGTGAGTCTTAGTAAAATTTCACAATTCACTACGATTCACAATTTCGGAGCTTTTCAAAGTTTCTCCATTTTGCAGACGAAAAAGTGGAGTTTTGAACGGAGATTTTGCTTTCAAACTTTACGATACGTATGGCCTCGGTCCAGAAACCATATCAGAACTCGCATCTATCGAATCTCTATCGTTTGAGAAAAATGACTTTTTCCAAGCACTGGAAAATGTAAAAATGCGATCGAAGATCGCAAGTGGACAAGCGCAACAAGATCTCCTATCGCGAGCTTCTTTGCGTTTATTAGAATCGGAAAAAGTAACGAAAACCGATGATAGTTACAAATATCGTTATACGTTCGACGAAAATGGCTATGAATTCCCGCCTGTTAATTCAAAACTTTTGAGGCTCGTCGAGAATGGTATGCGGCAATTCATTGTAAATCGTGTTTACTTGCATAACTTTACAATGGATTGTAAACTATTTTTACTTAGTTAAATTGAGAATTAATAATGGTTTCACGTTTAATCTATTTTTATCTGTGTTTAACCTGTCAGCAGGCGCACTACGTACACTTGATACATTGGGCGCACGATGAGAGATTTTCTCACCTGTATAGCTTCAATTGCTTAATTTGATAAATAGGAACTTGAAAACGATTTCGCTACAGTGATTGTGGCTATTAAATGTTTTTATTTTTAAAAAACCATAAATATAACAATAATTTACACTAAAAACCAAAAAATAATAATTGAAAAAATTCAAAAACAGAAATTCAAAATTTTTTTTTTACTTCTATCATACAGAAGAATAAATTTGGTAAAGATAGAAAAAATTTCAAATGCTTATGCCATTAGAAATTTTCGAGTAATCATCGTTTTAATGTAAGTGTGAGAAAAAGTTTCATAGCGCGCCTGCTGACGGGTTAATCAAGAGCCCTGTAGCGGCTCGACGTCAAGTATTAGAAAAAAAGCCAGCGCAAGCCCTGTCGCACTCTCATATACTTGAATATGACAGTTTTCGAGCTTTTAAACTTTACAGTATAAATTTTTGTAATTTTATTAATACGAAATTTCCTCATGCATTTTAAAGGTAAACTTATTTCGGAGACGGAACCGTTGGCTTTCGACGAAGATCAAGCGATACTGAAAGGAACCGTAGCTCAGAGTGGTAAAGTCGTAGGAGTCAATTCTATCATCAATGCTACAACAGAAATTGGAATAATTCTCGACAAAACACCGTTTTACTCGCCCGAGGGAGGACAATTGTCGGACAAGGGTTTTATCAAAATAGGAAATCTTTTATTCAGTGTTGAGAAAGTTCATAAAATACGTGGTTACGTTATTCATGTAGGACATTTCGTTACATGGGATACAGAGTCAGTATGAAAAAAAATAATTGATTTTTCCATTTTTCAATAAATCTTTCAGTAATAAATAAATCTTTGTTTTGCAGAAGCTCCGAAACTGAATTACAACCAGGAGATGATTGCGTAGTGTCAATAGACGGGATGAACCGAACTGCTCTCATGAGAAATCACACTGCGACTCATTTGTTGAACGCTGCATTGAGAAAAGTTCTTCCGATTATTTCGCAACGAAGTAGCCTCGTCTCGAAAGAAAATCTGATATTTAAATTCAATATTTTTGGAGAAAAATTCAACACCGAACACGTGGCGAATATTGAAAAATTAATTAACGACTGCATAGCAAAGAATATTCCAGTGAATACAAAAACTGTAGATATGGCTGGTTTGCTGGCTGAGAAAAATCTCACAATTATTCCAGGACAAGTTTACCCGGATACGGAAATTCGAATCGTTGAAATCGACAGTGAGAGCTTAAAATCAAAGTAATAAAATTACTCATTTTACGATTTTTTTCGCATGACGGAAGCCTTCGGTTTTTTAAATTGTGTATGTGAGAAAAAGTTTTAATGTTTTGGAGTTTTGAATCTCAGCCGAAAACTGGGGAAGCCTGTATTGATAAATTAAAGGCAGAGTTATAAAGATTCAAAATTGCGGAATTTTAAGGTTTTCGAAAATCGGATTCAAAAAATTTCTAGAAGGGAAATCCTAAAAACCGACATTTTTAAAAAGTTGCGATATCAAATAATTCGAATTACTGAAAAACAGATAAACGTCTTTTGAAAAAGATTTGATGAAAATTCGCGGTATATGAAAAAACATTAGTGTATTTGTGCTTTTGAGAACTAAAACATATTTAGACTTTTTGATTAATTGAAAAAAATTGAGAAGACAGAAATTATAAATCTCAAATGTAAATAACAATTGTTCGAACAGAGAAGCCTGTTGCGGAACGCACGTTCACAAAACCGGAGTACTGGAGCATTTCTGTGTTCTGAGCATGAAAACTCAAGGAACAACGAGCTTAACGATCAAAGCAGTGACTGGTCCATTAGCTCGCTTAGCTCGTCTCGCTGGTGAGAATGCGAAGCAGGAAGTGGTAGAAATCGAGGAAACTTTACACAAAGGAAACATACAAGAGAATCTAATAGCGCAAAGAATCGATAAAATCAAAAGTCGACTGAACAATCTGTCCGAAAAAAAACTTATGTCATATCTCGACACTCGAGAGTGTATCGAAAAGCTGGACGATTTGCTCAAAATTTTGCGAGCCCGTGAGAGTGAAAATATGAAGTGAGATTAAAATCCAACGATTTTTTGATAAACCTGTTCAAATTTCAAATACTTTTCTGAAACATTACCTCAAAAAATTTTTCAAATTTAAAAGTATTACATTCAAGGGGTATCGTTTGCAAATTTTACTTTCATAAATGAAAAAGAATCAGTCGATTTTCATAGTGATAAACTGTATTTCCGTTCATTTTTCATGTTCTCATTTGGTTTTTAAAGTTATAGCTTCTGGATCAGATTCTAGAATTTTCGAAGTATGTTTTAAAATTTTTCTGTTCCAATCAAACGAACGGTTTTCTTATAACAAACATTAAAAATTTATACTATTTGCATTTGCATAGCGCACATTTTTTCGCTACTTTTTCAGAATTTCGATAGAAGCTGAGATGAAAAACGTCGTTCACACCTCAACGATGCCATTCGTCGTTCACTGTCTCCAGCCCATAAATACAACACTGGAAGACGTCTCGTTGCAGCAAGTCACAAATTTATGTACAAAAACTCCGGTCCTTGTGATTGCTCACACGAGTGGAAAGGTCAAAGCGCGTTGTTGCGTGCCAAAGGTGAATTATTCTTTTGTCAATTGCCTATTTTCATAAAGAATATTTTATTCTTCTTTGAAAAAAGAATTGTGTGTTTCCGCAGGAAATGATAACGAATTCGTTCAATGCCGAGTCCTGGATGAATATTATCTTGCCGATCTTCAAAGGCCAAGCCGTTGCCCCTAAAGGCGAAGATCCCTCTCTCGTTCGTCACATGAGAGTGACGCGAGTGCAAAAAAAGAAACTTCCTTTTTTGGTGAACAAAGCGATAAACGAAGCAACGAAATTTGCGACTATCAACATCAACGAAACTAAGCACGAAAATAGTTAAGAAAAAATGGATGGATTGTTTAAAAATTGGCGGAAGAAAAAGTAAATTTTGCATAAAAATCATTTGGTTTTTTATTTATACTTCACAGTATAGAAAAACGATTCTATCATCAACAAAATTACTATACGCTCTTCGTCACTCGTCTTATAGATAATAAATTTTGTACTCACTCATAAGGAAAATCCAAGACGCATCATTTTTTAAAAATCTAAACAACAATGTACAAATCATCAAAATCCGATGATAGTTCGCTAATTATGCTTTTCTTATGATTTATGTTCAACGTGATTTTGGTAAAATTGTGTCAACGCTCGCCATTGAGCCGTGTGTAAAAGTATGTGCTCGCGTTTACTTTTCATAAAGTCTACCGCTTGCGCCGGAGTCCATCCGTGTTTCTGTAGAAAAAAAAAAGAATCTGTTAATATTCTTCTCGTCAAAAAGTTGTCGAATTTTTTCATCAAAAGATAAAAGATCTTTTAGTTTCCGTAAATATTTACTTTCATTAAATAACAACCAACGAGGGTAGCACTTCGCGTTCTTCCGGCTTTACAGTGAACGTAAACTGTTCCCGGTTGCTTGCCACTCGCTGTAATTCCACTGCCGTCAAATTTGTCAATAAAATTCACTCCTTTTTGGAGCTTATCCTGGCAAGGTGACTCGAATATGTCCGTGGTTGATAATTGAAGAAACTGAACGTTGTGTTTAGCCCATTCCTGAAACAATCGAATAATGAGAATTTTTCTTTTAAACCAAAATCAAACAATTCATAATCACTCGGACAATAAGCCAATCGTATTTTTTTAATTGAACAAAAATGTCAATTGAGATCATAATGAATAAAAATCATCTACGTAATAGCAAAAATTTTGGAAATTTCAAGTTCATATAAAAAATGTCCCAACGTTTCCTAAAGTTCGGTTCAAATTTTGTCTCGAATTAATTTTTCACGTCGACACTTTAATAATTATAATTTTCATCTTCACATAATTATAATACAATACCTCACCAGTGTTGGACAGTAACTTCAATTCGTAGTCCTCGTTCATCGAAACGACAGCAGCTATTTTTTCTTCGGTTATCAACTGTGAAAACAAACAGAAATTTCTTCAATGTATTAAAGACCTCGATAATTAAAAACTCAAGAAAAAAAACGAGAAATAAGTTCGTTACTATTCTATTATTCTCTGGATATTAAGAAAGCTTCAAAGGCTTCAGAAATTAATGAAGAATGATTTTTGAATTTTTGTTTAGACAGTCACCTTTCTCGTCATTGTTCGAAATGGTAAGGCACCGAGAATAACTGTTTCGTCGATCCGATCGTACCATCTTCGTGATGATACTTTTTCCATAGCCACATTATAGAAGAGAGTCGGATAAAACGTGACTCTGGCGAACATGCTCGCTAAATTTGGAACAAAATCAAAGATAATTTAAAAAGATTTGAAATTGCCAAAAAAATTCAACACACTGAAAACTATTTATTTTACTCGTTAATTTTTGTTTATTGCAAATATATTTCTTTTTTTCGTAAGAAATTACGAGAACACGCGATTCTTATGGGGGTAAAACGAGACGAGAGAAAGCTACGTCGTGTGGGAGAAAGTGGTATGGAATGAGTGAGCCTCAACGTGTATTATAGAGGTGGAAATACCCGTTACATCGAGTGGTCCAGGTAGGAGTAACCAGGAAGTGGGGAGAAGATATTCAAAAATAAGTGGGGCAAGACCATCAGCATGAAAAACGCACACGTGCTTGAATCACAACCAAGGAACATAGAAAAAATCAGTGCCTGATGTTGTCTGCCACTAAAGTATCAATACCTGATATTCTTTTTATTCCAATAGAAGAGAATAATAATATTTGCATTAGTAAGACGTTAAATATAACTTTACAATTTTGCACTGATTTCAGATTGTTGAACAGTGTGAATAAAAAAAATAAGAGGTACAGAAATAGCGTGATTATTCCGCTCCAATAATTATTTTTTTACGATCTTTTTCCCAGCATCCACGATTATTAATTAAGTAGTAAATCTATAATTATAGCTTTATAAATCTAGGATGTGCTAATGATTCCCTGAACAAATGCACAAGCTCTTGTGTAGCGAAATAAAGCATTTATTCGTAGTACTATCCAGTATTTATAAATTTTAGTATACGTAAATAATAACAAGTAAACATTATTCGTGAAATAGAGCGGTACATCTCAGCACAGGCTGTACAGTAGAATTGTTCGAAAACTCTATTTTTGCATCAGGAAACTACAGCAGTTCCTCATTTTGTTCAACACCAAGAAGATCCTCGTCCAAACAAACAGGGCCCATTTCACCGGTACGGAAGAGTTTAAGAAAATATTCAGCGGCGAATCGATAATCAGGCCTGGTTATAGCGCGACCATCGAAATTTTTCAATTTCAATTGTTTGCCCATTTTAAAAGCAATGATAGTTAGAACTTCGAGTATGTCGTCAGTCGGTTTGGACAAGCCCAGAACATCGACGTATTGGAATCGCTGATTCTTGTTCATCCAGAAGAGAACAAAGTCAGCTATAGTTTGATTTCCGACGAGATGATCTTGCAGGCAACACACAGCAGCTAATTTCAAACCAGTGCTAATGTCACGGACTTGGGGTTCCAAAATTCCAGGAGTGTCGAGAACATAGACAGGTGGTTTTTCACTTATTTTTATACGAGTGAGAACCGATCTGGTAATGCCAGGTACAGCGCCAACTGCGGTAGCATTTTTCTTTTTCAAATGTTTGTTTCTCAGTCTGTTTATCAGCGAGGATTTGCCGACGTTCGGTACTCCTATTACCATTATTGCAAAATCCTCGTTCTCCGATCTGTTGTAACGATTAGATTCCTTTATTAATTTAGTAGCTAGCGGCAAAAGTTTTTTCATGCCAGTACATTGTTGATCACGAAAGTTGGTAAATACCACATTCTCCAATCCAGCATCTTTGAGTTTTGCACAAATTGACGTAATCTGACTCAAATCGGCCAGATCTTTCTTGTTCAAAACGTATATATGAGGCTTTATGCCGCAAATCGTGTTCCGATACTCAGTGAAACGACCGGTTAATGGTACTCTCGCATCGTGCACCTCTATAACGCAATCAACATTCTTCAATTGCTGATTCATTCGTCTTAGACCCTTTCCCATGTGTCCAGGAAACCATTGCACCGCCTCTTTGTGTACATAATTAAATTTTTCACGAAATTTCGTAGCTACTTTACCTACACCAGCCATCTTGCAACTTTGGACCCTTCTTCGTGCTTTTTTGTTTTCGAAAGTACGGCTTTTCGTGAATTCGACCACGGACTCCTGTGTATAACCAGCAAATTTTTTATTTTCTCATATATTTCTCTTTTTCTATACATTCATTTCGTACTAGACTCACGAGGATTATAAAGTTCAATTTTCCGATTGAGCTTTCATGATGTTCTTTTGAAAAATCAATTTATGCTTCAAGTTTTTCAGTATTTTTCAAATCGGAGAATTCTAACCTAACTTTTGCTATCGGCGGCGTCATCAGCATGATAACAAAATACGGCTGTTTTTTTCCGGCGCAAAATTGCGTGCGCAGTCTGTAAACAGCGTGTCAAATGCAAGTCGTTTTCGAAACATCACCGGTAGAAAATTGATTGTTGGACATTATTGCCATCAAAATATAAAGCAAATTAAATGAATGGAAATGAGATTGACATTTATTTGACTGCATATTTTATGTTTTCGCTCAATTCGGACACGCAAAAAATTGGCATTGTGAATCGAAGTATTTTATCCGATGTTCGCAATGCGTCATTCCGTATCCTTTTTTAATAATTTTGGTTTTAGATCTACGAGCAGAGTATAAACACAGAAAAAATCAGCCAATCAGTTGACTATATACATATACATTATGGCAATTTCATGCAAAATGCTCCCTCACTGTTGATTCGGCAGAGCGTTTCCTTGTCAGAAAAACCAGTCCATAACGTTTCCTTTTTAATTCCCTACTTTTTTTTATAAGACCTTCGCCAAAACTGTTCATAAGCTATATATAGATATTGGGAAAAGTATATACAGCGTATGCAAGCCATGGACGAGTATAAAATTTCGTGAGGCATCTTTCGTGGCGTCTCGAATAATGTATGGCAACAACGAAAATTGAGACAGCAGAAACAGCTGCAATTCTAAATTTTTGTACGTTTTCGTACGTGGTACCATGCATGCAGCTGTGTGAACGATCCATTTAAATACACGCAATAAATGGGAACCCTCTTTCTAGAATTTTTCGTGTGCATTGAAGCGTTATTATTTGGTCGATATTTTAAAACTGTTTAGGCAATTACGAGTAATTGTAAAACTACGTAAAATAGATAATAAATAATTATAAATTTTTCTGTGATGTTTTTTTCATAGAAATACGATCTGTATCATATAACATCGGTTAACTTTTACAGGTAGGTTACTTTTGAAGGCTTGGAAACATGCTTTTTTTGAAAATTAATTTTTCAAGCAATAAATGATGGCAGAAAAATTATTTTCTAAGTTTTCATCGTCTTTTTTTTTCTTTTTTTTACATGCAGACTACACGGGGTGACTACTTCGGCGTTTTGAAACTTTTACCAATGAAAGAAAGACTTGAAAAATTTGGGCATCATTTTCCTTGATAAGCCAGAACAGATTGTTTATCGAAATGAATATATATTAACATATTAGAAAAAATGATCATTTCTCGAAAAACGTGGTGTTCAGATTTGTCTCGAACTTTAACTGGGGTATTTTAGACCCCAAGTGTCCTTTAAGGATCAGATGAAGTGTAAAAATCGTTACAACCCAATCAAATATCATCATTGTTTTATTAGAATATTTATTACTAAAAGTCTTCCAATCCGTCGGCCTATTTCCGGCAAAACTGCTCAGTACACGGTGCACCTTAAATGATTTATAATATCTCCAAACAAACATTGAAGGCTACATTTGCCATGCCCACGTTTTTAACGCCCATGCACGTGTGGTACAAAAGTCAGAGACGATAGTCTCCTCAGCTTATATGCCGCATGTAACAAACAGATTTTTGTGTCGGTAAATAACGTCATACCCCACACGCTACTTCCATAAAAGGTAGGATTGGTTGTAAGCACGACACTCTTGATGCGGCAATTGGAAAGTGTACCGATTCATTGTTTTACTTTCATATTAAGATCAAATGGAATAGAGAAATTGTTTAATTCAGTTTATTGAACATTGTCAATAATTATATATGTATTATTTAGAAAAAAGAGATGATTAGGGATCGATGTAGTATCTAAATGAGTGTACCACTTATATATGAACGATACAAAAAACACGTTTGGGACGTGGAATTGCCCATACAACGTTGCATTCCCCCATTTTACAAAATATTAAATCGATAGATTTCTTTGATTTTTACGTAAGAGTTGATTGGGCAAATGGGAATACTAAAGCATTGATTCGCTTTGATAATCAATACAATATTTATAATGCAGAACAAGAATTATTTAAAGAAAAACAATGTTTAGTACTATTTTTTGCAAGCGTAGGAAACATCTAACGAGGAGTGTTAGTGGGACTGCGGTCTCGTATCGACCAATGAGAGAACGCAGCGATGACACGCTCGGCGAATCGGCGAGACCCTGAAAAAAGGGTTCTCCGAGGGTATAAAAGAACGTGCGTCACCGGGCTCGCGGAGTATTCCTACGTGAGACGTCATTGTATATCGTTCGCAGAAGCCGCATTGATCGCTTCAGCTGACTACCACTTTTCGTCTTTGGAAATCAACTTAAAAAACTCTTAAAAATGGTAAGTCAGTCTTTGTCTGGTCTGTTGATAGATTGTTTGATCATCTATTCGACTAGTGTAAATTCGAACATTGATGTATGACGGTAAATAAAAGCGTCGGAGGCAGCCATGTTCTTTTTCTAACGGTTATTGCCGGGTTGGACGCCGGACCCACCCTTTTGTCTTCAATTCAGGTTTTAAATGCGGTATTGAAATTAAATAGTCCGTTATTATTATCAATTGTGATATTTTCTTTATTTGAAGTATTGGATGGAAATAATCTTATTGTTGGTGAAGTAGTTAAACGTAAAAACAAAAACATGCGACTTATTTTTTGATAATTATCATCAATGATATTCGTTTATAAACATAATTTTTACCATTTTTGTGTTCAGTATTGGGCATTCAAGTTTTCTTCACATAAATTTGTCAGGGAATCAGATTATTTTTGAAAATTATTTTGGGGAGATAAAAAATCAGTAACTGCAAGAATTAATTATATTAATATTGTTATTTCTTTTCCAGCGTGAGTGTATCTCAATCCATGTTGGACAAGCTGGAGTCCAGATCGGTAATGCCTGCTGGGAGCTCTATTGCTTGGAGCATGGTATCCAGCCGGATGGTCAAATGCCATCCGACAAAACTATTGGTGGAGGCGACGACAGCTTCAACACATTCTTCAGCGAAACTGGAGCTGGAAAACATGTACCACGAGCAGTATTCATCGACTTGGAACCCACCGTAGTCGGTATGTTTTTTGCTTGTTTTTATATAATCAATAATGCCATGTCTGTACAACCGAGTATAAGGAATGAAAAATACGAATTAAAATAGATAGAAAAGAGATTGAACTGAAATTTTACCAAGTAAAAATATTCTGTTTTTTCTCATATTGAATTTTTAAATTATAGCGTTAGTTTCAAAGTTTAACGAATAGAAAAATAATAAAATGAATTTTATAATTGGATCGTTTGCAGACGAGGTTCGTACAGGAACGTATCGACAATTGTTTCATCCTGAGCAGCTTATAACCGGCAAAGAAGACGCGGCAAACAACTACGCCCGTGGACATTACACGATCGGCAAGGAAATCGTTGACCTGGTACTCGATCGTATACGCAAGCTGGCCGACCAATGCACGGGGCTTCAAGGTTTCCTGATTTTCCACTCGTTCGGTGGTGGTACCGGTTCCGGTTTCACCTCTCTTCTCATGGAACGTCTATCCGTTGACTATGGCAAGAAATCAAAATTGGAATTCGCTATCTACCCGGCACCGCAAGTCTCAACCGCTGTTGTTGAGCCATACAACTCCATCCTGACGACGCACACGACCCTCGAACACTCCGACTGCGCTTTCATGGTTGACAACGAAGCTATTTACGATATTTGCCGTCGTAATTTGGACATCGAAAGACCAACTTACACGAATCTCAACAGACTTATTGGACAAATCGTATCGTCGATCACGGCCTCTCTTCGTTTCGATGGCGCCCTCAATGTCGATCTTACCGAATTCCAAACCAATCTCGTACCCTACCCACGTATTCATTTCCCTCTGGTTACTTACGCTCCGGTTATCTCCGCGGAGAAGGCCTATCACGAGCAGCTCTCGGTCGCTGAGATCACCAACGCATGTTTCGAGCCAGCTAATCAGATGGTCAAGTGCGATCCTCGTCACGGAAAATACATGGCTTGTTGTATGTTGTACCGTGGTGATGTCGTGCCCAAGGATGTAAACGCGGCTATCGCGACGATCAAGACCAAGCGCACGATCCAATTCGTCGATTGGTGTCCTACCGGATTCAAAGTCGGTATCAACTACCAACCACCGACTGTCGTGCCTGGAGGCGATCTCGCCAAGGTGCAACGTGCCGTATGCATGTTGTCCAACACCACGGCAATCGCCGAGGCATGGGCGCGTCTCGACCATAAATTCGATCTCATGTACGCCAAACGTGCTTTCGTTCACTGGTACGTAGGCGAGGGTATGGAGGAAGGTGAATTCTCCGAGGCTCGCGAGGATCTCGCTGCTTTGGAGAAGGACTACGAGGAAGTTGGCATGGACTCTGCCGAGGGCGAGGGTGAAGGCGCTGAAGAATATTAAAAATGTACAAAAATGAAAAAGAAAGCTAATCATTTCGTCGCTCTCCATCGAAAACTCAATTGTGATCTCGCTTGTAAATTTATTTTTTTTTTTACATTCTCTATACAAGTCTCGTTATCTTTTGATTTTTTTATTCGATCATAGCTCCGCACACGAGAAAGGAGGTCAAAAGAAAAAAGAAATAAAATTTCGATGGAATAAATACATGAATTTCACTGCAACCTTGACTTTATTATATTGCTTTATTCAATTAATCTACCTTACCCTTGACGATCGTAATATATTACTCGTTGCACCTATGTAATGAAAATAGATGAGGAGGCTCTATGGCATACATGTGGTTTAACCGCGCCCTCGTCGTAGCTTAATTGATCATGCGTTAAATTTTAATTCAATGTGAATTCTAACAAGGAACTATCTCTCCTTGATTACTTTCTGATAAAAGGGCATAACGTCTTGTGTTAACTCGTGTTACTGTAGTTGTTACGCTCTTTCGTTCAATATAGCATTTGATATATTGTACGCAACGTATATGGCCAAAAATCTGGTCGACCCGAAAATGGGGATGACAAATAGCCATGTATATTACTTTCAGTGAAGCATGACCGCTCAATAATATTCAGCAAGCTATGGGCTTAGCACGTACTATACCAACAGGTCAGTTTCACCGAAAACAATATTTTCCGGTGCATTAAAGCGAGACACCACCGGAAATTATTCGTAATTATGAGAGCGAAAGAAATTATATTCCTACCAAGTCCATTGACTCGAGTTTCTCCCTCCCTAGGGAAGCAATATTCTCAAGCTACCATGCTTATTGTACATGTATTTCCTTTGTAAAAAGAAGAATTTCGATCTTTATGAAGGGACTACATTCTCATCGCGAGAAATAATCTGTGCGCGTCTGCAGACGCCGGTGCGTTCTACGGTCACAATTTTCATCCAATGAGAAGAGAACGAGGACGTGCTCCTCGACGAATCAGCGACGTTCCGAGACTTCGTCTACCGAGGCTATAAAGATGAGAGTTTCCCGAGGTCACGTAGCAGTTTCGCGAGAGACAGCAACGTAAGCATATATCTTGGTTTGCGATCCTACATCACCGGCTCTGCTGACCATTATATTTGCAGCTCTCTATTCAAGTGCTACCTGTAAAATCTACCACATCTAAAAATGGTGAGTAACATATTTTCTCGAATTTTATTCATCGTTGAAAAACTTATAAATTCCATCGGCTTTTTGTATGTAGAAATTCGAAGGTGTGGCGAATTATCTCTTGGAAACAAAATCGACGCGTGCCTAGTAGAAGAAAATAAAAAACTCGTAAAATCGTCGTTTCCTGTTTTCAAGCAGCTAAATTGCTTAAAAGCGGAAAAAAATCCGGATTACCATTTTCTATCGATTTAACAAATATTTAGGGGTGGCTTTGTCGATTTTCGGAATGTCGAGGGCCCCTTGGCGTGGTTAGCGGCCATTTTTTGTAACGGTTCAATGTGCCGGTACGTTGCCGGTCGCACCCCTTTTTTCTTTCTCTGTCTCTCATGTACTTACGAGTTCGTCGCATTGACTCATCATCGTCTGCACCGTACAAGGGCATATATATAACCGTGAACGCTTATATCGATCCCTCGAAGACTTTCCTCTGACCGTCAACGCCCTTGTCGTTTTACAACAAAGAGCAATGATTCTCCCTATTATTGGAAAGCTCAGGGCGTCCTTACACTCTAAATAGTTGAGTTTCAACCGTTTTTTTCTTTCGAATTTATTTTCGGACGCTTGGATTTGGATTTTCTTACATTCTATTTGACCACACAGATCGTTGAGTCCCGTAATATTATATGGACTTTCCAGTTCATGAACGAAAAATAATACGAGAACAAGTTTTAAAATTTCACGAATTCTCTTACATTGTAATAATTTTTTGTTCGAAATTGCATTCGTTTTATTGCTCAGAATACCGAATATTTTAATGTATTTCGTTCCGTTTCGGCCACTTTTGAAATAAAATTTTCCTCGTATGCATTATAAAAATAATAAAAAAAATGTTTATTTTATTTTGTATTAATGAAAAAAATTTTATATGTATATATCGACCCCACGGAAAGCCGAATGTTCCAATTTACTATATTTCGTTTCAGTCATTTTTAGATTATTAAAAACAATTAATAAATAAGACATCGTCAGAATATCGATAATAGAAAATAAAAAAAATATATATATAGGCAGCATGGAAAGCTAAATACTTATTCGTATTTACTATATCTCACGCTACAGCTGCTTTTAGAATCATTTATCTAATTATCGATAAAATTCATGATATTTGGAACATTTTGATACACGCAAAAAATAGAATTTCTTTCGGATTATGTTTATATAAATCAATTCTTGTTGGATGATCTTTTTTTTCTTTCAACGATTGCCATAATTGACCTTTCAAAACGATCAATTTAATAAAATCGTATGTCTGTTTATACACATGCAAAGTCGTTTGGTTTACCGGTTTACTCCCGTATTTTTTCTTGGCCTGAGGAGTTCGACTTTGCAGAACGTTGAAATGTTGCAATAAATATGTCGCTCAGCTTCGAGCGTTTTTGTTTGCTGAAGAAACGAATACCCGTATTTGGAGCTGTTACTAAGTCACTTATGTCGTAATCGATCGAAGTGGGTTTTGGTCGACGGTTTTTTCTCCCGGACTTCATGACATGACTACATCCCATTTAATTAAAACGTCTTAATGAACGGTTTTTAATTAATCAAATTGCGGAATCCTAAATAAATTGAAGTTGATAAATATTATTATTCAATTAAATGTCAAATTTTTAATCAAAATTGAAAAACTAAAATCTTAACCCATTGGTTCGAATTTTTATAATTTTTACTGTAATTTTAGCGAAAAATTGAAAAAGATTTAAACTGTGCAATTCTGAATTTTCATTCATTAAGATCAAGTTTCGTGGAATTGAAGAAGTAAATAACGGAACCCGCCATTTTTTTTTTAAACATAATTGGATATTTTGTAAACATTAATATTGTTCGAAAAAACAATTAAAATAATTCTGTTAACGTTAGCATTAATTTTTTTTCGTAATAAAGCGAGATCCGATTGAATTGCTGGGGAATACAATGTAATTTTTGTTAGAACAACTATTATCAGAATTGGGGAAAGATCCACGATAATCAAACTTGATTTATATTAATATTTTGTTTGTTATTTTTCCAGCGTGAGTGTATCTCAATCCACGTTGGACAAGCTGGAGTCCAGATCGGTAATGCCTGCTGGGAGCTTTATTGCTTGGAGCATGGCATCCAGCCGGACGGTCAAATGCCGTCTGACAAGACCATGGGTGGTGGAGACGACAGCTTCAATACCTTCTTTAGCGAGACTGGAGCTGGAAAGCACGTTCCGCGTGCGGTCTTTATCGACTTGGAGCCCACCGTAGTCGGTAAGTGAGCTCGGAGAGGCGAGCATCGAAATAAAAACAGCAGATGGTAAATATATTTGGAGTAAATATTGATTGGACGTTTTTTTTTTTTTTTTTTTTTTTTTTTTTTTTTTTTTTTTTTTTTTTTTTTTTAATTTTAGACGAGGTTCGTACCGGCACATACCGTCAGCTGTTTCATCCGGAACAATTGATCACTGGCAAGGAAGACGCCGCCAACAACTACGCTCGAGGTCACTACACCATCGGCAAGGAAATAGTCGATGTTGTATTGGACCGTATCCGAAAGTTGGCTGACCAATGTACGGGACTTCAAGGTTTCTTGATCTTCCACTCGTTCGGCGGTGGTACCGGTTCCGGTTTCACCTCTCTTCTTATGGAACGTCTCTCTGTCGACTATGGAAAAAAATCAAAATTGGAATTCGCCATTTACCCCGCACCGCAAGTCTCAACCGCAGTTGTTGAGCCATACAACTCCATCCTGACGACCCATACGACCCTCGAACACTCCGACTGCGCCTTCATGGTTGACAACGAGGCTATCTACGATATTTGCCGTCGTAATTTGGACATCGAAAGACCAACTTACACGAACCTTAACAGACTGATTGGACAAATCGTATCGTCGATCACGGCCTCTCTTCGTTTCGATGGCGCCCTCAACGTCGATCTCACCGAATTCCAGACCAATCTTGTACCCTACCCGCGTATCCATTTTCCTCTGGTGACTTACGCTCCGGTTATCTCCGCGGAGAAGGCCTATCACGAGCAGCTCTCGGTTGGTGAGATCACCAACGCTTGTTTCGAGCCAGCTAATCAGATGGTCAAGTGCGATCCTCGTCACGGAAAATACATGGCCTGTTGTATGTTGTACCGTGGTGATGTTGTGCCCAAGGACGTGAACGCGGCTATCGCCACGATCAAGACCAAGCGTACGATCCAATTCGTCGATTGGTGTCCTACCGGATTCAAAGTCGGTATCAACTACCAACCACCGACTGTCGTGCCAGGAGGCGATCTCGCCAAGGTGCAACGTGCCGTATGCATGTTGTCCAACACCACGGCCATCGCCGAGGCATGGGCCCGTCTTGACCACAAGTTCGATCTCATGTACGCCAAACGTGCTTTCGTTCACTGGTACGTCGGTGAGGGTATGGAGGAAGGTGAATTCTCCGAAGCCCGCGAGGATCTCGCTGCTCTCGAGAAAGACTACGAAGAGGTCGGAACCGACTCCGCCGACGGCGAAGGCGAAGGTGCCGAAGAATATTAAATCGACGTTTTTCAAACGCTTCGTATACCCATCGAGTCTCCCAAAAAAACGACAACTTTTTTTACCTGCCTACTATCTTGTTACATTTCCATAAAACATTTGTATGACACATTTTTTTAAATCTCGATGGAAAATGAATAAATCCGACAACCGCTCGTATACACGATAATTGCTCCAGCTATACATTTATTTTCCCTGTTTCCTCACTGATCCATTTTATTCAACAATTTAAACATTTAATCTTTATTATTATGGCAGCCTCCTTTTGCAACGTAATATTCACCGATAAATGAGACTCAAATTTCAAATTTGCAATCGAAATTTTTTTCTTGCTCTATATTTTCGAAACGTAAACTAACGTGGCTTAC
This sequence comes from Rhimphoctona megacephalus, assembly GCA_963989365.1. NCBI lineage: Eukaryota > Metazoa > Arthropoda > Insecta > Hymenoptera > Ichneumonidae > Rhimphoctona > Rhimphoctona megacephalus. The sequence goes on along the minus strand of OZ022422.1, from coordinate 8,315,279 downwards.
GTTTATTTGTATGGAAAAATTTGAGAAGTTTAAAGCAGCAAATAATCGAATGTCTTCTTACGATTGGGTTTTAAACTTAATTCCCGGTGTTTTATATGAGATGAGGTAACTAGTATTATTTTCATAGAAGAAACACTAAAACTGTACTGTGGTGTTCAAGTGTTGGACATAATCTGCAACATTCAGTATTCGAGAATGAATTCACTTGTACACACTACTTTTTTTATAATATCGAAAATGTCAGGTTTTGAACCAACGAAACAGCATATGCGGGAAGCTTTGCTTTTTGCTTTAATTTAAGAAAAAGTGCTGCTGAAAGTCCGCTTGCTTCAAGAAGCTTATGGTGAACATACTCTATCTGATGTGAGACAACATGTATTAGAGATTAGTTCAGACGATTCAAATGTGGCGATTTTGACCTTAAAGACAAAGAACGTCCAGGACAGCCGAAAAAATAGGAAGACAAAGAATTTGAGACTTTACTCAATGAAGATCGATGTCAGACCCTTACAGAAGGTCTAATACATTAAACGTTACTGAAATGAGTGTTAGCGAACGTTTACATAATCTTGGACTGGTTGAAACAGCGGGAAATTGGTTACCACATATCAATTAAACGAGAGACAACTCGAAAAACGATTTGTGAATTGCTGCTTGAACGATGCGAAAGGAAGTCATTTTTACATCGAATCGTGATTGGTGATGAGAAATGGGTTTATTATGAGAATCCCAAACGAAAAAAAGCATGGGTACTGCCAGGTGAACCAGATTCATCAACGCCAAAACGCAATATTCATGCTCAAAAGGTGCTGATGCTGTGTGTTTGGTGGAATCAAGAAGGTATGGTGTATCACGAGTTGCTGAAACCGGACGAAACGATCACAGCTATTCGCTATAAACAACAATTAAGGAGGTTGGATCACGAAATCAAAATAATCAGAATTTGATAAAATTTGGTGATAACATTCTTTGGCTCCAAGTATACAAACACAATTTTTTTCAAAATTTTTTACCACATGGTTATCGAATAATTGAGCATTGAATCGAAGTTCTTATGCACGAGATGTATAACTGTATATATGTAAACTCTATGCTTATACACGTGAACTTTAGTGTTCAATTACTGGAGAACTATGTGGTAGAAAAATCTAAAAAAATTTGTATTGTCATATATATTTTTAAAGAATACATTTACCAAATTTTATTAAATTCTTATTATTTTGAAATTTTTAATGTTTTTAACATGGTTTAGCATGGCAACATTGTATCGTCGCGATCCAACCTCCTTAATAAAACTAAACCAGGAATTGATAAAAAAAGCGGCCTAAGTACGCCAAACGTCATAACAAACTAATTTTGCTCCATGACAATGCTTGGCCACATGGTAGCAGAAACCGTAAAAAAGTATATAAAGGACATGAACAGGGAAGTATTCACCGGACATAGCACCGTCTGATGATCATTTGTTTCGAGCGATTCAGAATGATTTGTCATCATCACAGCATTTCAAATCTTTTGAAGATATCAAAAAATGGATAGATGAATGGATCGCCTCAAAAAGTAACGATTTCTATTGGCATGGAATTCATTTGTTGCGTGAAAGATAAGGAAAGGTCGCAGCTTCTGAAAGGCAATACTTCGAATAAAATAGAATGTACCGTAAACTATAAATAATTTTTTTTTATTGAAAAACAGCGGGAATTAAATTTAAAACCCAACAAACTATAGTTTTTCACGTTGCTATTCGTTTTCTTCACTAATATTTACGCTAGATGTCGCGAATGTTGCGAAAACGGCGTCGCACGATCAAAAAGAGCCTGTCGTCCACACGTTCAGGGAAGTGTAGATTATTCCTGAATGTTCCAGAAGAAAGCAGTTCTTGCCCGGTGAGAAACCGTCCTGGAATCGTACTTTCCTCTCAGTGTATATGAAACGCTATAGTACTATAGTCGTTTGAACGTCGGTTCTCAATCTTAATTTTTAAATTTACATCGACGCAGATAAAAAGCATTGCACAAAACAATAAAATCTCGTGAACGTTGTTGAATCGCTTTTTTTGCAGACAATATTTCCACGGTTATATTAATTCGATCACGTACGTTTTATCGGATACTTCTCGTTTAACAGACTTGGAGGTGAGTGAAAACGACACGTTTGGTGATCTGCGTCGTTTGATTTTTATTCAAAGTTGGGTTAATCTTGTGATATATATATATATATGCAAATAATTCAGGGGTAAAAAATTCCAAGCAAGAGGTTATGTACAACGTAATGCGCTTTTTTGTCTTTCAAAAGTGTTTACTCATTGGATCCGAACCTTATTCGTCCATTTTCGAGTAACTCCATTACATTTTCGATCTATTTGTTGCTTACAGATAAACGTATTGCTTTTTTTCATTCAATCTTTTGCCTCTTAATTTTCGTATAAAATGGCAAAATGGGGGGAAGGTGATCCACGATGGATCGTCGAGGAACGACCTGATGCTACTAACGTCAATAACTGGCATTGGTAATATTACGAGTCTTTAAAAACATCCATTTTATTTGGAAATCCAATTTTTCGAAAGCATCGAACTTGAAAATGTGATTGGAATCAAAATGATGAGCAAGATATATTTACCCAAAATTAGTGAAAAAAATGAACTTTACGAGTTCTTGTTTTCGTGAAGTTGAAACTTGCAATGTTAGGAATCCATGGAATATCTTTTTTTTACTCTCCAAGCAGTTTCCTTGCAGTAACATGAAAGATACATGGAGTTCAGGCTACCGGAGCATCTTTAAACGGTTGCCAACTCAAAAGTACTGAATATTAAGGCGTCAAAAAATTTGTATATTGTTTTCAATAATTCTTCAATGAGACTAAACAGTTTTTTATCAAAAAATATATTAATATCAATCATTTTTTTACAGACCAGGCATTAAAATTTAGACTGAAATTTTGCCTTCGATATGCTAGTTTCCAAAAATATTTTAAGGATTTAATATTATTAGAAATTTCAATCCAGATTTAGATGTTTGACATTGATGCCGTATTTTGTTTTGCTTCTTCTATTGACCCATTATGAAAAAAATTACTAGCTATTTAAAAAATTGTTTGAGTTTTGCCATAATTCAAATTTTGATAAAAATAATCTTTGTTCTGTTACAAAAATTTCTTACAATCATTTTGATTGAGATGAAAGTGATTCTGTATGAAAAAATGATTATGTTTCACATTTCCAATTCCGATACTTATTCACTTAAATTATTTGTCCATAACGTTATTTTAATTATAAAAATCCATGGATGATTGTTTGTATAAATATCAATATTACAGGACTGAGAAAAACGCCTGTGCCTGGTCGCAGGAAAAAATTAAGGAACTTTTTAAAAATTTCAAAATTGAGAATGCTGACAGTAAGTTTCACCTGAAAATTTTTAGTCAAAAATATTTATAAGTTGTAGTCGAGCTGCTTTCACAAGAATTCTTTTTTTCCAGACTCGTGTACAGTCTCGGAAGTGGAAAAGTGCGAAGGCGAGGCGGTAGTAAATAATAGAAAAGGAAAATTAATTTTCTTTTATGAATGGTCGATCGTACTCAAATGGGTGTCGGACAAAGACAAGGACATCGAAGGAAAGATAAACATTCCAAATCTTTCTGAGGAAAATGACCTCTCTGAAGTTGATGTAAGCCAATTTTTATGGGAGCATTAAATATTCAAAATTTTGTAGAAAAAAAAAATTCAATAGATAGTAATTATATGAGAAATAATTAAATGATAATTTCAGATTGAGTTTACATTGAAAAGCAGCACCGACGATGGAGAAAATACCAAACACTTTTTGCATACACAGGGTAAAGATGCCATTAGGAATACACTAGGAAAGTACATAGCAGCTTTGAAAGAAGGTATAACAATAAGAATTGCTTCAGTAAAATGAAAGCTCTATTCATTTAAATATCCAGTTTTCTTATCAACGATTATTTTCAATATTTTGTAGAATTCTCGAAAGGAATGATTCTTCCCAAGGATGATTATAATGGCAAAGACACTGTGAGGAATTTCAAGTCTGGCTTTAACGTTAAAGATATAATGAATACTGCCATAACGCCTACAAACAACACGACCGCTGGACATAAAATTGCAACAACAACGATTAAGCAACAACAAAAGTTTCAGTGCCGGGCTCAAGAATTTTACAATGTCTTTACAACTATCGAGGTAATTTTTGGTATTTTAAGTTCTTTTTTTTTTAAATCCTTTTTCAAATTACAATTTTTTTCGTTCATCTTTTATTAAAAAAATAATAAAAATGGAAGGAATTTAGAGCAAAAAACTGCCAATTTTTTTTTTTTAATTACCAAATCAGATAAATTTTTTGTTGTGTACATATATATAATAACGATATTATTAATAACGACAATAGATGGTACAAGCCTTCACAAGAGGACCGGTAAAATTGGAACCGATGAAAGATGGAAAATTCGAATATTTCGGGGGTAACGTACACGGCGAATTCGTCGAACTGTCACCTACGAAAATAATTCAAAGGTGGCGGTGCAAACAATGGCCAGCTGGTCATTTTAGTGAAGTAACGATCGATATATCTGAGAAAAATGATCACACCGAGGTCAACATCACACAAACTGGAGTTCCGGTGAGGTAAGCAATAATTACCAAAATTGGATTTCATGAACATTCAAAGAAATTATCGAATTATTGAATAATACGATATTCAGTGAACTTTCTAAGATCATACAACCCTTAAAGTTTATTAGGGGTCTAAAAAACCACAGAAAAAATTTGATCTCGGATTCGAACACGAACACGGATTCTTTGAAAAATGATAATTTTTCCTAACATGTTAATATATTATTTTCGATAAACAAACTGTTTTATTAAGGAGTTTTTTAAAATGATACGCAAATTTTTTTAAGCCTCAATATTCATTATTTTAACTTGACAATAGTTTAGAAACGTCGTAGTATCCGCGACCCCGTGCAGCTTTTATGTTACTGCAGGAAAGTGTATATTTTAAGGATTAATTGGTCATTTTCATGAATAGTTTATTCATAAAAAAATATCTCACATTCATGAAACGGACTTTTTATGTTGCAGTTTTTCATGTCAAATTCATTGTTATTATAATTGTTTGAATTGTTTTATTGTATTATATTTATAATATTTTTCAGCGAGGAAGATACAACGAAAGAGAATTGGGAAAGGTACTATTGGGACGCCATAAAACGTACGTTCGGCTTCGGTTACTTCATGTGATCAAAGTTTCCAACGTTATTGCGTGTTTATTTATTGATAAGTAGAACAACAATCTTGACTCACTCTCAAAAAAGTGGATGGATGAGCCCGACGTGCTCTATTTCCTAATCGAACGTAAATGGCAATCGTGAAAAAGCTTACTCGTGCTTTATTTTTATTTTCGTTTTATTTTTTACGGTGATCGCAATTTCCATTTGAGTCCGTTGCCGCACAGGATTGGGCACGATTCGAGATCGTAATTGAATTTTCAACAAAACTCGTTTACGACGAAATCATAAAATGTCGTATTCATATATCTGTAATAAAACAGCATCCGTCATGTAATGATTAATAAAGTCCATCAAACATTGCAAAATTTTATTCTATTTTTATTCAGAAAATTATCCGAATGTTTGTTTCCTGCCAAAAATATCCTCATCACTAATTTTTCAATTTACAAACAAAAATTTGTCCACTGGCTGGGATCGTCTTCCAGATTTTTCTCTTTCTACGAAAAAATCGGACAAAACCGGCCCTAAAATATTCTTGCGACCCTCAAAACTAATGAAGAATCTTTGTAAAATTTTTCGATCCAAGTGTTCTGACGTAGGGTCAATTCAATTTCGTACAGATTTTTTGTTTCGAAAATGTGATTTTGAAATACAGTCGACTTCCTCACTTGTCACGTTCCCATGTGTCCACTGTTCTTATATGTCCACTCCGTCTGTTCCAATGTGTCAACTTCCTCACCCCCCACTTTGACACATTTTTCGAACGTTGCGCATGTGCTGTGGTGTCAGCAGTCTTAAAAGTGGGTTGGAGGAGAATTTGACACAAAGGAACTTATTTGGTTCCGACGGGTTGACAAGTGGGAGAGTCGACTGTAATTGGAAAGATCAATCAACTAAATCGATCTTGGAGTTAAAAAAAAAATACTACGAATTAAATATAGTATCCAGACCGTCGGTATGCAGAAATACGAAAACAAAAAATGGAGATATTTTTCTTCACCCAACTTATCGACCGTTGCTGTTCGACGAGTTAAGTAATTGTGGAAATTCTACAAGATGGCGGGGATGCGACTCGAAAAATTCAAAGCAATGGAGACTCGTGGTCTGACCTATATAAATTGATCTACTAGCTCCGGAAAGCTTCTAACGGTCACTCACACCTACGCAATAAAACACGTACAAAAGCCTAATGGAAGGAGATATCGTTGCACTTTGCAACCGTCTATCCTTCCACGTTCCATTCGTCCATTTCCTTTTCTTTTCCCTTAACGTATCGCATGTCAAATGTGTATATACATACATATAAGGCCAAAACTCTGGCTCTCAGCTTTGAGATACAGCGGGCGTCTCAAATTTCGATGAGCTTAACAAAACGTTTTTGGCTATTGCGCTCACTCAACAAATATTGGCGTGAATGAGGATATTTTTATCCTTAAAATATTATACGGCAAGAGAACGAAAAAAAGTAATCTATCGAGCGAGTAATTGGTTGAGAATTGGAACAAAAAATAGAGGGTCCGTAAAAGTTCGTGAGTAATTTCGGGAAAGTTTAATTCTTATCTTTTCGTCCACATTGTGATTACGAGAAAATCAACACTTTAGCGGTCTAATCGGATTAGATTCCATTTTTGTAAATTGAGCTCTCTTTTGCCGGCTAATCATATTTAGCACAAAAATTACTGACGATGGCGCTGTCATTGTAAAGTTGCCCAGCACCCCAAAATCACATTTAACTCCAGGTATAAAAGAAGGAAAAACGATTCAAAAAAACTGAATCAGTCAAATAAGTAAGCTTAATTACACAATTTAAAAAAAATAGATTAATTGTTGCCAGTAATAAAGACTCGCGATTCACAATGTCGAAATTTGCATCGTTGGAATGCACCAAAATTCCTTTTGTTTCTTCAGTACGATTCAAAATTCATTCGCTGCGTTCGGCTCGAAAAATTCAACATTTTTTTCGTATTCGAAAATTAAATTTACGAGAAAAATTATGGCAAATTCAAAAATGCACAAATTGATGAATAAAAAAAACATTTTTCGTTACGTTCAAATGTTTCAAACTTCAACACCATATTGCGATTCTAACTAAATCGATATTTCTATGTTAGCCTACTATAAACGGTTAAAATTCGAAATGAAAATAACAAATAGAAATAAATACGACAATAAATATCATCAACTAGAGGAATTTATGGATAATTGTTCAGTAATAATGATAATCTGGTTGTACGGGGTGTTACAGGATATATCTGGCTTTCTCGTTAGTGCTCGCAATAATAGAGAATGAATATGATCGAGGACTCGATAACAATGTTCCTGTTTTTCCGGAAGACAGGTTTTTTCCACGAGTTATAGAGAAGAGAGAGAAAAAGAGTGGAGGATGGGAAAAAACGGTAGAAAACTGAAAGGAGAGAAAATCGATGGAAGAGGTCTAGCAGTCAGAATTTCCGGGGTCAGAGAGCCCTGTAACACAGAGAAGACTGAGAGAGAAAGAGAGAGGGAGGGAGGTGGAGAGAGAGAGAGAGAAAGAGAGAGATGATGATGATGATGTTTATTTTTACCTTAGACAATTTAGCAAAGTCTAGAGGAAAAAATTTAGAGAAGTTTGAGAGACAGAGAGAGAGAGAGAGAGAGAGGAAGGGAGAGAGGGAGAGGGAGGGAGAGAGAGGGAGAGAGAGAGGGGGGAGAAGGGAGAAAGAGATGGAGAGACATGGCAAGGGTGGGTAGATGATGTTTGTCTCGAGCTCTATCTTCTTTTCTGGTGTACTTATACTTTGCTCTCACATAGATATATTTATATATAGATATGTTTATATAACAACTCATATAGATATATGAATATATATATTATATACATATATAAAGGAAGGTATGTGTACATATATAAGATATGCCGCCTATATAGAAACGGCGTTCGGAAGTATCGATATGGCAAGGACCTCGAACGTCCTCCTTTTATGCCCTATATCCTTGATCCGAATCCCGGGATATACTATCCATAGCCCGAACTAATTATTTATTAGAAAAACTCGGAACAAAAAGAATTGTAGCGTATTCGCGCACAGGATATTTTTTTTCATTGTTTACTTATTTAATACGAACAGTAATTTAATGTTATTTGTGCAACTGATGAATGTGAAAGTGAGCTTATAACACGATTCGAAATATTTGCCAAGAAAAAAATTCGGAGTTTTGCTGAAAAGTCGTAGAAAAAAGGGAAAATTATTAATAGTCCGAAATTTCATTTTATTATAGTGCTGGATACAGTAATAATTCGGTATAGGTGAATAAATGAATATTTTTATTTTTATTCGGAAAATAATCGTTTCACATAAATTTGGCCGAAGACATAAATAAGTCGCGCTGACAAAATTATATTGCTGATTAATAATAATAGTATATTATCTTCCAGAGCGTGTAGCATCGGCGCCAAAAATAAGCGGACTAAGGGTCTTTAAGACTCCCACGTGAATGTTGGGGGGCAGGGTTAATGATTCGCGATCTCTTCAGATTCACTCTACACGCGTCGTGACCTGTATGATTTTTATGTCGTTTTTCGATTACTCATCCAAAAAATACTTGGAGTTAGTTGCGTAAGAGCGATAAAGATTTTGTGTGCACGATTTATTTAATTCGCCGCCTTTCATCTCCAGATCTTTCTTTTGTTTACGAGCATTTTGGAGAATCAACGTAACCTCAATAATTTAACAAAATCAATTATGAAATTGCAAGCTCTAGCGGCCATATTTTGCCTTATGAAACTAGTACTGATATGGTGTGGGCCATTTTTTGAAATCCTACATCTGTCCAAACTACTTGATCACAATTCACAAAAAATTGTCACCGATTCGCTGGCCATTTTCTGCTCAAATAGATCCATACATCGATGATAAACACCACATACTTGACTTCGATCTTTTTAATATCCTGTACCGTGAAAAAAGACGACCAATTCTAAGGATGTTACGAAAGCTACGGAAAAAAAACGTATGCCATTTTTTATTTTCTAATTGCGTTATCCAAATGTTAAAAGGTAACGTAAAAGAAAGTAAAGAGATTGGGACAAAAATGGTCGGTAGTGGCGCTAGTTCCAGTTGTCAACTTCAGGCGGCCATGTTGTGAATTTTGAATCTCGTTGCCTCGCACGCGAATGCTTTAATATGCATTTGCGAACTGTTAATACTATTGCGAACAACAAAAAATCAAGATGACGTTACTCTATACAAGACAACAGGTTTAGGCGAAATGTTTAGGTTTTTTTGAAAAATGGATTTTGGGTGCTGAAAATCTATATTTAGGATAAAAGCGTGGGAGAGAATGCAGGGAGGTTATGTTACAACATCAATCTATATTTATAGAGAACAGTCGAAGGCAGAAGAGCAAGAGAGTACCGCGAGTGAGGCTGCACGAGTGCGCGCGCCTTCGAAAATCAAAATCAATGTAGTCTCAAGTATTCCCTCTCTTGCTCTCTCTCTGTTCGTCTATCTCGCGAACGGTTGTTCGTTCTCTAGTCGACAGGGTGGTGGGCTCTCGCGTTTCTCTCCTGGCGCGCGCGGTTCGCTACGATTGCCCACGCCCTAGTCCATCGCGGTCCTCGCTCCGCTACTCGTACTAGACGTATTCGCACCTCGCACTCGAGGACATGACATCGCGGTCCATAAACTCGAACGCGCGCGCGAATAAAGCAATATCTTAGGTTACGAGTTGTAAAAAATAATAATAAACAAAACAAGTTCTCTAACTAATGTGCTTCGTGCCGAAATATAACAATTTTGTTGTTTGTTTTTCTTAACAATTTCCAATCAAACCCCTGGCTAAAATCTCTACCTCGTGTCTTTACTTACTTAAACACGTCCTCTCGTGTACAAAACGACAAGAAAAAAATACAAAAGCTCTGTAAAATAATAATCGTATTTATTTTTTGCTAATACTTTTTGTTCAGTTGAATTTTTTAACTCGAAGCGTGTATTGTGAATTAAACACGTTTACTCGTCAACAACGCAGTGTGTGCGCGTATTTTTATTTTTATTCGAAATTTGAAGGAATCGTTACAGAGGGAAAAAATCTTAAATCTCAAGAGGCGAAGCTCCCGCCTCGACGAACCGGGTGTGTCTGCTACCCTCGAGAGAAGCGCGGGTACTCGTGTACGTAAATCGAGAGAGACAAATAAAGGGAGAGAGAGAGAGAGAGAGAACTGAGAAACAAAAAAGAGCGAAAGCTTTTGGGGGTGGGAGTGAGAGTGGAGCTGGGAGAATAGAGAGGACAGCACTAGGATAGTGAAGCAGCGGGGTTCCGCGAGTTCACAGTGTTCGACGAGCTTTCGTGCGTTTCGTAAGTGCGAGCAGACTCGCTAATACGGTATCGAATAGAGGCGGTGGTCCACGGAGCCGAGGGATGCTCCGGCGAATAACAATCGTTGCGTAAAACATTTTTTTCATATGTCGCAATAACGCTCGACGTTGTAACAGCCAGAGATTTATATATATGTATGAAATAAAGCTACAAAGTTACAGGACTGAAAGACAAAGTGGCAATTTCATCGGTAGAAAAAAATAAAGTTTTCTATCGAGTGTAGTAAATCGCGAAAAAAAAGAGAAATAATTTACCGTCTATAATGCGTAGGTGCATTTCGATACGTACGTTTTGTGACGTTCGATCCGCGGCTTGGTGAAAGTGTAACGGAATAAAAATTGCGGAGAAAAATATTGTTATACGTTTTTGTTCTCTACCAATCTACAAAAGTGATTCGTAACGAAAAAAAATTGTTTTCTTTTTATTTTCGAACGAGTAATCTTGAGTACACGCGATTGCCACTGGCGGCAAAATGAATATATCATAATAATGTGTATAAAATCGGTTAAAAATATGCTGGAAATACTATCCAGCGTCTAACCTACGTTTAAAACGCAAAAAATAATATTAAAATTATATATATATATACACGAACGACAGATTTGACAACGATGTTACACACTCGTGGTACGTGTACGACCGCAAATAGTACATCAACCTCAGTTTACAACGTGGTTGCTACTACTACAGTCAACATCAACATCGACTCAACTAATTCGACTATCGACAGAAGCAACACTGGAAACAGCAGTTGGAGCACGGATTCGTTCGGTTCGAGAGAAGAACTCTTTAGCGAGAGATGTAACGTAGATAGCCGTTGAGTGTTTTAATTACGTGTGTGGCGTGTGTGATTTTCACATTGTTCTTTTATGCCCAAACGATTTTTCGTTCTCATCACTTGTTATTTTTTGTTCTCATTATTTGTTATTTTTGTTACTCAAGAAAAAAAACGTTTTATTATGTTTTTTTACACTGAAACGTTCGATCACTTAAACCGATGTTCATTACGTATCCCGTGACACCGAGACAAAAAACTCATAAACAAGAAAGGTTAAGTTAGATAAAAATTGAATATGGGGCGGATGTAACTTGTCCGAAAAAAAACGAAGCTTATTTTTGGAGGGAAATCATTTTGGATTCGAAATATGTGAATTGATATAGAAAATAATTGATTATTCGATTTTTATCGATTCGATATTAAGTTCGCAATTCTAGTTTTATAGCTGAACTAAAAATAAAAATGCAAATAACCATAAATTGCAAACGATAAAAATTCAGTAGTCTACAAAAGGACGAAGTAATTTGAAAATTTGGTAAAAATTCAGATTCAATCGTTTTAGTACCGTTTCCACCAGCGCGCCTTAAACTTAGTTCAATTTGTTTGATATAGTTTTGACGTGGAACGAACAGAGTTTAAACTCCAATAATCGTTGGAGAAAACGCCCTTTAAGGGTACGGATCAGTCACCTCGCCCGCTTCGAATTTTCGAAAGTGAAATTTTTCCACGCCGTTCGTCTGATCGGAATAAAAAAGTATCAGCCCACGTAGAAAAATGGCAAAAATGGGCTGAAACTTTTTTATTCCGATCGGACGAACGGCGTGGAAAAATGTTCACTTCGAAATTTGCATCTATCTCTCTCGCACTCATGCGACTGATCCATAACCTTAAAATTCAACGATTGTAAGTTCGTGATAAAAATAGATGAGCAAATACAGTCTTCCAAATAAAAATATAGTTATTGCACTTAATCTTTCAACTGTATTCCGCCATACCTACGTATTTTTGGAATTCTTGTACAATAGCCATGAAATCATGACGCACAGTTGTAAAATATTTTTCACGTTGTATAAATTATATCGAGCATAACGATCATCATCAATAAATACATAAACATTGTACCATACTATTCCATGTATTATAAATTCTCGCGAGCGTTTATATTCTTGAACAAGGGAGATATCGCCGCACCATAGCCTCGATAATACGTATACAATGGAACGACAGAATTGTCCTCCCTTTTTCAGTACGACGCGCGGATATTATACCCCAGGAAAAGAGGGATGGGGAGGGACAGCGACGTTTTAAATGAGAGAAAAGCTCGAGAAAACAGGGGAAAAAGGGAAAATAATGCTCAGTTCGTTTTACATTGTACCGGAGCGAATAAAAATAATGTTCATCGCCGTTACACAGAAGATTTGCTTGAGTTTTAATTCCTAGAAATATACACGCGGCCAAATCATTTGAGAATCGACTTTTTTCGACCTTTCTCCACCGTATTTTCTGTCAGGCTCCCTTCTTTCTTATTTTCCCTTTGTATTATTTACATATGCATTTATTTTAGCGTTATAAATCGATATCGCGACCAAACGATTCGTCGCGGAGTGGTTTTTTCCCTCCATCCTTTTTTTTCGTTCCTCTTTGACGTCTTTTTGATTTTTTTTTTATCGTCCTCTGCTTCGCCAACTTATGCAAGTACCCGCCTGTGATCTGCCTGCCGGTAATTGGCTCAGTGGCACGGGTAATTCAATTTAAACTGATGTCTGTTCTCGAATTAATTTTCATCGATCCAGAATTAAGGACGCGCTGAGATATTATACAGTCACGTTTAAATCTAAACTTTCGTTTTTCGCCATTTCAGGCGAAATCGTAAATCGTTTCGCCATTTAAACGTCATCGTAAAAATCGATTACATCGAATATATTCCATGAATATTGAATTAAGTCGAGAAATCATAGAAAATGGCAAAGGTTCACTGTGTTAAAAGAAAGAGGGGAAAGTGGATTGGCGCTCAAAGCGAAGACGGCAGAGCAGACGGTGGCAACGTTCCAAAGTTAATCATTCGAACGTAAACAATCTTGAATCTCTTCACAGGACATCTTCATAAAAACAATCATCAAATGACCTTGTAATATCGGACCTATAACGCGGGGTCGTTCTACGTAAACGTGTCCAAAATTGATGGCTTTCCAAGCCGTTTTTTTGTTATGCTCTTCTTGCAAGTCTTTGCGGGAACATGCATCTCTATTTACTGGAAAGAGAGTAAGCTTTTCCCTCATTGTCCACCAACAGTTTGCTAAAAATATGACGCACTGAGAAAAAAATTTGTTGACCGAAAAAAATTTCGTTTCTTTCAACCAAAATATATAGTTCGATGCGGACAACAAAATATTCTTGAAATATGACAAAATAATTTATGAATGCTGAAACGAGTTATTGGCTGAACCAACAAAACTTTGGCGCAGCCAAACAAATTAATGTTAATGCAACAAAATATCGTTCAAATAATTCATTGATTCGTCCTAACGATTACCGTTTAGTCAATTTGGTAATTGAGATTCAAACAAATATTTTATTAAAGCAACCAAAAAGTATGCGCAAGCAAATAAATGATACCGGTTGTTCGTAAAAAATCACTTGGCTCCGGTGGTTTAGTTGATTCATTTACAAGAAATTTTCATGATTTAGTTGGATAAACTAAATTGGGCGATCTGCTATTCAACAAAAAAATGGTTGGATCCCCCAATTTTTCGTCTAACCAAATGGAATTAGTTCGATGAACAAATTTTTTTCTCAGTGCAAATATTAGCAATTGAATGAACCTAAAAAGACGAACTTTCGAAAGGGATACAATTTCTTTAGCTTTGGAAAAAAAAGATTTTTCTTCGATCTGTTTTTAGAGGGTAAAAAAATGAAAACGTAAAAGGAATTTATTAGAAATCGTTATTTATTTCAAAATCACAAATAAGAAAAAATCAATGTCTGGAATATGAAAATTCTTAAATTACTATAATTCTATCAAACATTTCTCCACTTGTTGGATGGAGTCTTTATTCGAGAGTCCGGGTTCATTTAGTGAAAATTCATTACTCGACAGTTTTGTTCCTCTTTTCGTAGCATCACCCCGTCGTATTAGAGCGCACGATCTAAATTTTTCCTCCTGCTCGCCCCGCCCCTTCGTCCATTTAATTTTTTTATTTTTTTCCCCCTCCGTTTATTTCTTGAACGTTTTTCTTTATTTTTAGTTGGCAAAGTAAGGCGCGACGCGTGCCGTGCTTCGAGCTCGAGGTAATCACTACTTTATCGTGCCTATACATAATAATAATAATAATAATAATAATAATAATAATAATAATAATAATAATAATAATAATGATGATGATGATGGTCTATAATAATCGGTAATCGCGTATGTGTATTCACATGTATACACATATTCACACATATATTTGTGGATAAACAAACTTCTAACATCTCTGTCATCACGTCCTCGTTCTACATATTAATTTTATATTTTTTTCTTTATTTTTTTTATTACTTTATGCACGAGATACTTTTTTCACCGTGTTAAGCATCAACGCGTCAGTCGTGATTTTTTTTTATACGTGCATTCACACGATATACGATATTGTATACACGGCTTAAACTCGTCTATTTATATATATAAAAAAAAGAAACATGCGCTTTAAAATTGTACATAAAACAATTGAAAAATTGTTATAGCCCTGCCTCGTTAGCTCGTTATTTTTAATTATTTACTATCACATGTTTTTCGATAGAGATAAAAAAACGTTGTATACATACATATACGTGTATATTTAGTTATGTATGAGGCATTCCACGCCATTTCGAGCGGCCATGACCTCGATCATTTTTAATTTTCCTCAAATTTGTTTATAAAATAGTATCCCATGGACGGAATATCCACACCAATTTTTAGATTTTTATCTCACGCCTTTCAAGACGTACAATTTTTCAAAATATCCAGTTTTTAGAAAGCTCGGAAACGTTCTAACGCCGATATCTTTTAAACTAATCGACATATCGACAAATGTCAATATATCGATTTTTTTCATTTTGGTTCATACTTTTATGAAAAAAAAAGGAAAAAAATTATCAATCATTGTCAACGTTTTTTCTGCATCTGAAGTAAAAACTATTTTTTTTAAAAGACGATTGCCATTTTTTATTTTTTTCAAAAAATCTATTGCTATCTCTTCTAAAAACAGTTTTTCTTTTAGCGCGTTTTAGGCGCTGCTGGACGTATGTAAGGCGTTAAACTAATCGGCATATTGACAAATGTCAATATATCGATTTTTTTCGTTTCGGTTCATACTTTCATGAAAATAAAGGAAAAAAATGATCAATCATCGTTGTCAACGTTTTTTCTGCATTTGAAGTAAAAATTATTTTTTTTAAAGACGATTGCCATTTTCAATTGTTTTCAAAAAAATCTCTAAAATAGTATGACCAATTATACGATTTTTAACGCTAATCCGATCGTGGGCCCATTTTTCCTTCTATTTTTTGTTGAATAAATTACATTTTTTTTATAGAAATTTGAAGTTTTTTTTATGAATCATATTATGTATAATCAAAAATATAACCAATTGCATGATTTTTAAGCCTAGTTTGATTGTGATCAAATGGTTGTTTCCAATTTTCGTCGAAATTTTGTTTGTTAATTTTTTTTTATCATTTTTTTTATCACTGGTAAAACTGGTAAGTATTAATTGTAGTACACATGTACAATTAGTAATTATAGTACTCAATTTACAATTTTTAGTCAGATCCAATAAGTTAAAGAACTTTTTTTTCCATTGCTTTCTTAGAAAAAATAATAGAAATTATGAATTATGTGAGAATTTCTATTATTTGTTTTTTTAAATAGTTTTTTCCCATTAGGTTCCTAGAAGAAATAATAAAAATTATGAATTATGTTAGAATTTATGAATGAAAGAAATGAAAATTTTAGAATTTCTGTTATTTCTTCTAGGAAAGTAATGGAAAAAATCTTTAAAATAGTATGATCAATTATACGATTTTTAACGCTGGTCCGATCATGGGCCCATTTTTCCTTCTATCTTTTGTTA
This sequence comes from Rhimphoctona megacephalus, assembly GCA_963989365.1. Taxonomy (NCBI): domain Eukaryota; kingdom Metazoa; phylum Arthropoda; class Insecta; order Hymenoptera; family Ichneumonidae; genus Rhimphoctona; species Rhimphoctona megacephalus. The sequence continues at coordinate 8,298,805 of OZ022422.1, read as the reverse complement.
AATAAACTAAATTTTTTTAAATCGAAATTTGAGGTTTTTTATATGAATCATATTTTAATCAAAGGTATAACCAATTGCATAGTTTTTAAGCCTAGTTTCATTATGATCAAATGGGTGTTTCCAGTTTTCGTCGAAATTTTTTGCATCAATTTTTTTTTTATCACCAGTAATACTGGTAAGTATTAACGGCGCGGTAACGTTAATTCGTGCAAAAAAGGCACATGTTTGTGAATTTTTTTTGACGACACAGTTAAAATCTATTTATTAAAACCAATGGTACATTAAAGTATAACATTCGAAGAATATTGTGTAAAATTTTCATGAAGAAATATTAAAAAATACGGCAATGGCAGCAATTATTCGAAAGCGTGTCGGAAAAAAGTGGAATTGCGGTGCCCCTCATAACTCTGTGCTGGATCATTTGAAATAAAAAAATCAAAGTTCTTTCGTTAGATAATCGCTTTGCCCATGTAACGCTGGGAGGGTTTTTCGAAATTTCAATTTTTCACTTTTTGGGAACACTTTGAAGTGAAAAACGCGATTTTTGCGAAAAAATCGGCTAATTTGTTATTGTAAAATAAAAAGTATTAACAAATTTGAAAAAAACTCTCCAGCGTTACCTCGTAAATTATGTACAGAAATGGTGTTCAAAATTTCAAAAGGATCGGTGCAGTAGTTTTGAAGTTATGAGGGGCACCGACTTTGAAAACGTGAGTTGTGGGAAAAACGCGGCAAGTGTTTTCTGATGCGCTGAGTCATGTATGAGGCGCGGTTGCTTAAACCGCTGTATCTTCGTTAGTTTTGCTCCGATTCATCTCAAATTTTCACACAATATTCTTGAAAGATTCTCCATTCAGAAAATCAAATTAAAAAAAATGCAAAAAAAAGTCTAAAAACGTTACCCCGCCCTTAATTATAGTACACATTTACAATCAGTAATTATAGTACTCATTTTACAATTTTTAGTCAGATTCAATAAGTTAAAGATTTTTTATCCATTACTTTCCTAGAAGCAATAATAGAAATTCTAAAATTTCCATTTCTTTCATTCATAAATTCTAATATAATTCATAATTTCTATTATTTCTTCTAGGAAAGTAATGAGAAAAAAATTCTAAAAAAGAAACAATATAAATTCTCACATAATTCATCATTTCTATTATTTTTTCTAGAAAAGTAATGGAAGAAAAAATTCTTTAACTTATTGAATCTGACTAAAAATTGTAAAATGAGTACTATAATTACTGATTGTAAATGTGTACTATAATTGATATTTACCAGTATTACTGGTGATAAAAAAAATTGATACAAAAAATTTCGACGAAAATTGGAAACACCCATTTGACCACACTCAAATTAGGCTTAAAAACTATGCAATTGATTATATCTTTGATTAAGGTAAATATTGTGCTGTATGCTAATCAAACGAGTGCTAAAACTTCACAATGTTTTTATACCAAGTTTAATGCACTAATTATACATAGTGAAGGTGAATTTGTAAGATGATATGTCTAATTAACCAAGAAAAATATTAATAACGATACATTTGCGAAGCCATTAACTGATAGTGGCAAATCTCCATTATGACACATTTTTATTGGGACTTTTCCAATAATAATCTGTATTTTTTAACCGATTTTATCGCACCACGTCTTATTTTGTTCCTCAAGAGATTCTCTACGAATTCACCATGTAGATTTTTTCAAAGTTTATTTGTTTGGAAATTATAGCAATTTGTTTATGAAAGATTTTTTTCGCTAAATAAACAATTGGCTGCAACAGTGGAACGATTAAGCTTAGAAGAAATCTACGTGGTGAATTCGTAAAGGATCTCTTGAGGAACAAAATAAGACGTGGTGCATTGCAATCGGTTAAAAATTACGGATTATTCATTGACGAATTCCGATGAAAATGTGCCATCATGGAAATTTGCATTTATCAGTTGATGATTTCACAAATCTATCGTTTTTAATATTTTTCTACGTTAATAAGACACGCTGTGATATAAATCCACTAACACTGCTATCAATTACTGCATTAAGCTTGGCATAAAACAATTGTGAAAATTTAACACTCATTTGACTAGCATGCGGTACAGTATATACCTTAAATTATGATTCATACAAAAAACTTGAAATTTCTATAAAAAAAAAATTATTTTATTCAACAAAAAATAGAAGGAAAAATGGGCTCACGATCGGACCAGCGTTAAAAATCGTATAATTGGTCATACTATTTTAGAGATTTTTTTGAAAACAATTGAAAATGGCAATCGTCTTTAAAAAAAATAATTTTTACTTCAAATGCAGAAAAAACGTTGACAACGATGATTGATCATTTTTTTCCTTTATTTTCATGAAAGTATGAACCGAAACGAAAAAAATCGATATATTGACATTTGTCAATATGCCGATTAGTTTAACGCCTTACATACGTCCAGCAGCGCCTAAAACGCGCTAAAAGAAAAACTGTTTTTAGAAGAGATAGCAATAGAAACTAATAAAAATAATTTTTACACATTGTTTATTAGTATTTAAACTTTATAAAAAAATTTATTTCATTTTTTTTTTTCAAAAATTACAACATAAAAAATCACGTTTCCCGAAGCACTATGAAAAAAAAGTTGCTCCACGGTCTGCATCATTTCTTCTTGAAATGCTGATGGATCTGCAAAACGTAAAAAAATTCTTGTAAAATAAAGTTGTAGTTATAGTCTGTCGAGCCGGATTTTTGAAATTCGAAAAATTTTGGCAATTTATGGCAGTTTAAAAAAAAGTGTGCATTTTGTATCATAAATGTCACACTTTAATTATGTTTATAAAATTTTTTAATCACAACATCAAAAATCCGGCCCGACAGACTATAGAAAAAACAATTTCGAATATTTAAAAAAAAAAGGCATAAAAAAATATTAAAAACTGTATGAGTTATCATGCAGACCGTGCCAGAAAAAGTAGTTTTGAGAAAAATGCATTTAAAGTTTCAAGTACGCGCATCAGACTCTCGTTGGGCAGTCACGTTTTCTATAATAACTTTCGATCTATGGAGAATTTGTACAATCGACTTACACAGAAATACGCCTAAAACTATAGAGAATAATAATCTGTAAAAAAAAATCGATTTTTTGAAAATTCTGGACGTATGTAATGCCTTAAGAGATATCGGTGTTGGAACGTTTCCGAACTTTCTAAAATCTGGATTTTTTAAAAAATTCTAACTCTTGAAAGACGTGAGATAAAAATCTAAAAATTGGTGTGGACATTCCTTTCATGGGGTATTATTTTATAAAAAAATTTCAGGAAAATTAAAAATGATCGAGGCCATGGCCGCTCGAAATGGCGTGGAATGCCTCATATAGCACAGTGAATAATATTCATAGAAAATTTGCATATTATTGTTATGAAAATATGTGATTATTAGCAGTTCGGAGTTAAAAAGCTTTATCATAGCTTTTTATGCAAACACACATGCACATCCACTTACACGTACTTTGTTGACAGATTTCATTGGTATCAAAAATCTTCATGTCTATATATATATTCGTTTAAGGTTATTCTAATTGAAACATTAACTTTAAAATAAAACAGATAAAAAGTCAAACAAGAGTCACTAAATTATTGAGTCCTCGGAATCCGTTAAAAATGACATTTAAAAGAAGAAAAAAAAAAGAGAAAAAAAATAATGAAAACATCAACGTAGAACTAAACAAACGACATATAAAACGTTATGTAATTAGGTGAAGATAATTAGTAATCGTGTGAAATATACTCGTTGCGGTTAAATGCACTATAAATCGTCGCTTCGTTTTTTTTTTATGTACGTAACGCTCACTGTGGTATTTTAAATATATTTATATATATATATATTTATCAATCTATTGTTCCCTTCCTGAATATCTCGCATACCTTATCTTTCTTCTCTCTATTTCTGTCTCTTTTTGTATATAACTTTCTTTTTTTCCCCTCCTCGTCCATCGCTCTTCTTCTTTATGGTTTTGAAGTTTGCATCGTCGGAACGCCACGAAAAATGATTTATTTATTGATCTATTTATTGGTTTTTTTGACATTCTGATTTTTTTCGCAGATTTAGTTTCTCGATAAGAATAAACAAGTCTCTAATTTTTAGAACCAACACTCTTAAGGGCTAAAACCACTGTAACGGCCTCAAAAAATGCCTTTTTTCGACAATTTTTTTCGGGTGGAAGGAAAGGTAATAGAACAATAATATTCGGCGGAGTTATTAAGCATATATTTAACTGTACAAGAAAAAATTATGATTGAAAAATATTTAAAAATGGCGACACCAGAGCCATTCCTGCGAGGCTTGTTGAATTCGAGGCGCTCTGCGGCACGCAGTATAACTGGTGCAATTGTTGATCTGGAATAAAACAAAAAACAACACTTAATCTAGACACTCATAGCTAGTGAAGTACGTAGGGGATTTTGAAAATATTCATTTTTGTATTATTGGCGAGTGTTTGAATGAAGAGTTTCAATTTTCGACAGAAAAAAGGGGTAATTATTTGTTGATAGAAAATGTTTACATGAATTTATCGAAAATTCCGTACGTATTTTACTTTGAAATGTTATTTTTAAGATATTGTCAAAAATTGAAATGAAAAAAATGAAAATTGTTGGATTAATGCTGCGTGCCGTTTTGAAAAATCGTGTTTCGAGGAAAACGCGTTTAAAGTTTTGAAACGTGTTTCACTGAAATGACTGACGCGCTCGGGGAAAAGCCCGAAATTTCAATGAAATTTTTTTTTTTCAGGTATAAACCTTTTTGCCTCATATTCAAGAGGGTTCAAAGTATATTTTAAGCCAATAAAAAAAATCAATTTTTCAAAAATTCTACAGTGGTTTTACCCGTTAATGAATTTTGCTTTTTTACTGAAGAAAAAAAAGAATTTCGTCGCAATGAAGACGATGCAAATTTCAACATCGTCTTTTCCTCACCCTCTCTTTGTCTGCCCCCCTCTCTCCCAATCTTTCTTAATATTTTTATATTTTTTATTAAAACTTAATGAATATATATATATATATATATCTCGCTATAGCTTGAAACTCTTCGTGTGTTTACATTTGTTTCTTAGGCAGCGAGGTCGCAATTCGAGTTTAACGTACGAAAGGAAATCTCGTCGTGGAGTAAAAAAACGTTTTAACGATAGTCGTAAAAGCACCAGCAATGCATTGTCACCGCGTTATTACAACGTCGAGCGGAAAGGCACTATCAAACGGTGGAAGAGGATCGTCTGAAAACTGCAAGAAAATATTCTCAAACGTGTCAACGAGAGCGACCATTATTAGCGCGTTTCTTCGTCCTCATCTCAAGCCTCAACATCAGAATACAAATTTGCCATGTCCAAAAACGGGCCAGCATCTTTACTGAGTAAGTATTGATAAAAAAAAATCATGGCTTTATGGTTAGTTAAAAAAAAAAAGCAACTTTTATTCATTTTTTGGCATTACAATAAAAAAGGCAAGTGCTGTAACATTTTCCATGGATATATGGAAATTGTTTTTTTTTTCTACTCGAAAGCACAAACACGCGAAATTTTTCGCGTTTTGATTTACGAGCTGTATTTTATAGTCTCCCATTTTACCGTACACCGTTCAAAGCATCCTGCACTCAACAATAATCATAATAATGCACTCCTTTACGTTGCACTGTGACTCGACGCTTTTACGTTTTTTCTTTTTTTTTTTTTTGTAGGAGTGCTAAAACGAAACGTAGAGGAGAATAAATATGGTATGACTGTATGAGGAAGGGACGAATGTACATAAGCAGAAAAAAATTTATAGAGCAAGCGGATGAGCTTGTGAGAAAGAGAGAAATAAAAAGGGAGAGAGAGAGCGAGAGGAATAAGAAAACGTGTAATGCTGCAAACTGACGCAGATCGATGAACGATTATAAATCGTAGAATCTCATCGACAACGACAAACGAAGACCCAACTATTCGTTACTTCGATAATAACAGACGGCAACGTTACTAATGACACAGTTCCTGAAGGAGGCAAAAGCCTGGGTGTCCTGACGCTTGAGAGCTCAAGAGAGTATAAACATGAAAGAGCAAGAAAACAGAAAGAGAGAGGGAGAGAGAGAGAGAGGGAGAGAGAGAGAGAGAGAGAGGAAGCTCCGAGGTATACTCGCTCCAATTAGACTTAACAGGATTCGTTTAGCACCTCGAGAACTCCGGATCTTTCGCGTTGGGGAGCCAATGAAAATGTAGATGGCTGACAAATTGGCCCGATTGCACATCAGTCACTATTTCATAGTTACATTTCCCATTTCCCTTGCAATCTCATCTAACGTAAATAATTTACTGATGAATTTTCAATATTTTTATTGCATTTAAAGTCCTTTAAATTTCTCACATTTTCCTTCGAAACAAGGAAGTTCGACGGACGAAAAAAATCGGCTAAAAGTTCGCTTGGAAGTGAATAAGAAATAATAATTACCTTTGAAAGAAAAAATATCTTTTGCTCGGGGAAAAAATCGTATATTAATTCGACATCTATTCGGTATGAAAAAAAAAAAACAAAAAAAAAACAATTCGAAAGAAAAGTTCCTAACACCTTATTTTATTTGGGGAAGCCGAAGCACGTTATCACTTTATTCGGTGCACGAAAGTAGAACAAAAGCGTGCTTCATCCAGTAGCCACGCCTGTCTATAAAACACCAGGAAATGTAAACTCAAAGAGATTGAAAGCGCGAACTTCAGGGGTGGCTGGACTTTATACGCAAACTTTAGTCAAAGTGATCGTAGATTAGAACGTGATTATCGTGTTCTAGATTAGAATAAAAGTAAAAAAGCAATTGGAGGAAAAAAATAATAGAGGAGGGGCAAGTAAACATCTAGCGTCTTGCTCGTACAATTCAATTTGCGCCTTTCAAGATCTTCTCGTTGTACAATCTCGTCCAAAAAGTACAATCTATATTAAAAAAAGAATTATTTTAAAAATTTTTCAAAATTACATTTTATCATGTTTATGAATCGAAAGAAAATCATAAAAAAAAAGGTAAATGAATATTTACTCGCGCGTTCTGCCAAAGAACGTTCCAAATTATTTTTTAATGTATAGATAAAAAATTTTAGATAAAAAATTTTGTTTTGTATAGATTTTTTGTTTTGTATAGATAAAAAATGATAGCACGAATAATTTTAAGAAGGGGGAAGGGGAAAAAACAAAAAAAATCACAGTTTTTTTTTCCATTCATCATTTTCATTCATTGCTGCTGCTCGTTTCAAAGAAATCTCTTATTGCAATGAACAAGGCATGGAGACGTCCGGTATGATTTGGAAAACGTCGACGAAACATAAATTCTGCGATATACATGATTATTGCGTACATACTATTTAAATTCAAACCATTTAAATTCGTTCAAAATATACTTACCTTATGAAGTTTTATTGTACAATGCCTTTGAATACATTTTTTCATTCAGACTGAGTCGTGAGACATAAGTCCTTAGTATCGTAAATGTTATTTTAGAATATTTCTGGTTTTGTTTTGGTTGTGTGTGTGTGTGTGATGATTATTTGTTTGAGTTTATTAAAAATTATGTTAAAAAAAAGTTAAGGAGGGGCTTGCCCCTCCTTAATCGATACAAAACGTTAAAAAATAATTCGAAACGCTTTTTGGCAGAAGGCGCGATTGTAAATATTTACCGAATTTTTATAGAAAAACACTGTAGTAGATCAATGGAATGTAAGAAAATTGCGAACTTAATTATTGGAAGATTTATCGCTTTTTGGTCACGACTGTACGCCCAGTAAATTCTTAAATTCTATTTTCATGGTACGAACGTCGTTGCTCGCTGTAACGGAAAATTGATAGAGAGAGAGAGAGAGAGAAAATTTTGGTACAACAAGGCTATATAACTATACATATTTACACGGAGATAACCCGAAGGGATACAATACGGACTAGATCGTCTCTTGAATCGTTTCTCGGTTACTCGGACGTTCCTATCGATGCTCCATGTATTCAATGAATTTCCAGGATCAATTCTCTCTTTCCTCACTATCCTCGTTTTTCCAATACTTTTTTTACTGTTTCAAGCAACAACTATGTATATAAATGATATATACATCTTCTATATTTCTCTCACAAACTCTTCCTATTCATTCATTCCAGCGCATACTTCTTTGAAATCCCGACAGATTGTTATTCGGATAATTATGAAAAAATTGGAAAACTTTATCAAAAGAAAGATCCGCGAGATAGGATGGTGTGAAAAGAAAAAAAAAAACTCGATGTAACTTTGCTTCAAGAATGGTTTTCTCAAAGCTGCCAACTGACTTTGGCGATTTGTCGAGCTATTTGTACCCGAGACCGTGAATTTTTCTCTTGGCAAGTATCCAAGAAATGAAAAGTCCAAGACTCTCTCTCTCTCTCGCTATCTCTTCTTTCATAATTTTTTCGTCCCTTTTTCTGGTGTACACGTCTCGTCTGATAAAACCAACGAAATGAAAGAGACAGTGTCATAATGGAAAATTTAATGTGGTTTCTCGTCTCGTCATTTTTGTCTGCTTTGCATTTTGGTTTTTTTCGAGTATATTTCTTGTGTGACCAAAGTGCGTTCTATGCGTTCGTTCCTCCATTTTAAAAAGCCTTACGCACCATGTGGCGGACCCCGTCAAACAGTTATGTTGATTCTTGGTTCGCGTTCGCGAGGGAGCAGCAGGTGGGGAAAATATATATGTCCTACGCGTATAAGATACTCCGGAGCACCGACTCAAACTCTCGTGGCCCTCTCTGCTGATCATTGGCTGATCATTCTTTGGGGCCGTCACTCTGCCACTCCTCCTCAACTTGCTCCAAACGAGATTTACACTCGGGATTCTCTTCATCTCTCTCTCTTTTTCTCTCTTCTCATCTTAGAAACTTTTTTTTATCTCGAGTTCTCATACGTCATATAATTTATTATTTAATTCGGGTCAGAATAACGGAGGATCTATACATTGAGGAAAAAAAAATTTGTACATGATTGAATGTTCTGTGCGATAAATTTTATTTCATGGAATAAACGAGGATAATAATGTCTAATTGTAAAAAAATAGTGACTCCATTTACAATGTATTTTGTAATGTGCTCTCGCAAAATTTGCATTTATCTTTTTTTTTCGTCGTTGCTTATAATATCAATACTAGTCACATTAGTTTTGCAATATCGAAAAAAAGAAGCTAATTTAAAGTCCACAGTGATCCGGAAAGGAAAAGTTTGAATTTTGTTCGGATAAATTTATTCGAATAAACGTATTCGTTGCCAGATCTAATTTTTAGCGTGCATAAAGCGTGAGATTGTAATAAAAAAAAAAAGCCAATAATTCGCCGACGCCGATGAAAGAAAATCCGATATCAGCATATAACAGGGAAATTCAATTTCAAATGTATCTGGATATAGGCATGGGAGTGAGGTGTCTGGAGTATTGACAAATGCTCAAAAGTTTCACTACAGATTCTTTCACCTCCGGGTGCTTTAATTTATCGGAAAATCTTTCCAACGAATCCTTCACTTGGAAAGATTAATTACCAATATAACGCATAATTAAAAAAATCATTACCATCACTCGACAATGATTTAAAGAAAACAGGGAATAACATTTATGTAAAAAATGAAAGAAAATAAAAATAAATGTTATGTTAAAAATAAAAAGGAATAAATATAAAAGTAAATTAATGTTTCTGGCTGGATTTTTCGCAGGGTCGATGCTCGCGACAACAGAGACAAACGTCGTGGGATGTAGTTGACGTTGCTCGTGTTTGGCGAGAAAGCGCGGACGTGAGAGCGAGAAAGGAAAAGCGCTACGAGAGGATAAAGGAGGAAGGAGGAGGAGAGAGACCGAGAAGGCTGTTGGGTCAACCCCAAAGGGGTTGAAAGATTCTAGAGTGCGTGGGCGAGAGTGTGGATGCGTGTGTTACGGAGTAAAGGCCGTGAGACAATCGCCAGAGCGACAGATCCAAAGATAGAGAAAAAAGACGAGGAACAAAAAAAAAAAGCGAAGAGAAGAAGAGAGAGAGAGAGCGACGAGGAGGAAGGATTCAAGAGGCGAAATGAACGTAACACCGTTCGTACCGGTGGAAAGTTGCAACGGATCGGATGAGTCAGCTGCCCCGAATTATGCCACATGGGAAAAAGTAGTGATATGCGGATTCGCAATTATACTGAGTTTCGTGACCGTTATCGGCAACAGTATGGTCATGATATCATTCAAAATCGACAAACAACTTCAGACAATATCGAATCATTTTCTCTTCAGTTTGGCTGTTGCTGATTTCGCGATTGGCCTCATATCCATGCCACTTTTTACGGTTTACACGGTACTCGGTTATTGGCCATTGGGAGCTCATATCTGTGACACTTGGCTCGCCCTTGATTATCTCGCCAGTAACGCCTCCGTACTCAACCTACTCATCATCAGTTTTGATCGTTACTTTTCGGTCACCAGACCGCTCACTTATCGAGCCAAGAGATCTTCCAAAAAAGCTGGCGCCATGATTGGTGAGAATACAAAAAACATCATGAATTCACATAATTATTTGCTTATTTTCACCCAATTATCATTTACTTTTATTTTATTCTCATCGTGCATTTTAATATCTCCATTAATTTTACCTGTCAATTTTTATTTCTCAATCGAAAATATAATCCGCTTACCAGCGAATTATGAAAACATTCACTTCATTCATTTATTCATTAAAAAAAAAAAAACATTCACGAGTCCTTTTACTAAAGGACTCGTGAGTGTTTTTTTTATTTTTTTATTTTTCATTGAATTGATCAATATGATTTTTTATGTATTTCACAATACGTTCTAACGTACCTTCATGACCTTCGAGCACGCAATATCTCTCGCATAACAAATATATATATCATTTATGAGAATTAAAACAGAGTCTCATAACTTCCGGTTTGCGATGGGTAACTCTAGGCTCAATTGTTATCGTACTCGAACGACGCCGGAACAAATTCCAACGATGTTTAAACATCTCTTGACTACCATATGACATAGCAATAAACAGCCAATGGACACTTTACGTAACAAATTATAATTACGCGACGGTTGCATGTCTCTTGATCGTAAGATTATAACAGAAAACAAAATAAGTATACCGCGAGGCTTGACTCGAATCACTGGACTTTTGACTCTGTTTATGTTGCACTAAGCCGCTATGAGATATTACAACAGTATAAAAACGTGCTATTTGAATAGATTCCCTTTTTTTTTTTTTTTTTTTTTTTTTTTTTTTTTTTTTTTTTTCAAAAATTGTACGATAACTTAAATTTCATGAAAAAAAATGTCAGATATATTTCTCTTATTTAGACAGTAGTATGATTGAAAAAAAATATTTCAGTGCAAAAATATCCGTAAAAAAAATAAAACTCGAAGTGCTCGAAAAAGTTCTTTAATTCCCTTGAAACTCATTGAATCCTTTCAAGGCTAGTTTCTATCGTAATAAAATCTCATAGAAAAGCTCGAGCCTTATTGACTATAGAATAACAATGGATGAAAAGCCACGAGTACATTTTCATTAGAACTAATTCCATTAAATAATAAACGGATCGGAACGAAAAATAAGTGTCGAAGTACGATATATCGTGTAAAAGGTGTATAAGCGGAATATCCGTTGTCCCATATATTCCCTTAGTGTATTCAGTTGGAAAAGTTGTAAGCGTATAGGAAAAGCCTAGTAAGAGTTTTGACAGCGATAAATATATGAGAAAAAAGCTAAAAGTCATTGTGTTGCATCTCTCCGGTTTGAAGTTTGGTATTTGCGCATATACAAAGTATGCTTTCCTGTTATGACTGATACGTACGGAGTATATACATTGACGATAAAAGACGACTTTAGTCTGACTGAAAGGAAGATAAACTACTGAGGACAGGAAAAGGGAACGGTAATGGTATAACGTTCCACATATGGATACATCAAATCCAATGTCCTTTATATATTTACAGAAAATATGTCTGCATAATATAACAATATATCTATATGATATATACACATAAATATAAATATATATATATATATATATGTATATGTGAACTCACCCATTGCTCATCCCGAGCTTCACTCGCATGTTTATCTTGACTTTAAATATACGAGCGAGGACTCTCTGTGTGACACCTGTTGCAGTATATAATGGGGTATAGGTTGTGACACATGTACATCAACCAAGCTTTCCCTTTGTTTTCTATATCTGTGTACATTCTCGATTGAGCTTCTACTCTGATGCACTTGGCTCTTTCTCTCTCTTTCTCGCCCTCTCTCTTTCTGTTTCTATCCCTTTTTCTCTCCGAGAGAGCTTCTATGTATATCGAATTATCGACATATACGAGAAACGATGACAATGAGGCGCGTGCTACTTTGCAAAATCCATATACGAGAGAGAAAGCTTCTCTCTCTCTCTCTCTCTCTCTCTCTGCCAGTTTGACATATGCTCTGTTTGGTGCAATCTTCCCTTTTATATAGTCTCCTCTTTAGAAATGTACTGTATCGAGGATTCGAGGAGTAAAGTTTTACAGCAGAATGAGGGGACAGCCTTTTCCCCAAGGTCGAGGTCACCCAACGTACAAATGACTCGGTTGCCATTCTAGAGTTGAAATATACACTACGAGAATAAGCTTCGTTATATGAAATATCGTACACGTGACCAACAGCTCTTCGTTTATTGTGGTCAGGTGTAATACGCCATAATGGTATTTTCCAGCAAATAATAATATCAATTTTAATGAAGATATCATGTTTATTGTTATTAACGTATACATTCATTGAAATGAATACTCACCAGTGATCACTTCTTATCAGGGAAATTTATTTCTTTTTTAGACCCTTTTTTTAATTGATTTTATGTGAAATTTGCTTTATTTGATCCTCGTTTTTGTTTCACGATATAAAAGATCAAATAAAAAGTTTATTTATTGAATTTATTCTTTAACAATGAATTAATTTTTTATTTTAGCCTGCGCTTGGGGGATATCGCTACTTTTGTGGCCACCGTGGATCTACGCATGGCCCTACATCGAGGGCAAGAGAACAGTGCCCGAAAAAGAATGCTACATTCAATTCATCGAGACAAATCATTACATCACATTCGGCACCGCTATCGCCGCTTTCTACGTTCCCGCATCTGTCATGTGTTTTCTCTACTGGCGTATATGGCGAGAGACTGAAAAACGCAAAAAAGATCTCTGGAATCTGCAGGCAAACAAACAGGATGAAAGCAAACGCAGCAATTCCAGGTATTTTAAAAATATCATTTCTCTTTGTAGATCGTAAAATTTGTGAAAAAAAATCACAGAATTTTACCGGTGATTAAATAAAAATATTCGCACTAAAGTCGTAGCGACGAGGTCCTCGAAGTCGACGGTCTCCGACGTGGTCGGAGCGAATCGAGCACCGGTGCAGACGATGTTAATTCTACTCATCTCACAACGTCTTATCTCGACAAACGTTATCCGGATTACAGAAGTGTGAGTTAATACTAAAATACCGTATTTAAGGCCAGATTAAACACCGACTTTTAAATTTCTAACTTTTCTCTAAACAACCAAAATTCACCAATAGCAAACAAAAATCAGCTTCCTTTATCTGAAAAATCAAACCGAGTGATTCTTTTTATTCACTTTAATACATACTAATTAATTAATTTAATTTAATAAAGATACTCAAACTCGAATATAGGATTCTTCATAGACTGAACGTCTCTCGTGCAATCTTAACGTAAACAATGTTACAAAATGATGAAACTTCGAGATATTTGGCTATTCAACATTTTTGAGTAAAGGGAAGAAAAAGTCACTATCGAGATAAAAAAAAATCAAACACATTTAAATTTTCTCTGTACATAAATAAAAATAATTTAATTGCTACAGAAAAAAATCTTGGCAGCAACAGTCTAAATTCTTCTTAACACTGAACGTACCACAAGCGGTCAAATGACCGTTTTTAACAGAGAGTTCAATAGGGATTTGCAAAATGAAAATTAAATTAATTTTGTAATTGAAAAAGCAGAAAAGAAAGAAAGAAAAATAAAAAAAATAATTCAACAAGTGATATGATTTAAATTAATCTTATCATTACAATTCTACATTACTGTAGATAAATAAAAATGTATATGATAAAAGAATTTATCATTTGGAATAGAAGCACAGACCGATGTCGTGGGCCTCGTTGAAAATGTGGTGCATAGCGTGGTGGCACAGCGGTCGCGAGGACGACGATGACGATGACGAGTACGGTGGTACGGACATCAGTAGTCGAACCGTTCAGGGCGGCGATGAAACGCTTACGCCTCTTTCCATTGAAACACCGTTCACGAGCGAACAACAACAGGACGCCAGTAGCAGGAGCCAAACGAGCGGAGAATTAGCTATAAGAAATATTCCAACTGATTCGGTAATTAATATCAATTATATTCGAGTACAAATAAAATTCAATGCACGTAATGCATTTTTTAGTCGAATGATGAAGCTATAGATAAAAAAAATCGCTATAATGCGACGAAAATTCTTTTCTCCAGTTTCCAATTGCTTAATTTTTCAAGTTTTTAAATTACTTTCACAAATTCATTTAGGTTGTCCCTGATATTGAGCCAAAAAAAAGATTCTATATAAAAAGCTACAAAATATTCAACATCATTAGAATTTGCAGATTAGTAAACAAGATACGTATTTAAGCGTTGAAAAAAAGTCTCACTCGTTTAATAATGTATTGGAACAGATATATACGATCGTGATAAAAATACCGGTGAGCGAGGCACCGAGTATACGGATGTATCACGAGGATTTGACGAATGAGGATAGTTCACTCCGGGACACGTCTCACAGCACAGTAATACGACGTCGGTCCGAAATTCCTGACATAAGGATACCGCTGGACGCTAAGACTGTACATGCGAAAAATTCTCAATTACTTGGGAAAAGCGGAACGGGTCTTACGAAGCCGCCACCGGTTCAGAAGAAACGTACGCAAGAGAAGAAAGCCGCGAAAATGTTATCAGCGATATTAGCGGCATTCGTTATAACTTGGACACCGTACAATATTCTCGTGTTGCTTAAGCCGTTAACAAAGGCTTGCGTCGTCCAAATACCCCAGGAACTATGGTCATTTTTTTACTATCTTTGCTACATTAACAGCACCATCAATCCGGTATGTTACGCTCTGTGCAACGCGACCTTTCGAAGAACCTACGTGAGAATTCTCAAGTGCAAGTGGCACAGTAGAAATCGTGGGGCAAATCCGCAGGGTTATTGCCCGCAGTGAACGAAATAATCAGGGATTAAAAACGTGGAAAACGTTTTGCAGGTTTTAAATAATACAAAAGAAACATCTTTGCCGAGCTCGCCGTACAAGAGTTTGTATGTACTCGGGGTAGGTCGAAATTTGTGTTTTCGACCGTTGACCCAAGCGTACTAACACGCTAAACGAGTATACTTGTATATACGTGAAACTCGGGAGAGTGATAAAAAGATAAAGAGAGAGAGACAGAGAGAAATTCGCGTGAAGAGTGTCCGACTCAATGTGGTCATCTTTTTTCTACAATCTCACTTTTAAGCCTCATTTTCCCCTGACACCGTAACTGTAATACAAAAGGGCGGAAATAAGCCGTTCGAAGGATAGAGAGGAACAAGAGAGTGATGATTTTTATTTCTTTTTTCGAGTTTCACGAGTACGAATTGCCTTGGTAAAAATGCACTTATCGAGTGCATTTTTTTGGATACCGAAGGGTGTATCCTCGCGAAACCAACGTCTAGAAGCGTGACAGATGTGTGAGATTACTGCCATAAAACAAATTTTAAATAACAACAAACATTCACGCATTAACTCGAAGATTTAGCTCGATGAGACCGGTGTTCGGGAGTTTTATGCTGATGGTTAGGGGTGGAGAAGAAAAACGGAGCAAAAATGCTACGATAGTTAAATAATGACAAAGGAATTTGAAAACAGAGATATTGAGGTTTTATTGCAAAAAAAAAAAAAGCGGTCGAGTACGATGATTGGCGAAGGACGGAAATCGAGTCCTGAACGAAAGACGAGGAATTTTAATGTACATTGTAAGCCCGTAGCGAGTGATATTAAAAAATTGTAAATGAATGTTTCTAAATGTAAAACACACAAGTTGAAGAAGAATTTTTGTGGCGGGAGCGCGTCGAAGAGTTATATTACAAATTAATTTCATTAGGAATATCGATCGTCAGGTTACGAATGTTTCAACGTGAAACTAAATTATTTGTATGGGAATAATAGGGGTACGCGTAAAGGAAGTGAATGGACGAGTAAAAAATACACAAAATCGATTGCTTCCGTACTGAATGACATTCTAATAATACGTGCCAAACAAAAGCTTTAAAAAAAAATAAGATGAAAAACAAAACAGAAAATAAAATCTCAACGGTGTGTGGCACGAAAACACTAATTGGTTTAGAGAGCAATACAAAGGATATTGATGATGAATATTATACGAAGCGTCAAGAATTTTTAATGCCGGTTTGTGGAGGAGAATGCTTTAAGGGCTTTTACAAGCCCCAAATCGAACGAAGTTACATTTTATCGAAAGACGAAAAAGTAATAATAATAATCATAATCCGAGGTAGCAAACGAAAAGGTTGTGTGGTAATTTAAGTTCATTTTGTGGACGGATTTTGGAAAACGGAATTAAAAAAAAAAACATGAACAAAGGAGAAATTAATACAGCGAGCCGACTAAATCTGTACTCGCTAATTTTCGCACGTGTTTCTTCGGATTTTCTGTACGGGTACGATTCGTTTGTTATGAAAAAACCAAGTCGAGATTACTCGATCTCGTAAATTCCCGTTATCGATACCGCGAGATCGAGCTGCTTTGCGACCTGTTCCTAAAAAATTTCTCCGTATTTGATCATGAAAACAAAAAAGTTTCTATTAACGAAATATGATCGATTTGAAATTCAACGAGTGAAGAACTTTTTTCGAGCAGGAATTACCGCAAAATGTGAACGCGAGTGGAGACTTTTTATTAGGATTATATTCATATGCGAGCGAATGATTGCCGCATACAGATGCAAAGAAAAAAATTTACTATTGTAACGAAACAAAAAATGAGTAAGAAGATGAAGGAAAAAAGGGACGAACGTGTTTTCCCACGTTCGTCCACCAAACATTCCACGCACAAAAAAGACGCGCATACGAAGTGACCGAACAAATCACAGCTTGTCTCATTTTCGTTCTTTCCAATATCATCCTTTATCTTCTCGATAATGTTACTCCTTCGAGGGAGAAACGGATATACGAAATTCAAAGTTCGAAAGGACGACCGAGCGAGTAACCAACAAAACCAACAATACACAACGTATGACGTGCGACTTTTTTTAAATGTAGCTAATATATTGTAAACACCGATGTACTCAGTCTATGTTTATATACGTGTTTTATATTAATGAAGAAAAACAAAAGCGAACAAAAAATACGAAACAAAATGAAACCAAGACTTTAGACTCTGAGGACGAAATTATGAATGAGAAAAAACTGTGAAATTAAACGAGAGCAATCGTGGCAAAAACTCGCAAGAGTATTTTTTCTTTCTTTCGAAAAATTTCCTATAACGGGGTCGAAAGAAATGCGTAAGTATTTGTAGAGTCAACGGACATTTGAGAAGAAAATGATTGTTTACCGGTGGGAATTCGAGGCGAACATTTTGCTGGGGAGATGCTGACATCGAGTACCCAATTTATCAAATTTTAACTGTGTCGCATTTATAGCACAGATTTACACACAACACACACACATATACACATATAAATATGTATATTTCGAGACGAGACGAAAAAAGGTGTACTCGAAAAGTAAAAAAACCGAAGTCTGCATATTTTTCTCCCCGATTTTGAGATACGATTGACAAGACGATTAACACACACACACGATTTTTTACTCTAATGTAATTAATGCAAGTTACGAAGATGACGATAATAAATGCTTTTTGACGAGTCATCTCGTGAGAAACGAGAGCATTATAGTTTCATCTCTAACATCACATGTATTCATTTCTATTCGAAGAGTGTGTAAAATCGAATTTTTAAAATATATATTTCAAAATTTGGAATTATTCATTATTTCTTCTGATAAATTGTTATATTTTTGGTTTTCTAATAAAAAAATTAGATTTTACTCATCTCTATTTCCAACGTTTCTCAGGGAGTAATCAGGAAAAAGGATCAGGGCAAATGTACTGGATTAAAACGTTCCGATTTGTGTCAAGGCACACGGTGTTTTTATTATTATTTTTTTCACTAACTACAGTAACAACGTTTTTCAAGTCTGTCCTAAATATTTGTCTAACTAAGATAGAGAATTTCGCGAAAATGCGATTAATTCTGTATGGAAACGAAGTAAAGTATATATACGTACAAAAATTCATTATTTATCCAAATATAAATTACGAAATTTTGTCTGGCCCAATGCCGTTTAAGTTGAAAGTTATTTTCTGATAAAGATTCAACGGTAAGCTCACTGTAATTGACTTTTTTTTGGAGCCACGTAAAAATACGTTTTTTTTTGTAAATCGTCGCTTGAAAACAGAATGTTTTCCGCATATCGTTTTAATGCGGCGACATTGGTCCGTTTTAAAAGTTTGTCCTTGAACCGTTTCGCGTAAAAAAATATATAAAAACTCGTAGTAAATTGAAAAATCTACATTTTCGTATATACACTTTACTATCGTACCAATTAAATTTGTATATTATTTGTTTGTTTTGTACTGAAACGACTAATCTTTAGTCCCATCGGCGTGATTCTTTCTCTTGGGTAATTGTAGTGTTATAGGAGCACCAGGACTGTTGTTTTGAGTCTGATTGCCAGTTTTTCTAATCTCCGGATGACCGAGAGAGGAATTGTTTCGACAAACGATGACCTTGGAGATGGGAACGTGTTGTTCGCCGGTGGACCACTCGAAATTAAAAACAGGAACTTCCGAGTGGAGTTCGGAGTCGGGCGTGTGAACGGGGGTCGTTGGAGTGGTGATGTAGGGACTCAGTTCTTGATGTACAACGTCAGGAACTCGTTGTAACGTATCAGACCAAACAGGAGGACTCGAGGAATTCCAATGTTGCTCTATACTTGTTTCATTCGCTTCGATCAGACTTAAACTCGAATCATGTTGCTTGATGCTGATATGTTGATGGGGAGGATGGTTGTGATGATGATTTCTACGTTGTGGCGAGTGAACTGACATTCTTGACTCGACGCAAGGTTCTCCAGGCGCACCGTAGCCAACATCCAGATCGATTATGTTGTACTTTTGAACCGGTGAATCACCGGGATACTGGCCGACGTTACTGTACTGTATTATCGTTGATTTGGCTCGATAACTCGGTACCGGAGAAACGCTTATTTCCTTAACTTGGTGGGCTTGATGCTCGTGATGTTGATGTTGATGCTGAGGATGTTGTTGATGGTGATGATGATGATGATGCTGATAATTCTTCGGGCTATAACTCAACGAATGCGTTAGCTGATAAAGGTTTTTTGAATTCTCGTGATCTGTACTGTTTATCGACATGTCAACGGGCTCTATTTCGTCGTGACTCTGTCTAACTTTGCCGCCATTACCAGTGGCGTAATCATCAGGTTCGCTCCTTACGTCGTTGCGATGATGATGATGGTGAAGCTGCTGCTGCTGCTGCTGCTGCTGCTGTTGCTGTTGCTGCTGTTGAGACATTTGGGAATTTTGTGCATGATGCTGATGATGATGATGATGATGATGACGCGTTTCTTCGTGGCTACTGTACGATGGTGACGACTCTCCCGTCTCGTGAGAAAGTAAACCGATCGAACGAACGTTGTAATCGTGATTCGTGTACGTATTCGTCGCCGGTGGATTTTGCTGCTGCGTCTGCTGGGACGTTGGACACAAACCGTATGTGAACTTCGACTGGGCCGAATATTGATACAGCCAGGAACTCGAACGCATTACTTCGGCCTCTTTGTCACTATCGAGATCGGAATAAATTAATAAATAAGTTTTATCACAATTAACCTGAACAATTAATTTATCAATTTTCATTAGAATAAACTTTTTTTTTCTTCAGAGATAAAAACATCAATTTGTGAACAATAAATTCACATCTTTTTAAAATAAATTTTTAATTGTTTATTTGCTGATGAAGTTCTGATTTTTGGTGCTTTAAATTTCGGTTTTTCATCACAAATTTTAATGATACTTTCATCGATATTCGTTTGTATGAGAAATTTAAAAAAAATTAAAAAAACAACAAAAGAGAAATCTTTTACTAAAATTTAATTAGTTAATTTATTTTTTTATATTTTTTGTTGTTTTTAATGCTCAATTTGCATATTTTCTTGCGTTTTCGTGTACCTTAATACTTGGTTGGTACAAACGATAATCGGATGTTGACACTCCTCCGAAGTTTCCTTAACTTGAAGAACGCAATGAATCCAGAACCATCTTCCTGAACGATTTTGTAACCTCAGGAGAGCCGTGCTCGTACGCTCTTGATCGGACTGTATGACCGTCTGATGCTTGCAGTACGCTGTCCTTATGCACTCCCAGTGCAAAAGATTGTACCAGGATACACCGACGAGCTCCGATCTTGTGTATTCCAAGTGACTCTCGGCCCTGGATAAAGTTATTTTTAAGAAATATCAGGCAAAGACATCGCTGAAGTAAATTTAAATAAAAATCATCAAAATTGACAATAAATTAATTTGTATATTTTAGCCAAATTCAATTTTGATCATTTTTGCACTGATAAATAGTTTATGATTTTCATTTGATGATTCACAACTCTTTTCCCTACTAATTTTCATCGAATGAAAATGAAAAAAATGATGAAACATCTTAAAATTCGAAACTTGCTAGGATTAAATTTGTCTCAATTCGAATAATTTCAATAAAGTTGAATTTTCATTATGAAGAAATTAATCTGAGAAATTAAAATAGTAAATAAAGATTAAAAAAAATAAAAGTTCTGCGATCGAGAATTATTACGTTTTGTCAATATGAAGATATTTCATGTCCATTGAGTGTATCGTCGTGAATATATTAGTGGCTCCTTGCACGACGCTCTCGCGTGTTTCCGGCAACACCACAGGAGTGCAGGAAGCAAGGAAAACCGATTCGTTCCGATTGCACAGTGGCACGAACGGCAAATAATGTCCCTCGACGAGTACGACCTGGGAAATGAGAAATTATTCCGGATTGCCGGAAAATCCAGAATATCCGCCATTGAAAATCGACGCATCAAACCGAGAAATATAAAAGGAAATTATCATTTTCAATAATTATGATTATCCCTGGTCGAATATTCCATTTTTTTCTTTTTCTACTCCGGATAATCACTTTTTATATTGCAAAAAAAAAATAAAATAAAAAGCCAACAACTTGATAAATAATATGTAACAAATTTCCTTCATACGAAATTCGATATTTACGTTTTGATTCAGGAAAATTATATATATGGTTTTTTGGTCTCGCACGTGAGTCTCGAAACGACAGTGGTGGGGAAAAGTAATTTTTCATTCACGCAAGGACTACTGGGAAAGAGGCGAAACCCCTTTTTATTTAGTCTCTTTTTTACTGCATGAAAAGAATTTTCAAAGAAATTTTACCCAAAATGATACACTGGATCGTGGGATCAAATTTATTGCTCAGCATGATTGTAAATTTTTCTACGTGCACTGTAAAATTTGCAAAGCGCGTGGTAAACTTCCGCTGTCACAAGAACCCTGCGTGAAACCAAGGAGGAAAATTTGTACCAGCAACAGCGTGGTAATATTTACGTGAAGTTTCGTTAAAAATTGCCGAATTTATATTGAAACTTGGCTTAACGGTGCGTCATTTTTTACATAAATTTTTTTTAACAGACATAAAATAGTAGCACGGTAAAATTTCACCCGTACCATGCAATTTTTGCATTAATGTTTAGAATATTTAAAAGGACATTCAAATTTAGGAATCATTGCGGGAATATTTTTTGATCTAATCTTTGAAATGTTCTCCTATCCAATTGCTACTCCGATCTCACGTCTGTTTTTGAACAATAATTATTTCCATGTGTTTTACGTATTTCACGAAATTTGGATGACGTAGTTTTTATGTGTGTAGAAAGAGATTTGGCGCTGGTAATTCACGAAATAATTACTACTATACTAACGTCAACGTCCATTGATCACGTATTTATTTTTTTAAATATATTTCTTCAGTTCTTTATCTTGGAAGGCTTATGATCACCGAATCACCTGAATGTAAATTTTTCTAAATTTATCCGGAAAGCCTATTCCAAAGCCGACGACCGCGACTCACAACGACGTTGGACAAATCATCGTGAAATGTAATGTAACAGAACATACACGGAGAGAAAAATACCACAAAAATTACGATGCTCCGCACTACAAATTGTACGCAAATAACATTTTTGGGAGAATTTATCGAAAAAAAAAATAAAGATTCGAATCAGTATCGCAGTATTTAAAATAAACCAATGATTTTTTGTAATACGGTACAAAAAACATAAAAACCATATGATTTCCGAAACAGCACTGTAAAAAGTCCCATTAAACAAGAATTCCTGCTTTTTAACGCGACGTAAACGAAAAACTAATCGTTGCACCGCAACTAAATCTCAGATGGATTAGAAATTTTACCACACTGCAATAAGGCAATTTTTACCGTGCTGTTTGGTATTTTTGGTTCAAACTCCATCTTTTGTTATTGCATGAGACGAACAGGCCAGACCCTGTCGTCTACTTTTATTATTTTTATTCAGTTGTGTAATGTGACATTATATGGTCTTTAATCTTTTACAATTTTTTTTATATTAAAAAGGAAAAAAAAGAATTATTTGGATAGAAAGAAGCAGCAAATTGACTAGTTTTGGAGACTGTTCTCATTCAACTGTAAATTGCCAATTTCAATATAACTTTTCCTACCTTCAGACCGTATCCTGACACCTACATATATTCAATTTGAAATCTTTATGAAGACGGACTAAAAAAAATTAAAACGTTTGATCTAATTGACGATTTATTTATTTAATAAAAAAATAATTTGCTGGTTGATTGGATTATTAATTGATGAATAATCATTAATTCATTATTTTCTTATTATCATAATTATAATAATACTATTATTATGGGGAATAAAACTGAAAAAATGAGTACTAGGGAAATTCATGTTCAGGCAAGTAAAAATTGACAATCGTCCCATGAAATTTTACAGTGCCAGGATATTAATGTTTATCGTACTGACACCATCCGCTTTAATCTCGTTTTTTGATGAAATTCATACGTACTGTATACATTTTTTATTGTGCCTGATGATCGCGTGCACATCATTGGAAAATACGGTAATTTTTGCCGGAATATCTTACAAATATTCTGAAATATTTTTCTCCGTGTAGGGACTATGTTTACCTCGTGATACATTGAAATATTGCGATATTCTATTGCAAGTTCGTCGTCGGCTTAAAAAGAGTAAAATTGCTTTTCCTGGTGATATTTCAATCTTGTTTAACCTGACAGAATTTTGAACGATGAAGATGAAAATCTTTTCTGTTTTGTTGCTACACGGAGAGAATTAAATTTGAAAAATTACCGTGCAGTAACAATAGTGAGGTGATAAACTGAAATTTTTTAGATTATTACTGAACAAAACACAAATTTTCATGTAAATAAAATAAAATTTCTTATTTAAAATAAAAAATTTGATCGGAGTGTCTAGTCAATTTTAATCTCCAGTAAAATATGTAGGACATAAATTTAAAAATTGTGTGATACAAGTGAAATTTTACCGTGTATTTCATTATTTTATATCTTCAAGAAATGTCCTTAAAAAAGTAACGTGCTTGTGACGATTATTTCAATATTTATTTTGAAATATTGCATGAGCATCACGGTGTAATTTTTATCGTGCTGCACGGTAAAAATTTCTCTACATGTGTTTACGCCAGGATGGCGTACTATTTGAAATTTTACGTTTCGCAAATTAAAAAAAACTTATCGCTTACGAATAAATATACGTTTTGCCAATTTGTCCCTACGTTCAAATATATCACGGTAAACATTATTGTTTAATTCTCTCCATGTACAAAATCTACCACTGAAATTCGATATCTTTTTACCAGCAATACGTGTAGGTCAGGTCAGCAATTGAATCGGATTTAACGGCAGAATAACTCTTCTCAAATATTTTTCTTCTGTTATCTTCTTTTAAACTTACTGAAATGTTAAATTGACTGAAAAAAATGAATTCTTTTTTTCAAAATAAGAAAAAAAAATATAAGGAAAAATCTGCCCACGATGAGACAGGTCTCAAAAATTGTATAATTTGTCAAAGTTTTTTTGTGAATTTTTTGAAAAAAATAAAAATGGGCAAACATCCTAAAACCAATGTTTTTTGCTTTAAATTGCTTTAAATTGAGAAAAAATACGGAATACAAATATTAATTATTCTTTCGTATTTTTTTTCTAACAGTACGGTGAAAACCCAACTTTTGTAAAAGAAAAAAGTTCGATTTGGTCGATTTTTGAGAGAGTTACAGTCATTTGAAGAAAAAAACGTCGAATTTTGAAAAAAATCATATCTCACAAGTGCATGGACAAAAAAATCTGAAAAAATCAAGAGAGCTTCTTTCAATGGGTCATACAACATAAAATTTTCAGCCAAATCAAAGAATGGAAGGTCTAACGTAGATCGATTTGGCGTAGAATGCCCCATATATATACATTTTTTTTTATTGTACTATCATTGCCCAGGGTTTTTAGCTTGCCCCCCCCCCCCCCTTCCAATGGCAACCCCCTTTGCGGCTGCAGTCGACTTATCCCCATCTGAATCGCATTTGCTAAGGGCGAAAGGAAACTGCAGAAAACCTTGCCGATACAGTCGGTACCTACTTAATTTCCCCGGGTAGCAATGCGAGCACGCTCAAACACGGCTACCAGAGGCGCTTATACGGTACCTCTTCAGCTGTAATGCAATGAGCCAGCCAGTACACGGCTAGGGGGGCCACCAACCCCGCACGATGAGAACTGACCACGGGAGGCACCCGGAGCAGTAAACCGACCGCTCAGGCATCACAGCGAGGTGTGGACATGATTTTTATTAAGGTGGAGTCCAAACCACTCGGGATTACAGTGAAAACACGTGAAAAAATCTCAATTTTTCATCGGTGTTTTGGCCGGGATTCGAACCCGGGACCGCGGCGTCTGAGCCCGAGCCCTCATCCACTAGACCAACTGCTCTCTTGAATATTATTAATATATTTATTCAGAATACAGTAATCTCTCGCCAACCGCAGGGGTTCCGTTCCAGCAAGTATTTTGCAGATACATGCACTTTCAATATTAAATTTCTCGAAAGTTACTCCGTGTCGTTGAAAAACTACAAAAAAAAGCCCACTCCACGTTTTTTACGAATTGATGTGACTTTTGCTTTTTAAACGCGAGCCGCGGATAAGCGACGCCACGGTTTCCGGATGCGCGGCACATTCCAAAACCTTAGTACTTCGAAATATGCACTGAAAAAAAATTAAAGTACTGCTAACCACGCAATGAGGTTGGACGAATTTCGTTGCGCCAATAGTCATATTACTTTTAATTAATTATCCGGGGGTTGATCCATTGAAAGTCATGTCGTTGAGACAACTACGCCACGATTTTGCCACTAAATTTTAATTTATTTGAGTTCAGTCTATTTCATGTGATACACCCGCAATAAATGGTTACATCGAAAAAAAAAAAAAAACTAAACTTGAGACACAGAATCGATTGAATTTGAAATAATCACACAGAGGTTGAGCTGTATACGGTAATCCAAGTAGTACTGCACGTAGTTCTATTTGGATTCATTAAAATCTTAAACAAAAAATTATCCCGACATAAGATGCGATATTTGGTTGTCAATAACCCAGATAAATACGCATAAAATGAATGATTTTTTACGTATCGCGATGAAACCAATGTGAGCGAATATTTCTTCACATAATATTTTATGGTCGATTACCGGAATTACGTTTACGATCGTTGGTTTCATCTCCTACAATTAATTCAAAAAACAGTAGGCCCTTCGAAGCTCATAGACTGGTTTCAGAACAAGCAAAATCAATTGTATTCCTACTTGGATTCATTTCAATCTGAACAAAAAAATTGTTCAAGAATTATTGAAAAGAAAATTATTGTTACTATTTTTATATTATAAACCAATTATTATTATTTTTAATATTAAAAGTATTTTTATTATTTTTATACTATAAAAAAATATTATTACTATTACTAATTTTTTATACGCAGGCGTCCTCAAGAATCAAATATCGCATCTTATGTTTCAATAATTTTTTTATTAGCGAGATATCTCGCCAAGAGTCTCACAAGAATACCGCATAGGGACGTTTGCAGGACTCTTAGATGAGCGTTCCATAGAATCTCGCCGATACTCTTTTCGATACTTTGCGGAATCCTTTTCGAGAGCCTTGCCGAGACTCTTTTAGAAGTTTTGTCGATAGTTCCGCTGAGACTCTTTCCAAGATTTTTCGAAATTATTTCCGAGCGTCTCGCTGAGACTATTTCCGAGTTTTTTCGAAACTTTTTCGAACATCTCACTGATACTTTCCGAGGAGTCTCGGCAAGACTCTTTCCGGGACTCATCGTATTGAATTTTATTCGATTAATTTTTTTAGTAAATTTCAATTATTATTTTAATTCAATTATTTTATCCTAATTGCGGGTTTTTAATCTAATTTCCATTATTCTTCTCATGTTTTCTTTACGCTTTCTCGAAGAAGGAAAAAAATATCGGATACTTCGGTAATAAATCAATAATCAATAAATAAATAAATGTTATAAAAACAATTTTTTATCAGTTTTATTGCCAATCTTTGGAAATTTTTTCTATTCAATTTTTTTAAAAGTGAAATTCAATAATTTTTTTTTCATACACATAGACAGTATTCCTGATGACACGAAGACAATATTCATGTATGAAGTTAATAAATAAAGCATGGAAAAAAAATTGTTTAGATAAAATATTTTGAGTTTATTATAAAACATTTGTAGTTTTTCACTATACTCATTCCCCAAAAGTCTGTTGAGCAGGAAACTCATATCATTGAAAAAAAAGTCGACGAAAATTGCGGCCAAGTCGGATGAACATTTTATTTTACAGATACGTATCAACAATTGGCAAAAATAGTAAATCTCGACTATACTTTGGAAAAGAGAATCGGAACGTCGCATCGGAAAGAGTCCCGTTGAATTCATGGCGAAATCTTAATTTTTCGTATGAACATGAATTCGTATGAATTTTCATGCACGAACATGCATTTTCATCGAATTTAACAAATTAATGCAAAAGACGACGCGACTTTTTGTCTGCGCGCGGTGTGCAAGCAACGCGATTTTCTCGAGACACAATGTTTGTGATACAATCGGCGTGACCACTGAAAGATTTTTCAATACTATTTATCGTTTATTTTTCTGTAGAGTCATTCTTTTTATACTTTGTGTAGATTTCTTTTTATAAACGATACCTAAAGAAGTCAAACATTTCGTGAAAAGTGCATACTTGATTTCAAAACGTCACAAAGTTCTTATTTTTTTCCCTCGAAATATTCAGCTCGATAGATCATGCCGATAACACTTATTAAAAGAAAATAATAGAAATTCAATTCAATAAATATGGTCTAATGGCATGTTTTATTGGATTTTTTCCACAGATATTGGAAAAAAATTCCTTAAAAACATTAATTTTTTTGAGGGCTAGGCACATTAAAAGGTAGATCGGTGAATTTAAGCCATCCAAGATAAAGGGCTGACAATTTTTGCAGTTACACATAAATACGGGATGAAATGATATTTGCAACTTGAATGCTATTTACGATCTAATTTGGTAGTAATTAATTCGTAAACATCAGCTGTTTCCAGACACTTATCCCTACGAGCATAGAAAAATCGTGTGCACGTCAAGACTTATTGAATTTTTACATTTCGTATTTCCAAGATTTCGTAATAAAAATTTGATCACTGTATTCCGCGAGAATTCTAGAATATAAAAGTACTTGGGTTTTTGGACGTTACCGTTAAAAATCTACTGAAAAATAAAAAAGTATTCGTTGTAAAATGATTGAGCTTTCCACAGGAATGACACGGGAAAGAGCGCGAGAACACTTAGCAACTGTATTCGACGTCTGCTAGCACATGCCTTCAGTCGTAACAGTTTGCCAATTTGACTGTGTTTTTCTTTTATGTTCTCGAATGTTTTTACCGTATTTGATAAATATCGATATAATTAATGGTAAAAGGTAAACTGGCAATATCTCTGCCGTTGCGTAATTCCTTTGCGTAAATACGTTTTACAATCCACTACGCTCGTCAAATTTCATTTATTAAATATTTTTTAAACAATAAAATCATATAAAAATATCCATTCTCCTCTGTTTATATTTCGAAAATAATAAAATCATTATTGCATTTGCAAACTGGCCGTCACCGATCTATCTTAAAGAGGAAAGTCTTTTTAGAGTAGAGTTATTGCACTGTCGAAGAGGCTCTTTGAAAAGGTTCAGTTTTGCCATTGCGTAATAGAATAATCCGATGAATGGACACCCTTCGATGAATCTAATGTTAAAAATGAATTTTTTTCACGATTCGGCACATTGTCTAAAGCCTTTTTTAAACGGTCTCTCATTTTATTTGGCTCGATATAATTTTACCGAGAAGTTGATCGATTCATTTTACTAATTGGTCAGTTTCACTGACATCGTTTTTTAACGATATCGTAGCGGTTTCATGTGGTTAATTGACCGCATATAAAAATTTTTCCTTGAAAAACTACAAATTGACACTATTATGGTGTATAAAATATTTTTTTTTATACGTTCGTAATAAAACGACAGCAATTCTGATCAATGAGATAATATTTAAAGAAGTTACATATTTTTAATCACTCAATCGAGCTACTCGTCGTCAGCTGTTATCAGTCGATGAATTTTTCAAGCGAAGTCTGGCAGCGCTGCATACTCGTACTGTACACAAACCTCTTTAGCCTCTTTTCATAGCGGAACAGTTTTCGTTTATCAATAAGCTTGTGTTCGAGATAACTTAAAATGTTGTGACCTTGGTAAAAAATTCATTTGCACACGTAGGACCGCACGTTTGGTGTCTTCGATAATATTTCTGTTTCAACGTAACCTAATATAGGTTATATTACCGCTGTCACGAATGTGTAACGTTGCCAGCTCACTGTAAGAATTTTTCAGCGCGGGCCGATCGAACGACTAATCGAGTTTATTGAGGTTTTTCCAACTTTAACTCAAAATTTTGCAAGAACTAATTCGGTAACTCGTTTTTTTTATGTTACAATATCAATCTTTGATGATTGATGTATAACTGAGAATGAAAACTTTATGGCCATGTAATATTGAAATATATGCAATATACGATTGGAATAAAATCTGAAGAGTTACGTCATACGACACAGGGTTAAAATACAAATTTTGGAATTCAATTTCTCACTTGAATGATCGGTAAAGTGTTTCCAATTTTTTTCTGAAGAAAATAGTGAGATCAATCGACAACATGTTTCAAATCTGATATATTGTCTAATACTCGACTTTTCGTTACGACCTCCTGAATAGTTTTATTTATTTTATTTTGCGCGATATAATGTTGGCAAATAATTGATCGATTGGCTTTCCTCATTTTTTAAATTCGTTGCGATTTTTTTAAATTTTATTCATTGATTCATTGATTCATACTTTCATTTTTAATGGATTACAGGTAACAATACCTTTTGATCACCGAAGCGCAATTGCCGTCGGGAATTTCTCGAAACATTTATACGACATAGAAACAATCGTCTTTCGTTGGGCATCGAACTGTTTCGCGCCAATTGATTTTGCACTACCATGTGATCTTGTTTGTCTATAACATCGTAAACGCTGTCACCGTGTATCAGCAAGTCCTCCTGAAAAAAGGACCACATTTTTTTCTGGATTTTGGACCTTTCGAAGAAAAAAAAGTTGTCATGTGATTTCTGCGATTACGAGGGGGAAAAAATTACCATGGAGTGACCGAGGTATTCGGCAGCATTCTCCGATATGTACAAGAGTTTGCCCTGTTGGGTCATCATCATGATAAAACCGGACATGGCCTGCAAGAATTATGGATTTTAATAAAAAAAAATCATTTATTCTGAAACTTTTATTACGCAATTGGGGAAACAGATTGGACCTCGTAGTTTATAAATCCGGGAATATTCCCGCCTTTTTTTGCGAGTGTAAAGACGTTACACATACCGAGGATCGATCAATTTTGTATTAAACCCGGTATTTGATTTTTCAATTTTCATTAAAATTTGATTTTGATTAACCTTATTTGTGTTCAATCAAAGTTCGATAATATTTACATCTGTTTCTCCAATACAACAAAAAAGATAAAAAAATTTCATTATCTGTCATTACTCCGCTTACTCGTATCGTAGTTCCAAGTGATGCCGCTTGGACATCGTCCAAAAGTCAATCAATAGTACACCAAGAATGATATTTTGAGTAAGCGAAGTACTGACAATCGATTGGAGCATAAGAAGCTATAATTACTTTTGAAAATCCTATATTAGGCGTTGGTATATTCGTAGAATCCGAAGGATTGCTCTTGAGCGCTGAAACACACGAAAAATCATAATCTCCCAGCTGGTGTTTCAACATTCCCGAAATTCGTGAAGAATGTGCATGCATAAAAAAGAAACCCAGCAAGTAGCAAATTTTTATTTCTCTTTCGAATTTTCGAGATTCACCAACGTTGGTGGTTAAAGTGAGTGCGATCGGGAGATAGAGAGCAGAGTTAGCAAGAGTGAGAGGAGGAGAGAGGGAGAGAGGGAGGGAGGGAGAGAGAGAGGGAGAGAGAGAGAGAGAGGGAGAGAGGTAAAAACGAAAAGGAAAAAGAAGTGAGGGATCATTCTGCATCGATATAAAAGGCTAAAAAAAAAAATCGTGCTCCCCGTACTCTGTGCATTGAACATAAGCCGGTAAGGTTCCTCGCGGGGTTCTCGGGATTTTCTCGAAGAATGCCTCTCTCCGTGTTGTTGGCCCTCCCTGAGAAGAAGATATCTCTTTTTCTCTTTCCCTCTTTATTCGCGTCTCTCTCGCTCTCTCTCTCTCTCTTTTTCTCTTTGGGTCCTATAAAGACGATATACATGCATACAGCTTTAATACGAGAGGGATATGTACCGGCGCAAAGACGGGGGCGTACGAGAGAGAGAGAGAAAGGGATACATATAGAAAAGAAAAAGAAGGAAATGAGGAGCGAGGATGAGAGGATACGAAGAAAAGGGGGTAAGAGGGAGGGGTGCAAAAAGGGGACTAGGAGCGCCCCCCCTTCGAGAAAACACTGTACCTCTCTTTTATGGGATATATACACATACGATTATAGCGGTGGGCCACCACAGTGCTGCCCTCCCCCGCTGTACCAAAGCGCGGTCGCGACGCCAGAGCAGCGAGCGGGAGGGGCGGGAAACAGAGCGGGAAGGATGAGGAGGGGCGGAGGGGGGAGCGAACGTATCGCGTAGGGGGAGTATGGGTTACAGGAGCGTGAGAGTGTTGTTGCAGAGGCCGAGAGGTCAGCGGATCACCCGGAACTCGCGCTTAGACTCTCCGCTCCGCGAGGCAGAGGTTTGCAAACGCTCTTGTGCCTTTTGCCTCTCCCGGCTATCCTCCGTAGTTTGCTTGGCTGCTGGTCTGACGCTGCAACGGACCCGGAGAGATAGAGACCGAAAGAAAGAAAGAACGAGCAAGAGAGAAAGAAAATAACTCTCGAAGGAGAGATATCCTTTTCCCTTTTGCGCTCGTTCGCCTTCTTTCCATACACAACGTTTTCTCGCTGTAGAGCAGTATACGCTTGCCCTTCTCCTCTATATAACCTATATGTGTATATAGTCGCTATAGATATACCCCTGTGGATATTGTGTAGGGTACGTTCAATTACAATGCCAACTTATGCCGGATCCCGATCGAAGAAATCCGCGGGAGCAAAGGTAAGAGAATTCTCGTATAGATACACTATACATACATATAGACGATTTTCGTTTTTCTTCCTCTTTTTGTGTTACTTTATTTTATATATTTTAATGATTTTCGTCGTAAAAATGTTTCGATGCCAAAGAAATATTGCGATATACAATGTGGATGTAATTATTATAGATTTTTCGCTTTATTTTATTTCGATACGATTTTGTGGTAAAGAAAACAGTAACGAGGGAATAAGTAAACGAAAAAGAATTATATGACGGTAAGTTCTGTGTGTTTTGCCAACTTTTGATATATATATGTGTTTTTATATATATACGGGGATATATATATATTATATGTACATTATTGTTTGCGTGTACTAGACGTTGAACTTGTTGAACTCGACAGAGAGCCCCACGATTGCCGGGAGGTCCCCGAGTTTCGAATCTCTCATTCTACCTCGGTCATCTTTTTCTTTCTTTCTCTCGCTCTTTATATTCTCCGTCAAGACCAGCAGTGGAATGCCTGTAATTTCAAAGTACAAGCGAAGAGAGAACGGGCGGGACTGCAGCAGCTCATACCGCGATTCGCTATACAGATATATATTTATAAAGATATGTCTTCCTCTTTCTCTCGAATTCTGTTAGAGGACACAGAACGACGATCGAGATGACGACGATGATTCTCTACTGCGTTCTGCGAGAAACCGAAGGCTCACGCAAATCGAGACAAGATTAGTTTCGTAAATTTATAACATTGCCAGAGCTGATGGCCTCAATGACAAAAAAATTCTTTTAAAAATCCATGGAAATGAACAAGTTTTGCAATTCTAAGGGTTATTAAATTTGAAGTGACATTTGTGATAATCGCCACACAGAAAAAAAAGATCGCTGCATCATTTTTAAAAACCACTAATTGACAAACCGCTATTTTGACATTTCAGGAAATAAAATAATTAGCGATTTACTTGTGTAACTAATGAAAAGCTCTTATGGTTTCGAGAACAAGTAGTAGAAAGAAGAGTACAAAAAAAGAACATCAAACACTCACTGACAAGGTGCTAAAGCCGCGAGGTATACTATTTAGAATGGAGGGTTAAAAAAAAGCGCTAGGAAAAGACAGTACTAGTGTATACAAATACGTAAAAAACAGAACGTGTCTAATGAGGCCCCAGCCAACGAATTACAAAGCTTGCGAATGACACTTCGCCCACTCACATTATATATATGGGGCATTCCATATCAAATTGACCTATCAAATGAGTTTGCATCTGCGATTTCGCTACAATTGGAATATGTTTTAGTGCTTATTGAAAGACATTTCTGTGATTTTTTTCGATTTTTTTCGGCCAATAGCTTCGGAGATATCGATTTTTTGAAAATTTGACGATTTTTTTTTCAAATGCCCATAACTTTTTGAAAAATTCATCAAATTTGGTTTTTTTTTTTTAAATTATTCGTTTTCAAACGTAGTTTATAGAAAAGAAACGAATCAATTTCTTCGCTCCAGTCATCTACAGTTTTTTTTCAATTTTGTGTTGAAATCGCGTTTTTGAAGATGTGTGGGTCCTTCGATTTTTTTTTTTTAATTCTCAAAAAAACTTGACAGAATTTGAAAATTTTTAAGCCTAGTCCCATCGTGGGCCAAGTATTTTTACTATATTTTTTCGATTTTTGAAATTTTTTTTTTTTTTCATTGAAAACAATGAAAAAAAAAAAAATTCACACACATAATTACTTGTTAGGTAATATTTTTATTGTGAATATTTATTCACTCTTTCTGTCGTTTAAACAATTTAGCTACTTTTCCTTGATCGAATGAAATCGCGTTTTTGAGAATGTGTGGCTCCTTCGATTTTTTTTTCATTCTCAAAAAAACTTGACAGAATTTGAAAATTTTCAAGCCTAGTCCCATCGTGGGCCAAGTATTTTTACTATTTTTGAATTTTTTCGTTATATGTCGCATGACAAAAAATTACACTTCGTTCATCAATCAATATTTAAAAATACAGTATTTTTCATTTTTGTTATCATTCTTATAATAAATATTTGGTATTTTGATTTTTAATGCTAACGAACGAATTTTACAGTCGTACTCTTGCTACCTTGCATCTTGCATCACAACAGCGCCGTCAGGCGGCGTGGCAATCGCCTTTTTCGCTACTGGTAAAACCTAACTTTACCTAAAAAAAACTGCTGTGTTTTTCACAACATTATCAACTGGTCTTCGCGCTTTTCGTCTAGCCTGCACGGGTGGCAAAAATATTTATTATTGATTTTGTTGTAGGCAAAATTTTTGTACCATGGAAACTTCGAGAAAATACTTTTCTTGTTGTAATCCATTTCAATTGAAAAATCACAATATCACGAAAGGATTGAGGTTAGCCACAGAAAACATGCAGAAAAAACACAGTTTCCTCCGTTCCGACTATTTGTGTTCGAACTGTAGAAAGCAATTCAATCTTATACATGCAAAAGATTCGACTGACAATGATGCTGGTGATGGTATGGACGTCGACGATGATGATGAGAATCAAGCTATTTCCGAATCTCCCATAAGAGGTAAACCATGAGGTTTTTTTTGTTTTTTTTTTAATCTTTAAATTGTCAAAAAATACCTTATACGGTTTTTTATCATCCGAATTTTCACGTTTCCTCTGTCTTAGAATCACAGCCGATGTCTAGTGAAGAAATTGAATCCCAACCTAGTAGTTCGTCACAAATAAGTTTGGCTTCGCAACTACCCGTTATTAACGATGCGTTGAAAATGTTGAACCAATCGCCAATATTGTCTTACAAAATAGACAATGAAACATACTTAAAAACAAAAATCACCGATACTGCTAGCAGCTTGTCAATCACATTAGGATTGGGGCAAGGTTTTGAAAGCCAATCGGACTCAGACGATTATTTGACAATGATTGAGGCTTTGAAATTGAAGTTTCATGACAAGGATACTAACAAATCTCAAAAAATTCAAATCCTCACTGTGTTACCCCCAAACTGGACCATTTATAAAATGTGTAAAGTAATGGGTTCGACAAAATATTTAGCTAAAGCTGCTAAAAGCCTGAGGGAAAAAAATGGAATATTGTCATTGCGCGATCCAAAGCTAGGTAAAAATAAAAGTTTACTCTTTTTTAATATTATTTTATTATTTGTAATTTTACTCATTCTACAACCCTTTTGATTAGGCTGTCGTTTATCTGAAGATATTAAGTTGAAGGTATCAGAGTTTTATGTTGATGATGAAATGAGCATGATGATGCCTGGTATGAAAGATTTCGTTTCCGTACGAAATGAAAATGGCGAACGTGAGCACATTCAAAAAAGGCTTATTCTTTCAAATCTCAAAGAATTATATCAGCTTTTCAAACTGCGTTATCCGGATTATAAAATTGGCTTTTCAACATTTGCTTCGATGCGTCCAAAGCAATGTGTTCTTGCTGGGCCTGTCGGTACGCATACCGTGTGTGTTTGTTCAATGCACCAGAACATTAAGCTAATGATTATAGGTAAGCATACAAAAATTGGACTTTAACTGTTCATCTTTTTTTTTTTTTTCTTTAAAAAAGTTACTATTATTGTTTTTAATCGATTTCAGGTTGTAACTTGGGCAAATTATCGAAAAACCTTGCGAAACCGTTAGTAGATTATCATGACTGTTTCGAAATCGTTATATGCGAAAATCCTTCGACAAACTGCTATTATGGCGAATGTGCAAATTGTCCGGGAATTGATAAACTCGAAGATGTATTAGTGAATCTGCTTGACAACAACTATGTTGATGATATAACCTACAAGCACTGGGTTGCTCATCCTAGAACGAGTCTTGAAACTTTTACAAAAAGTTCATTTGACTTTGTAGAAGATTTTTGTTCTCAGATGATTAATCTTTTGCCTCATGCTTTCATTGCTAAAGAACAAGCAAAATTTCTAAGATACAAAAAAGAATCATTAGAAGTCGATGATTTTATTGTGATATGTGATTTTGCCGAAAATTACGCATTTGTAATTCAAGATGCAGCGCCTGGATTCCATTGGAACAATAAACAGGCGACTATATTTCCAGTGGTGATATATTTCAAGACAGATGACGAATTATGTCACAGAAGTATAGTAATAATATCTGACTGCACTTCTCATGATGCTGATGCAGTTCACGTATTCATTAAAATTGTTATCGAATACATCAAAACTATATCGAAAAGTGCAAAGAAAATTTGCTACTTTTCAGATGGCGCGCCACAGCAATTCAAGAACATTAAAAATTTTGTGAATCTTTATTACCACGAAAAAGATTTTGGTGTAGATGCTGAATGGCACTTTTTTGCCACAGCACATGGAAAAGGTCCTTGCGATGGCGTTGGCGGCACAATTAAAAGATTAGCATCACGAGCAAGCTTACAATTACCATATGATCGACAGATCACGACACCTCAAGAGCTGTATGAATGGGCTGCACATCCTAACAATTTACCGTCTATTGAAATAAGATATTCATCAAATATTGATTATGAAAAAAACAAAAATACTCTGCAATCTCGATATATTCGAGCAAAACCAGTGACGGGTACTCAAAAATTGCATTGTGTAGTTCCAAATAAAGATGAATCAATTACAGTTAAGCAATTTTCCTTATCCGATCAAGGAAAAGTAGTTAAATTGTTTAAACGACAGAAAGAGTGAATCACAATAAACACAGAATACACAATAAAATTATTACCTAACAAGTACTTGTCATTGTGTGCAAATTTTTTTTTTTTCATTGTTTTCAATGAAAAATTTATTATAGAACTTATGTTTCTTAGAATAGTTGTTAAAGTCCTTTCGGAATGATATTCCTAGAATTTTCAAAAATCTTTCGAGAAAAAAAAAAAAATTTCAATAATCGAAAAAATATAGTAATAATACTTGGCCCACGATGGGACTAGGCTTAAAAATTTTCAAATTCTGTCAAGTTTTTTTGAGAATAAAAAAAAAAAAATCGAAGGACCCACACATCTTCAAAAACGCGATTTCAACACAAAATTGAAAAAAAACTGTAGATGACTGAAGCGAAGAAATTAATTCGTTTCTTTTCTATAAACTACGTTTGAAAACGAATAATTTAAAAAAAAAAAACCAAAATTGATGAATTTTTCAAAAAGTTATGGGCATTTGAAAAAAAAATCGTCAAATTTTCAAAAAATCGATATCTCCGAAGCTATTGGCCGAAAAAAATCGAAAAAAATCACAGAAATGTCTTTCAATATGTACTAAAACATATCCCAATTGTAGCGAAATCGCAGATGCAAACTCATTTGATAGGTCAATTTGGTATAGAATGCCCCATATATTAATACACGAGGCATTCCGCTTGAGTAATGTCTCTTCTCTTCTGAAACTTCATCTACAATTTTTTATAATCCCCGAATTCAGAGCCATTCAAATCCTTTAGTGTCTGTTTACTATCGTAATACATCATAAATCATTAAATAAAAATTTCCAACAATTTAGACAAACTGCGAACTCTCCGGTTCGAACTTTTTCAAGGTTAGCATATAATACACGAAATGATCGTTTATCAGAAAAAGACTATCCACAGAATCCAAAACATTGGTCATCCCGCATCCATGAAATCTAATGCAAAATAAATTTCGATTTTGTGCAATAAATAATTATCAAAAAATACTGTTTCGTCACGGCAAAAATTTGTTCAACTCATGAATTTCTTTCAGATTATTCCGTACATAATAATGTAGTTCAATGAGCGACCGAATATTAGGCTATTGAAGTTTGCATCATTGAAGGGCAATGAGAAATATTTGATAATTCATTAATATCTTAATTTTCGTAATTCTTCGAATAATTTTCTCAGATTTTGTTTTTCAGGCTCCAAAAAACATTGTTCAATTTCCATAGTCTAACACTGCAAATATATGTTGTGCTTTAGCGAACAAAAAAGGAATTTCGTTGCATTTCAACTATGCTAACTTCAACCTGGTCGAATATTAGCATGTTTACTGCTTGACTTTTGGAATATTGCATGTATTTGATAAAAAAATAGGTTGTCCGTGAATATAGGTCGAGTTGAATTAGAATGGTCCATACTCGAGTATAAATGTATATAAACATATACATATATATGTATTTATAATACACCGAGGTGCATTCTGATCTGTGGCATAATTGCTTACTCTTGTGACTCGCTAGGGGCATTTTTCAGGCAGAGAAAGACGGAGAAAGAAAAAAATAAAGTGAGAGAGGATTACTAGCGGCATCACAGGAGTCGAGGGGGCATACCCGCCCACTCGTGCTGATGTGCTGCGCTCGAGTGAAAAAGTGGAGGACGCTTCGCGGTCTCGTGGCAATTCTCGTTCTCTCTCTCTCTCTTTCTGATGTTGGCGCAGGCATACGGGAGCCAGTAGCGTTGATTGAGGAAAAGAAGAAAGAAGAAAGGGGGAAAAAGATAGGAACGAAAAAGAGAAAAAGAGCGGGAAAGGTGGCGACAGTTGTGTTCGCGCGGCAAGTGCTTTAAGCGGAAGGGGTGCAAAGTGCTCACTGTAGATGGCCCACCGAGCTCTTTATCTTTTCCTACATCTGACGGATGCGGCTGTTCCTTTTCCCTCAAATTATTGCGGTATTTACGTGTTAATATGGACATTTCAACAGAAGGAATTGGGTAATCTTACAAACGTAATTATTAAGATTTTCGTTGTTATTAACTTGAGCTTTCCTCTTTGTAACGAAAGTTTGAGGAACAATAAAAGTTCTGTTTCTAGATTAATCAACTTTGTTCCCTATGTCAACGGGCTATTTGTTATTTTTATTTGTAAGTGGATAGAAAGTATAATTACCTTGCTGAAAATAATTGGCTTTACGAAGAAATACACAGACCAATGCCATAAGTTGTAATTGGGATAGTCTCTGTCTCGTGGACGGTGGCAATGGGAGGAGATCACGTAAATTTGCAATTTCGGCGTTTATCAGGTCCCTTCGTAATTTGCTCGCACCTTTCGTTGATTTGCTCGCATCTATCCTTGAAGCACAGGTGAACATTATCACTCGTATTTTATTTGATGGCACTAATTTATTCAACATAATCACGTGACAATAAGAATAATAATAATACAACAAGAAACAACGAAAATCGTCATTGTCGAAAAAATACTTTTCGCGCACTTAAGGTGAAAATATTATTCAAAGAATTAGTTGATTTTCAAATCTTCGCTTATTATTTTCATAACACGATTATTTGTCACACGAAGCACCAAACAACGACGCGGTGTACGCGTCGTTTTTTTTTTGCCGCACGACGTATTCGTTTATTTTTATTTTTCATTTTCCCATCCACGATCGAGCACAACTTACCGATTGAACATATTTTGATGACACCGCGTGGAACATTAGCGATCGATGGCCGAACAGAAAAGAGCTGTGGTTGTACATCCGGGTTGGCAGGTTCTCGCCAAACTGCAGCTGCAATCTAACATCCGGGTCATAACGCGCTGCTAACACTGAACACGTGGATACTCTGTTGGCCGTTTGCAAGAGAGGTCCTCTCCCCCTCCCCTCCCCTACACCCCTCTTTCTCTCTCCTCCTACTTCTTGGGTCTTATCCTTACCTCTTCTCTCCCACTATGTTGTACCGGCGTTTGACCGGCGTTCTCTTGGTTCTCTTTTACTCTTTCTCGAACTCTCTCATCTCTGTGCCCTCTTCTTCTTTTACTTCTTCTTCTTCGTCTTCGTCTTCTTCTTCTTCTTCTTCTTCTTCTTATGGAGACCAAGCGCGTCTTCTTTGCCTCCTTTAGTTATAATTTCTTCTCTCGCTTATCGAATTTAAGGTAGTTCGGTAGAGTTTGGCCGAGTCCAAATGTGGTTCATTTTTCAAATTGGTAAATAGACGATTAAATTACAAAATTGATTTTAAAAATTATTTTCATTGAAAATAAAATTTATCAAATCGCGTAGACTCTTTTAAATCATCTGAATGATGAATAAAATTTAATAAGATCTTGGCCTGACTTATGTAGTAACAGATCCGTGGATCGGTGAGAATGTAAACGTAATCTCGAAAATTTTGCCGCACGATGAATTGATTATGAGCTTCTTCGGGCAATTTTATTAAAGAAAAACAACTGAACCAACGTAAACGTTCACTGGAAGCTCTATATAAACATGCAATGAGTAGAAAAAACTTGGAAATGAAGCAGCTGGTAGCTAACAAAGGCAAAAACGTCTAATTGACGTTTCGTACAGACAGGCATAAATGAGCTGCCATCTTGATTGTCTACTGACTTCCGAGAGAGAGAGAAAAATCCGAGTCCAGCCGATAGAATTCTGCTATGTGTAATTATATTCGCGATTTCTCGATAATTATACGATGAATCCAATTCAATTTCTATTAGAAGATGCTTCACATATCGTAGATTAGAGCAATAAATTTTTTTCGTGGGTTGCACGACAAATTTTTGAGTATTCTCGAACTGAAAGTTCTAACCTATGCTATCGTCTCCGTTTTCCTATAGTCGCAATGTATTTTTAAAAGATAATATCTCAAAAATTACACGGTAAAAAGAGGTTACATTTCACCAATACGTAAAAAAAAATGATCTTTCTACTGCCTTCAAATTCGTCAGTTTCTCTCTCCCTCTATTTTTATACCTATTTATATATAAATCTGTATAGTAAATTTGAATACCTATAACGATATAGGTTTTTCATGCTCCTGAGTTTCTTGCTATTGCGAGTACCGTAAGTACCGTATAACGTCTTTTTCCCTATCTCTCTGTTCGTCTCTTTTTCTCCAGGAGTTTTTTTGATTAACCCTTTCACTCTTGCTCTCCCTTCGTTGCGCTAGTTACTTTTCTTCACATATTCACCTCTATGTCATTTATCTCTTTCTCCGTTTCTCTCTTTTTCTCTCTCTCTCTCTCTCTATTTCTTAGTGTTTTATAATATCAACGAATCACCCACGTGATTTTTCTATCACTAATTCTATTACTATATTTTCACAACTACTATTGCATGTACATACTCCCGCGTTTCTTCAACCTTACCCTTTCACTCGTTACATTCTATTTTTTTCTCTGTCACACACACCGTCTCAGTCTCTTCTCTGCGCTCGACACAGTTGTGCGTCTCTCTCTCTCTCTCTCTCTCGTTCTTTCTAACTCTCTTCATCTACTTTGTTCTCCGTCTTTCTCACTCGGTTTCGACACCGTTTGTCACTCTCTTGCTCAAGCTCCGTCGCCAGAGTCTACAGAATAACCCCCCTCCCTTTCCTCCCCCCCCTGCCACTCGGTCAAATCGAGCTCCCTCGCTTGTCGCGAACCGTTCAGCTCACAACGACGCCTCAACCGATCTTTATAGTATCGCCGCACTAATGCACCGTATCAACTCACAGCTACTCAATTGAGAGGTTGAGCTCGTTAATCGTTGTTTTCTTTGTATCGAACCATCAACATACAATGGAGGCGGAATATTCTTTTATTTTAGGACTTTTATCACCCATACAAGCGTAATCGACATCTTTATGTTTGCTATTAGAAGTTTAATTCTGTTAGATATAGATTTTTTTTATTCGTTGTTACTGAAGTGTTTTTTAAATTGACATTGAACTTTTTGGTTGTAGAAGGTAAAGTGGAAGGGTGGGGGTGGGGGGGGGGGATTAAAAAGCGCAGGACTCTGAGCATTTGGTAATAATTTGACAAAATATTTTCGTTATATATAAATAATACTTACTGAGGAATGTTTTCCACGATGTTATTATTTATTTTTCATTCATGATAATCGGAATAGCTCCTTTTGAATGTTTGTTTAAAAAACTTTATTAATGCTACAATTTACGATTCAACAGGGAGCTCGAACTAGGTGCCGTCAACATTTATTTTTTATAATTTTACTGGGTTTTTGTTTCAATTGATTTTTTTTTGCGCCATTTGATTAAACAAAAGGAACTACAATGCTATAACTCAAAATTTAACAGCAGACCG
This sequence comes from Rhimphoctona megacephalus, assembly GCA_963989365.1. Taxonomy (NCBI): domain Eukaryota; kingdom Metazoa; phylum Arthropoda; class Insecta; order Hymenoptera; family Ichneumonidae; genus Rhimphoctona; species Rhimphoctona megacephalus. The sequence goes on along the minus strand of OZ022422.1, from coordinate 8,256,835 downwards.
CTGCTTGAGCTACAACGACATTGGGAGATGTAGTTGCTTCAACCTTTATATTTTATAATTTTACTGGATTTTCGCTACGATTGGGTTTTTTTATGCGCTATTCGGTCAGAAAGTACAAGCATAAACTTTTAAGAGCCGTATGAGCTTTCACGTGCACTCGTGTAAAAGTTTTGTTACTTTTTTATTTGTACCGGTAAACGAAGAATAAAATATCTTCGGTGTTGTAAAGCTTGAAAAATTCTGTAATGTCTCGATCTCTTCAGCGAAGACAAATAAGTTTCTACGGTGTAGACGAAATGACAGTGACACTTACGTTGCAGGTAAAACTTTGTGTTCCCATTCTACGCAGAGAATATGTAAAGTCGAATCACACGGAGCTCTAGCTAGTATGAAATCATATATACGTATCTTCGTACGTAAATTATATATATTTTGAGATGTACCAGTTTTCACGGCCAAGATTTAGACGTCTGCTCAAATACGGGACTTCTCTACTTGAAATTAATTCGTACATCTTGCCGACCGTGGATTTCCATTGCAGGAATCTGTAACAAGTTAATACCCAAATCAGCTGTCCAATGGCGCTAGTTCTCGGTGCCTGAAATCATTACTATTGTTATTACATTCGAAACCAACCGTGTGGCCGCCATTTATTCCGAGTGCCGGTTTCTTTTTGACTTCGCGAGGCGGCGCGCGTGTAATTTTCCTTTTCCTTCCATGATGGCGGTGAGTGTACGTCTGTATTTTGGAAGATTTCTGACTAAATCCGTCAATATCTCAAGAATCCCGTGTGAACCGATAATTTTAATATCACCTCAGTGAAGACAAGTTTATTCGCTAATATATCGTGACGATCTTTGACGACTTTAACGCGACTTAATGTTTTAATTTCAATCGCGAAATGACAGGTGTAACACGCTCGGCTTACACGCTCGTTGCTCGACCTCAACGTGGACGACTATTTTTCTGACTATAACCTTCCCCGTTTTTTAACACCCGGATATAAAACACGCTTTTTTTTTTTTTTTTTTTTTACTTTTATTGACTGATTTTCACTTTGCAGGACGCAAAGCCGGCCCCCGTTAAAAAAACCGGAAAGAAGTTGGAGAAAAAAGTCAGAAAAGAGCCCAAGGATGCGTCGAAAAATGTTATGCGCGAAGTTCGCATACGAAAATTGTGCCTAAACATTTGCGTCGGTGAATCCGGTGATAGACTGACCAGAGCCGCCAAAGTTTTGGAACAACTGACGGGACAACAACCCGTCTTCTCCAAAGCTCGTTACACCGTCCGTTCCTTCGGTATCAGACGTAACGAAAAAATCGCTGTACATTGCACCGTTCGTGGAGCTAAGGCTGAAGAGATCCTCGAGCGCGGCCTCAAGGTAACCAATTCTCAAAATCCCCAAAATTTTCCGTGCATGCTAACATCTTTTTCATACAATTTTTAATTATTAATTTTACAAGCAGTTTTCAAAGAATTACAGAAATTATCTTTTCGCATAAATTTTTACGTTTGCAAGTAATTCTAATGGGATTTATAAAGCGGTACTGAAATTTGCGTCGTTGGAATGCACAGGAAAACTGTTTTGTCTGTTTGTCAATTTCTTGATTTTTAAGAGTCCAATTATTTTGTGCAGTTTCTGATTTGGGTCCCATAAAATTATTCAAAATTCATGGTCTAATACCGCACATAAATATTATGTTCTAAAAAGAAAGAATTTTGTTGCATTCCAACGATGCAAACTTAAACATTGTTTTATAAGAACATAACAAATCTGTTTGAGCTTGCATCACAAAAAACCCTTTTAATTTTTTTGGGAATCTGATTCTTAGAACCAAAATTTGTGAGAAAACCAATTTTTTTCTACAATTTTCACCTTAAGGCGCTCAGTCGGTCAGTTGGTAAAAATCCTGCTGTACAATTTTCTCTGACACATTTGAGTTTTCAAGAAAAATAGAAGTTACAGTTACAAAAAATTAAAAGTGAAAATAGGAATCTATTTTTCAGTTTTTTCTTGTACTCATGCAACTGATAAAGCGCCTTAAATTCTGGATAAATAGGCTCTTTGATATTCATAGCCCAAAACTACAAATAAATTTTGGGCTACCAAGAGAAAAGATTTTTTGTTGCATTTTCATGATTCTAACTTCAATATTGTAATTTCAAGTACATTTTCCATACCAATCAAACTTGGGGTTTATTTCGGCAATTATCTTTGAAAAACAAATCTTCAAATTTTGTTACCTAGTATAAGTGACTTTAATTTGATTTTATATTGAATTGCATTGTTTCTGAGAATTTCAATGCTTGAATCGATGTTGTATAAATTCTATACAAAATTGTTTTAACCCCACAGGTTCGAGAATACGAATTGAGAAAGGAGAACTTCTCAGGTACCGGAAACTTTGGTTTTGGTATCCAGGAACACATTGACTTGGGCATCAAGTACGATCCTAGCATCGGAATCTACGGTCTTGACTTCTATGTAGTTCTTGGACGACCAGGTTAGTTTATTGAAGATTTTATCCACATAAAATTTGTAAAAAAACTGAATAATGGCACATTAACTGGTATCATAGCGATTGTCGTGAATCGATAATTTCTATAGTTTCAATAGGAATGCATGTGCTAGATAAAAAGCTTCTTATTTGCAACTCTCGCCCACTTCTTTTTACTGGGTGTGTTACTCAATGGAAGCGACAATTGAAACGAAAACGATGAAACTGTAGAAAGAAGTTATCCGTTTTTTTGAAATTAATCATTTTTATCTCTGTCTTTGTTTTAGGTTTCAACGTAGCTCACAGAAGGAGAAAAACCGGTAAGGTTGGCTTTCAGCACAGGCTTACCAAAGAAGATGCTATGAAGTGGTTCCAACAGAAATACGACGGTATCATCCTCGCTGGCAAGAAGTAATTTACTCGTTCTGTATTTTACTATTGACATTACAAAATAAACAACAAAAAAACTACAAACAAAAATTATTCAGTATTTTCAAAATTTCGATGATAATTCTTACTTTATTTCACAAGATTTATAATCGTGCTACATTGCCGTTGAGATTGATTAACAGCAGCAGTAACCACGTACATCGAGAATGAGCCGTGATAAATATTCAAAAACAAAAACTTCACGAGCTTCGAATACAAATTTAATGTGTGCACACAGAAATAAAACTCACGCTTCATTCGCTTTTTCACAATTAATAAAATCACAATGGAATCCATACCTGCTTCGATCATATCAAAGCTTTCTTCGCATAAACATTTTTTTATAAAAAAAGATTCAGCGATGTCAAGTGGGATTTAACAGTATATAAAAAGAGTGTTTTTTCACAAACGAAGGTAAAATCTGAATAATAAAAAAATTGGATATCCCGTACATCGTTTAAATATATTGCATGCTTTCTTCAGTCTCGCCTTAAAATAATTCACGATTTTTCTATTATAAAAATCAGTTTTCAAGCTTTGATTCTCGACTGACTTGTGATTGTACTTCTAAATTTCTCTCGGCAATTAATTGCCAATAAAATTACATTCGACGCTACATTCGCATTGGTGAAGTTATTTTAATGAAAATACAAGAAATAAAATAATCTGCATGGAAGATTTTAAGATTGTTTACAAAAAAGTAATGACTAATGAATTCATACTGAATTTCCAACTTGAAGACTGTTCATTTTCATCCGTAGCTTTGGGATCTTATCGTATGAGCCTTTCAAAATGCGATAATTCCCAAGGGAACTTCATTTACAAAAAGAATTTCGTACTTAACGTATTTTATAAATCGCACCAAAAGTGAAAGTGCGCGATTTATTAAATATTTCGTTATATTTTACATTTTCGCATTACTCTAGTAAGATTAGAATAGTGTCGAACAAAGTCTAAAAAGGCGCGCTTTATTCTCGAATGTTCCGCAAAGGAAAACAAGTTTCACCATACACAAGACTCAAGCGATCGTTAATTTTTTAAAGGCAAGATATTTCCCTCAGTCTCTACAGTATTTTTTTTTTTTCGTCTCACATTCTTTTACCCTATCCGGACGACACGCGTATCACTCACAGGCTTTGATAAGGTTTATACACATTTGCGTATCTTATACAATATATATATATATATGTATAACAATGTACAACGTATAAATAATATATGAATAAGTCTGTGAAGGGGTCCAGGGAGGTTTAATGGTCACTCCATGACATTGAACTCTTCTAAAACGATATATATCACTCTTTGAATAATCCTGTCGCTTGACACTGACGAATAATCAATGTTTCTTTTCGATCGATATTCTTTGTATTATATAATAGGAACTAAAGCGGCAACGCGGATGAACAAGGCGTTTCATCGATTGAACGGGACAGAGGGGGTTGGCTTTGGAAAACGAGGCTCGACGAACCGAATTTTCTTACGTGGATCAAATTTCCTTAAATCTCAATGAGCACGTATATGAATCCCAAAACCTTGATAAATTATCGCGATTCTCTTAAATCTTAATTTTTTATCTAATAATATTGATAAATCTGCCAGCTAGCTGGTAGAGACAGCACACGAAGCTACAAACGTCGCGGTGCTGAGTTTTTTGTTGAAATTCAGAAACAAAAATGGAGTGGAAATTCTGTATGGTGGTAGAACACAAAAAAATGGAATATTTTGGTCGCATTTTTCATTCGGGTTCCATCTTCATTAGGAAGGTACAAATTTTTGAATGAAAAATGTAATTTAACGAATTCGCTTTTTTTTCTTCAGAATAAGGTCAATTGTGTTTGATAAGAAAAAAAGAACTAGAGTGAATTTATTCAAAATATCATTAGAGACAGTTTGACATCAACTGTCTCAGTCAGAGTGTGCATCAAAATTTTAATTTTCCAATTACATATAAATGTTGAATTTTTTAAATCGTTGGATTAAGCGTATTTTGAATGAAAATTCTTAAATGGACTTTTATTGAACTACTGAAAAGATTAGTGTTTACGTGATTTTTTTTTTAATAGTCATGCATGTCGAATGGCATTTTTTCTGTGAATGTGTTCCGTTAAACTCAGCACCCAATTGCTCGACGAAAAAAGGAGGCTAGATGACATTCTCGTGATAAATTGGATGATTTCTTTCTTTCAGGCCTCGTTTAACTTTCAATTATTTTCTGATAGATCCGTAGATTTTGTCAATGTTGAGTTTCTCGTTGTCAGTAAATCCGAGTATACTTTCTATAGCGCTCAAATGACCGTGATGATTTTCCTTGTCCGTGAGAAAATAGTAAATAGCTGATTTGAGAAATTGCAGAGTTATCTCGGGGTCCAATGCGCCTTGACGATTCCGAGATTCCACGATTTTTCGGTACATCGCCTGGTAAGAGAATTAAAAAATCACAAAATTAGAGAACCAAATATTCAACGAAAATAATAACATTATAAAATCTTTTACGAATCCATGGTCACGCACGGCGACATTCATTTTACGAAAAAATCGTGCTTCTGTCTGCAATCTTTACTATATACATTAGTATGCTGAATTCGGATGACAGAAAATAAATAATTAATCTAGAAAATGATGAAACAGACGTAAATAGGCGATGTGCTTTTCGCTTCGATAAAAGCCCGTGCAGTGATGAAACTTACGAGATTAAATGAATAAAAAGAGGCTGTTTCTTCCGAGTGCTCCCCGGACATTGGCCTGTCTAAGATTATAATACAAACACAATAAAATATGTAGAATAAAAACGATCGCTACTACAATATATTGTGCGTGAATAGATCAAAGAAATGTTCAGATGCATGCGAGATTCTTGTTGACACGATAAGCTGTTGAAAAGACAAAAATGGAAGTACAAGATGACTACAAGTCGACGCAATAAACGTGCTTGACGATCTCGTAAGAATGGAATAATAAATATAAAAAAAAATAAAAATGATCGTTATAGGTCAGAAAATTTGATCTCAATTTCGTGCAGCAAGACACGCGTTTTTCTAATGATGCAAAAGGAAGTCATCGTGATTGGCAACGGATAGACGAGGAAGGAAAAATGTCACTTGAAAGGAAATCAAAATATTTAGACAGGTAGAGTACTAAAAAATACAGTCAAACGAGTCGCTGAATTTAGTGATTTTTTTTCGAATTTCATCGATAAATGGTAAATAATGACTCCTTGTAGATTGCGAGCATATTTCTAGCATTAAAAAGCATTGATTATGAAATAGAATTTATAAAAATTCCTTTGATCAGTCAATTAAACGAAAAATAATCGATAACAAGCCATTAATCGGTAATTATAAAATTGGAATAATATTAAGGTAGTAGTCTCGCCAAAACGTCTTCTATAACATTTTTAAAAACTCCGAGAACATATTGAGGATACTATTATATGAATTTCTTGCCAAATTTCAAAACTTTCTCACGATTAATCGAAACTTTTCTGCAGATTTCATGTAGAACATTTTCAATTACAAAGAAGCATGGGACGAAGTTTGTACAAAAAAACTAGGATTTTGACCGTTTAGCTTCAGAGACATAGCGATAGAAAAAAAGAGGTGAATATTAGGAAATATGGAGAACGTTATTTCGAAAACTTTGAACTTTGTATTAAGCATTTTTTCTAATACGTCATAAGTTTTTACATTCCTATAAAATCTAACAACTAACATTATTAGGATATTCCGTAGCTCTATCCAATTTTTCATTCATTGACCGAAAAGTTAATCCTAGCTACACATTATAACTTTTAGTACCTTACTTACTCACTATCGGTCTATTGGACCGACTTTTATTGCTTTATAACATTGTAACAAATGCGTCTATTGAGGTTTAATTGTAGTGAAATCGGAACGCCAGACTCCGAGCAATCCGGAGAAGGAATCAGTAAAAGCGAAAAGTCGATCGATAAAAAGTTATAACGTTTATGAAATGGCGTGTGGTGAAAAAAAGGTGAAAATGTAAGTGTTGCTGTCGGTCCATTGGACCCCGTAGTATGTAGCTAGGGTTAACTTTTGAACATGACTCTGGCAAGACAATTACGTTAAATGTGATTGTTATTTAGAAAAATGTAAATTTTGTGTCAATTATCCATGAATGATTGTAATAACAGGTTCTACTGATTCAACACTCATTGCATGACCTCGCAGCACTGTAACGACCTTTGGGAGGGGGAAAAAAATACAAATACACAGCGACAACGACGAGCACGTTTAAAGATTTCGCGACGTCATCTTGAGGAGGAAATACAGACCTTACGTGTAGCAAGGACCCAGAGAGAAACAGCCTCCTGAGCGCTTAATAAACATTGGCTACGATCGGCTGAAATGTGAAGTTCGGACAAGTAGCTTGTACCCTGTAATGCAAGCGACGACGAAAAAAAAAAAGAAAAAAAAGTGTTACATCGTTAGTATTGGATGGATAAACCTGCGATGGAGGGAGAGATATGGATGAAGAATATTCCCGGATTTGTGTGAGTCGAGCAAAAGGAAATGCTAGGCAGAAAGAGAAAGATTAACGATGTTAAAGCTGGCGACAGACAAAACAAAACACGAGGAGAAAAATTATGAGGTGGGAATGAGAGTTACGTGACGTGAGAAAAGCGAATCAACAAGAGAAACAAAACCGGATGTACTCTAGCGAGTGAGATTTTTATTACTCGCGCTGCGTGTGTCAGTGCGAGTTTCGATTGCCAGTATAGCGAAACGAGGTAAAAATTACGAGTTTTACAGCGAAATAGAATTTCAAAATGTTCGTAGTGTCGTGTTTACCTATTCAAAGAAAACCTAATCAATATTTGAAAATAAATCAAACCAATTTGCAATGAAATTCGGAAAAAATGGTGGATCAGACTCACCTTAACGTTTTCCAGCTCCGCCTGCGTCACGTTCAATTGTTGGAGCACCTCGGCGATCGTGACTTTCGGAGGAGTTTGATTAGCTTGCTCGTAAATCTTGAAGAGCCATCGAGAAAAGAAAATCAAAAGAATGGAGATCAATGAACTGAACAACGAAGCTTTGTTTCCTCGAGACGAAAGAAAAGTGTCAAGAGCCTCGGAACGAAGAAAATAACGAGGGTGTAACGGGAAATTCATGACGAACTCACCTTGTCAGCTTGTTCTATACGAGCTGCCTCCTGGCCCTTTGTGTACATTTTCAGATACATTTGCTTATTTCTCTCCTCCTGTTCTTCAAAAATAGCTTTTTGCTCGGCCAACTGATTCTTCGTACTCTCGAGCTCAGTCTCAAGATCACGGGCTTTAGCCTCAGCAGCATCCATGGACGGACGTATTTCGCAATAGCGAGTATTCAATTCGGATAATTGGTTAAGCAAACTCTCGACTTTATCGTTATGCTTTTCCTTCAACTCGTGAATTTCGTCGATGTGTCTACTCTGCATTTCCGTTATTTTTCTCTCATACAGATCAATCAGTCTTCGACGTTCCTCGTTCGTTTCCTCAGTCTCAACAACGCTCGTACTCGAACGTTTCTTCGTCTTTTTCGGTGTTTCATTTTCCAGCAATGTTTTGCTGCTCGTCGACGAAACTTGTTCGACTCCGTCAACCGATGATCTCTCGTTTCCTGGCGGACCAACCGAATCTTTCGAGTGTACCGACTCGTCGTCAAAATGTCCAGAGTCCGCCAGAGACGCCGGCAATTCACTAGTTGCTCGCTTCTCCGGTGTTGCCGGACTTTGCACGTTCGACGATCCAAAACCACTCTCCTCGGGCAAATCCTTTATCGGAGAATCCGGAGAAAATGGATTCGCCTCTCGTACTGTCAACGCATCGCTACTATCCGTACGGTCGTCCGGACTGTTTAACGATGCTTTGTATAACCTCAACTCCACCACCTCCTTCGTCAGTCTCAATATCTCACGGTCCTTCTCCTCGATCTTTTTTTGTGCCTCGTTCAACAGATTCTACGAAATATATTGAAGTTTATAGATTTGAAAAAATGGCATGAATTTTCCTCAAATATGGATATATAAATCGTCGTGTATGTCACGGTTGAATGAAAAATTATTAGAACTTTTTTGACAAAGGTAGGTTTAAACTCTTTTTGGTAAAAAATGGTAAGAAGTAACAAAATATTTAACTGTTAAATGGCAAAGAATAATAGGATTTAATAATTGTTCGAAACGGTTCTTTAAAACGATTTCAAATTCCAGAAATAATATAGGACGATTAAAAAATTGTTAAACGATGTGCTGATACAAAAAATCATTAAAATAGACCAAAAATTTATTACAATGTTTTAAAAAGGTACTAAATAAAACGTATAGCTCAACTTATATGCCAGAATTGCCTTGTTTGCCTATAAAAGTAGCTACAAAAATGTATATTGAACAAATGAAAAAAAAGAAAGAAAACAAAACTATATTTCGTTTATAACTAATAACGAAGTTAATAAACAATTATAGAACTAAAAAATAAATCTAAAATTTGTTGAAAAGAGTAAAGTGCGTGTTTATGGATTTAAAAAAATCAAGCTAATGAATTTACTTATCACAAAATATTCAGCAATTTTGGGTTGTTTTAAAAGAGTTTTCGTTTACCTGAAATTTTCTAATTTGTCTAGCTGCTCTCTGAGTCGGGGTCAAATACTGTTCACCATCACCGTTGTGATTGGAGCAATGGACGACGTATTTACGTGATTTACCGGACCATGTAGTACCGTTGCGCGCAAAATGTGCGTGATCACATGCGCTCGCAGTGCTGCACGCGCTCCCGTAACTTTTGACACTCTCGACATCACTGTCGTCCACCTGCTGCATCGAGCCCGAGTAGTTGGTGCCTGAGGCCGCGTATCCTGGACGCGGCCTCGCCGGAGTCAGTGATAAACTCTGAAATTAAAATAAAATTACTGGGGAATCCAATAAAGCGGTAACACATCGCGAAAGACAGAGACGTAAATAGGAACTTTTATACGTGGAAGAAAATAAAAATATTAAGTATATCTATAGAAGCAACTCGGACTGTGAGAGAAGACCAACAAAGTCACACAATCCATCGTGACTGTCGCACGTCACGCATCTTGAATGTAAACGAGCATTTGTTCTCGTTTTAATAAAAATATTGCCCATCAATTCAAATTACTAGTGATTCCTTGTATTACTAGAAAATAAGGAGTGCTTCAACCAATCGATCGATACAATATCGTGATACGAAAGGGCAATTAACGAAAACGAACTTTCCGCAATCATAATTACTTTGCAACTGTGATTTATTGCTTCTACTAAGAAATTAATTGCACTTTGATTAATTAAACGTATTTTTGGACCACCTTTATTATCAACACTTTTAATTTCGCCGCTTTTCACTTGAACATCGAAATAACGTTAATCTGAGAAAAAAAAATGTTCAAGGTAAAATAAATAAATAAGAAAACGTTGAGTTGAATCAATAACAAACCGATTATGTAACGTTAGCGTTGTAACGTAAAATTGTAACATTGTACTCACAATTTCGCACTGTGTTATAAAATGAAAAATAATATCACAGCGACCATAAATGAAGAATTTTTGAAATTTAATTTATACTTCGCAGTTCAACGATCGATCGTTCACTGAAAAATTCGTACGAGTTGAATTTTCCAAACCGAGTAAAATCGGTGTTATTAAAAATCCTCAGTGGTACTTCTTCGAAGGTCTACGACCTTCGGAAACGTTGATCCTAAATGGATCGTGGTAAATAGAGTTTCCGTGACAAAATGTCAATCAACTCGTTCCAGTCGGGAGAAAAAATAGTCGAACTCACCGACGGACAACTGCGCGAGTTTCTTTCGCTTTGTGGAAAGAGGCAACGACGTGGGCTCGACATTTGAAGAAGCTAGTGTCGTTGGGACGAATTCCATGAAGACTGGATGAACTTTTTACGATTTAAGGGAACACGAATTTAGCTATTGGCGACAAAAAATATAAATTTCAATAACAAATGCTTTTTTTTTCTGTGTTTTTGGAGGGTTTTTTTGATTTTGAGGCAAATTTAAGGACGGATAAATGTTTGGTCACCGGAGGGTATGAAACTTGCGTAAACACTGAGAGGATTCCCAGCCGTGGGACAAGTTGGATAGTAGATAGTGGAGAAGTGGCTTGATGCACCCCTCTCTTCGTAAAGAGGAATACACCGATGAACAAAGAGAGCGAAAGTGGATGAGAAAAGTATGTGAGAAAGAAAGAGGAAGAGCTCGAGGGAGGAAAGCTGTAGAACTATGAGAATCGCACGGGAGAAACGAATTCTGCGCCGACGCGAAACCACCAGTTTTGCGAAAGGTCAGGGAGCCCACGATTCTCTCTCCCTTTGCTCACACACAATTCGCTCTTTACTAGCTTCCCTCTTATATGACCCTCGAATAATATATTGCCTCTCTTTCTCCCTCTCTCTCTCCCTCATCTCTATTTGAAATGTTTTTCCTGCTGAAGCTGAACTGGCGAAAATCCCACGAGCAAAATTGGAGCAAACGGTTACATTGATCGAAAATTTTCCTCATTCGAACCCCAAAATATTCTTCAAAATGCAATGCCTGATTTTTTCTTTGTGTCGAATGATATTTTTGAAAAATATCGGTTTCTATATCATTCGACAGATTTTATTCAATAAAAATTTTCAAAAATTCGAAATAAATCTCGTAAAAGTACTTTTCAAGCTATGACAGTCGATTAGAATTTTTTTTATGCAGAATAATTTAAAAAAACTAATTACTTGTCTTTGAACCGAGTCACGGAGTAGATTGGAAGAGAGCAATTTCTAAAACGCCTCTTCTTTTCAATAATTTCAATATATAATAATTATTTTTTTTTTATATTAAAAAAAAACGTATGGCAAAAACTGTTCTATTCGAATTCAAACGACGAGAACATTAAATATTCATTAACCCTCGACGAGTAGACTTGTTTTTTTTTTTCTGAACCAGGAGAGGGTCACTGTTCCAAGGAACTTCTGAGGACGATTATAATGATCCTAATTGTCTTGGGAGTAAACGTTTTCCTCAAATTAGAACTCTTAATCTCAAGTTTTGAAGACGCTACTTCTGTTGCAAATTATTTCATATTTTTCGGGAGATATCGAGTGTTTAAAAGCGGAAAATTGAGTCGGATTCCATGGATAAGATTGTCCCAAGTCGAGCCGGTGTACGTTTGAAGGGCAAACGAAACATTTTTGACCTTATATTTTATATTTACGATGCAATTATGATTTTCATAACATTTTAGAGCTCGTCTTCTGCAACAGGTCGATCCTCCCATCTTTATCGATCGTTTGTTTTTTGTATCTCGGTTTTCGTGTACAACCGTATAGCAATACGTAAAATTGATACTTCTCGCATACTTCATTCCCGAGAGACTCGACATTTACGTTCACTGGTCACGCAATCCGTATTCTGTGGGACTAGAACGTTAGCTCCACATGGGAATCATAATTAGAGCTTGCGGAGAACCGTGTGAGGGAATGACGATCCCTCTTCGTGTAAATCGTGTTCAACTTTTGAGATAACGGCCGGGTGTACCGATATTCGTATCGCAAATTACGATTTATCTTTGTGGGGGCCGGACACGTGTCAACGAAAATGTATTATTAGGACGAAAGAAAAAACGTTACAATTTAAATAGAATTTGCGGTTAATATTCTCGAAAAATACAATGCACGTCAATTTAAATGGATTAAAATTCAGATTCCATTTCTTAACTAAAAATAAATTTCATTTTTTTAATGAAATTCTTTTTAGATTCTTAAATCCACATTTCATTTTTCGTTAAACGCGTCTTTGTAGTTATTTTCGCTTTTAAAGCAGTAGGAAAAAATGGAAATGAAGAAAACGTCGAGATCGTAATTGCCTCAAAGAGTCTCCGCGAACTAGGAGTCTTGAAGAAATTAAATTTTTCTGGGATCTCCCTCGCAATGTCTTTTTAATATTCACCAGAAATTAACCGAAAAACTTCTCATGAATCGGAATCCAGCTAAAGTTCTTGTTCTAAAAAAAAAAAAAAAAAATTATATTCTATAAGTATCAACAACAATAAACAAAAAAATTTTCTTCTTTTTTTCTTAACTTTACTATTTTCGGGATATTCCGCACCAAAATTCCCTCGCTTTATGATAATTCTACCAGATCTGGCAAAACTAAATATTGATTCTCTAACAATGGGGTTCAAATCATAGAATTTTGTTGCAGCCAATTCGGACTTTTCGAAATTAATCACGATGTTTTAATTTATTTACAGAAATGAAAAAAGGTCAGAATTAAAAATTCATAAAGAGCGTTAAAAAAGGGATATAAGTGGTACAAAATATGAATAAAAAGCAGAATAAAAACTGGTAAAAAAGTAGCATAAAAAGGTGGATAAAAAATAGAATAAGAAATTGATGGTGGAGAAAAAAGAAAGGAGCTTTTATCGCGAGATGCGACGAAAAGGGAAACTCACGAAGGAACGATGACGATGTGAGTCGATCCCATTCTCCGTGATGACTGAAAATTCCTCGGCAATCTGTTGATGATTATTGGATAACTGTTGATGTTGTTTTATAAGATGACCGTGACGTTGTTGTTGATGATGTTGGTGTAAGATCGAGGATCCGGAGCTGTGGCGTAGATTTGGTATGACGACCCGTTCGCCACGTACGCGCATGCTCGCCGAACGACGCAGGGACGTGGGTGATGGTCTAGGGATGCGCGAATCTCCCGCCGATGAAGTTGACCCCATCGACGTCCCGACGCTCGAGCTAACATTGTTTTCATTTGAACTTGGTGAACCAACTTCGAGCGGCGTACCCGTAAACGTTCTCGGTGAGGCTACGCTCGTTGGCGATGTTGTTGGGGCTCTTGTACCTGAATGCATCGTTGACAATGAGTGAAGACTTCTTTCGCTTCCGTGACGCGCCAAACGATTCGTCCAGCTCATTACTCGAGTCTGAAATTACAATAGAGAGTCAGTATTAAATTGATTATAGCACGTTTTATCCATTCAGTTATTATTTTCCACTGTGCATTATTTCATCGTGCAGTTAAGAAATTTTCAATTATTTCTCACAATTGTACTAGCTCACGTCTTCATTTACTCATGCAATTATTAACCCTAGACTCCTACAATCTATTTTGCCGAACGTAAATCCTACAACTGGGTCGAAAACGACCCCAATATTCTCTTTAAGGAAGTTATATCGATATTTATATGACATCATACGAAAAATACATTATATTTGATTATTCCAAGTTAATGTATTGAAATTTGGCGTGAATCTTCTTGAACAGCATTTAATTATGTGTGAAAAATTTGGAGAGGTTTCACCGCCTGGTAATCGAGATATTCATTGTTGAAAATGACAAGTTTAACATGGGCTCTTATGGAAGCTTTCAAAAAATTGCGAACGTCAACAATAAATATCTGAATTTTGAGACGATGAATCATCGGCATATTCTGCCAGAAGTTTAATACTGTCTTAAGCTTTTTATTTACAAAATTTTATTGTGTAAAGTTGGAAATTAATTTTTACATGAGAAACGATACAACTTCCTTAACATGAAATGTTTCTCGTATGCGATAATAAAGTTTAATTGTACACTCATCTCTTCGTTTTTTTATAGCGAAGATAACGGTGTATGATAAAGTTAAATTTGATGAATAATTAATTATGAAAACTGTATAAAACGAAAAATAGTTTCGAAAAAAAAGAATTTTTTTACTAAAAAAAATCGGGGTCGATTTCAACCCCGTTGTAGGGGGGTCTAGGCTTAATGAACAATTATTACATGCTTATTAGGACACGGTGATGAAGTACTCGATTATTTTGGCACTCATTTTCCATTCGATCATTCTCGTTTCATGAACATTATCATAGCTGTGGAATGGAAAATTATTGCTTACAATTTTTCATTGTAATCATTTATTTAATTAATCGAGCATTAATTACTGTCATAAGCTCATTACGAATTGTTTCTTATTTCTATCCCTTTAATTTATCAGTCGATTAATTATTCAGTTGGCTGAAAAGTAATGAGTGATTAAAAGAAAAAGATTACTATTGTTTTTCTTCAGTTGTTTTTATTCTCTATGAACAATATTTTATCATTGGAAACAGGTCGTTGATAATGGCGGTGATTGTATTGTTTATCTGAATAGAAATGACTAAAGAAAAATAATAATAACTCTTTTTTGCAATCATTTACAACTTTTTAACCAACGAGATTTAATAATAATTGGCCCTAGAATTCTGGTCCCATTCTTTTTTTACCTTCTAACGTATGACCGGGGTCGTTTTCGACTGCATAGCATTTTTCGCCGTAAATTCGTTTTTACAGAGATAAAGGTCAAATGAATCTCTTTGTTTTTTAATAACGAATAGAATGATTTACGATAAATTTAATTTCGTCGAAGGTGAGTTGACGAAAAACTCATTTAAAAACTGAAGAATTCAGAAAATTGTTTTAGAACAAACTCATTTTTTTGACATTCATTTGAGGTCGAAATTGACACCGCCCATGAGTTCTAGGGTT
This sequence comes from Rhimphoctona megacephalus, assembly GCA_963989365.1. Lineage (NCBI taxonomy): Eukaryota > Metazoa > Arthropoda > Insecta > Hymenoptera > Ichneumonidae > Rhimphoctona > Rhimphoctona megacephalus. The sequence continues at coordinate 8,241,381 of OZ022422.1, read as the reverse complement.
CAGATAATTGAACCCTAACTTGAGATCGAATGATTCTCTTTGGTCGCTATTACAGTTAAAATTTTTTTTAAAGGTTTTTTACAACAATCTTCATTTATTTATTCAATTATGAATTATTATTGCATTTTAAACTTAATTCTCGCTATTTTTCAATAAAAGAAAAAAATATTTATAGTTTAAGGTACATTCTATTTTATTCGAAGTATTGTCCTTCAGAAGCTACGACCTTTTCCCATCTTTCACGCAACAAATCGATTCCACACCAATGGAAATCGTTGCTATTTGAGGAGATCCATTCGTCGATCCCTTTTTTTTGATATCTTTACGGAAAAAAATGAACTGCAGTTTTTACTGGGATTTCCATGAAACTCTACAGTTTTCCACATTAGTAGCGCCTTCCGAACGCGTAAACATCAATTTTTCATGAAACTTTAAACAAAATCTGCAAGTTCCTGTGGTGGAAAATACTAATATCGTAAATGACATATTGCATGTCCGGCAAACGAATTTTTACAGTAAACGAACAGTAAAAAGTACACGCTACATTCATCCAGTTTTTGCAGTGTGAAACCGTAAAAAGTACACAAAATAATAAACTGAAATTATCCTCATCAGAATTACCTAAACATAACCATAAAATTGTTTAAAACAAATAAAATAAAAAAAAAAATTTCAATTATAAATACATTTTCAATCATACTTTCTTGCATCCATAACTTCCCACATAAATTTCTGCCGAAAAATTTTCCTCCTACTTACACTGGGATTTGATCTGACCTACTTACCTATCTACGACCTACCGCGCACAGACGCTACCTACTACACCACTTTGTACTTGGTAATTATCGGTAAAAAAAAGTGATACGTACATATCCAATCCTGAATATTATCGGTAAGGTCGATGAATAATTTATGAGGCAAGTCTTTTGAAAGCAAGAAAAATTTGAAATATAAAAAATATCGAATTTTCATATATTACAATGTTTCATGTCCGTAACGCTTGCGTGTAGTTGAAAATTCGCTCCCCCCCCCCCCATGTTTGAGCTATAATAAGCAAATACAGCAGCAGTCTTCAATAAGTATTTCACCTTGAAATTTCCTGGCTCACGTGTTTGGAGAAATGACAGTATACACTGTAAAAATTGAAAGTAACATGGCAAATTTTGCACTACGTTTTCGAATTTTTACTGGACACACTGCAATTTCTAATTTATGTCGACGGTAATTTTCTCAATAGGAAATACACAATTTTTATATTTTCTAATTACATTTTTCATCAATGCTGTTTAACATTTTTTACAATTTTCAATATCAGTAAATAGTATGGTTTGTAGTTTATTTACGTATAGGAATGCGTACTGAATATTTTACTGGGGGTACTGTAAATTTTACGTTTCATACACAGTGGGATTCCTCGTTTTTATTTGTAATTTCTGCTATGTCATTTTTTTTGCTTTGGACATTGAGTTTTTTACAGTTTAGATCAGCATTAATAACTGATCGGAGAGTATTACATTATTTTGTAATGGAAAACACTTTAAAACGAGTAATTTACAGTTTTCAACTGTACATTTTGTTTTAGTTTCAGTAATTTTTAAATATCGACCATTCATTTTTACAAAACATTTTTTTTTCGTGTTCAAAAGATTTGAAATGCTGTGATGACAAATTATTCTAAATCGCTCGAAACAAATGATAATGAGACGGTGCTGTATCCGGTGAATATGGCGGGTGAGGTAAGACTTCTCCAGTTCATGTTCTTTATATACTTTTTTACGGTTTCTGTTACATATGGCCGAGCATTGTCATGGAGCAAAATTAGTTTGTTATGACGTTTGGCGTACTCAGGCCGCTTTTTCCTCAATTCCTGGTTTAGTTTCATTAATAGTTGTTTATAGCGAACAGCTGCGATCGTTTCACCCGGTTTCACCAATTCGTGGTACACCATGGGTGCGTTCGGTTTGGGTGCTTTTAGCGCTTAAAGCTGCTCAAGGCCCAAGGTACGGGGCAAGTTGACTAACTCACAATAGCATCCAAACCACGTAATGTAAACATACGCGCGTTTGTTATTATGTTCATTGTAACCTCTCGCTCATTCATATGTCTCAGTACATCGGAACGACACGTCGTTTAGAAGCAATAAAAGATTTTCGAAAATCCAAGTACCAATGTAAATTTTTTTGTTGATCTTTCCTATCTCTTCCTGCCTCGGACATTTTTCCAATTGTTACAATTGTCCACCATATAAAAGTACAGATATCGAACTATAGTTTTGCGTAATAATTTTTTCCATTTATTATTATAATTCGCGTGTAGGGCGTTTTGTTTCTAAAAAAACGGGGTGGGGTAAGTAGGCCAACATTAGTATGGGCTTGGTTGACACATGTGTAAACTGCAATTCTGATTACGACGATGAAGAAACTAATGAAGAGAATTAAATACTCCTTTTTTCAACAATTATCACCAAAAATAACCTTTCGTTTCATTAATGTAAACATTTGTGTTAATTTTTTGAATTATTAAATAAATAACATTGGTAACCATCCGTTTTTTTTATTCATTCGTAGTGATTATGAAGTAAAATTAATTGCCTTAATTTATTTATTAATTGTAGTAATTATCAGGTAAAAATCGTACTATAGTCAACTTGCCCCATACCTTGAGTCAACTTACCCCGACACTGGGGTTGGTTGACACAAAAACGGATTTTCAAAAAACCAATTGAATAACCCACTTAGTATTTCATAAAAAATCTTAAATAATTATCTGAGATGATGGAAGAATGCTTTTATTCAGAACAACAATTTGTTTTTTGAAATATTGTTTAGTTCCTTTTTTACAAGCAATAGACTAAAAAGTTGGCCAAATAGCCCCGGTCTCCCCTATAGTAATACCGTTCAATGGTAGAGAGCCGCGCTTTGACTACGGAAGCGTCCAAAAGTCGAACGCACCACATAGCTTCTTGATCCCACCAAACACAAAGCATCACTTTTTGAGCATGAATATAGCGTTTTGGCATTGATGGAACTGGTTTACCTGGCAGTACCCATGCTTTTTTTCGTTTGGGATTTTCATAATAAACCCATTTCTCATCGCCAGTCATGATTCGATATAAAAATGACTTCCTTTCGCATTCACAAATCGTTTTTCGCTTTTCGAGTTGTCTCCTGTTTAATTGATGCGGTAACCAATTTCCCGCTTTTTGAACCAGTCCAAGATTATGTAAACGTTTGTTAACAGCCATTTGAGTGACGTTTAATGTATCAGACAATTCTTTAAGGGTCTGACATCGATCTTCATTGAGTAAGGCCTCCAATTCTTCATCTTCAAATTTTGTTGGCTGTCCTGGACGTTCTGTGTTTTTAAGGTCAAAATCGCCACTTTTGAATCGTTTAAACCAATCTCTGCATATTGTCTCAGATAGAGCATATTCACCATAAACTTCTTGAAGCAAGCGATGACCTTCAGCAGCACTTTTTCTTAAATTAAAGCAAAAAAGCAAAGCTTCTAGCATATGCTGTTTCGTTGGTTCAAAACCTGACATTTTCGATATTATGATAAAAGTAGTGTGTACAAGTGAATTCATTCTCGAATACTGAATATTGCAGGTTATATTCAACACTTCAACACAGTATAGTTTTAGTGATGACTCTGAAGTTTGCAACGTTGGAGTCCAACGAAATGATCTAAAAAAACTCCAATAAGTCCAGTAATTCTCCAATTTTGTTCCCTGCCGAATTTGCAATTCGTAGTTTTTCAACCTACACCAATAATTCGTGAAATAAAAAATTGGTGAATTACAAAAATTTTTTTTTTGTTCATTTCGTTGGACTCCAACGTTGCAAACTTCAGCGTCGTTTTTAGTGTTACTTCTATAAAAATAATACTAGTTACCCCATCTCATATAAAACAGCAGGAATTAAGTTTAAAACTCAGTACTTGTTAACTGTTCATAGCGGCACATTTACAAGCCTACCAAAAAAAAAGCCTACCCGTAAGAATCTCTACCGCTCCTTCTCTACCAAAGAAATGTCAACCAACAAAAAAACGCTATCAAAGCCTAAAACTACTAAGATTTGTTCACTACCATGGTCATACTCTACCAATGTAGAATTACTAGCGTAATATAACTATATATTACACTGTTTATAGATATATAGGCTAGTAATTCTTCGTTGGTAGAGTATGACCATGGTAGTGAACAAATCTTGGTAGTTTTAGGCTTGGAAAGTGTTTTTTTGTTGGTTGACATTTCTTTGGTAGAGATCGAGCGGTAGAGATTCTTACGGGTAGGCTTTTTTTTGGTAGGCTTGTAAAGGTATCTTCATAGCTATAACGTATGATTTAAAAATAATTAAATATTAAGTGAACAAGCAATTGTTATAATTCGACGGATTTTTGGTTAACGGGGGGTCATCCCATGTGACAGCTATTATTTTTTCGCTTATTTGGGATTTTTTTTTGATGAACCATTAAAACACAATATCTTTGAATTTTTACCACACATTTATTAACATTTTTACAGTCCCTCAGAATTTCATCAAACAAAAATAACGAGTTGAATCGACTTTACACCGTTCGGAAGACACTCATGTGTTGGTTGACGGCTGCCATGATTCCGGAGGTTTTGCTCATTTGAAATCAAAAAATCAAACGGCATTTTAATTTGTAGACCTGAGACTATCGCTGGAACTAGAGTAAAGTAAAAATATCGAAAATTGAATTTTTAGCACGGTTTTAAAAGTCGAAAAAAACGACGAAACTTGGAACTTAACATTGAAAACCGTGCCAAAAATTCAATTTTCGATATTTTTACATTATTCTAGTTCCAGCTATAGCCTCAGGTCTACAAATTAAAATGCCGTTTGATTTTTTGATTTTAGATGAGCAAAACCTCCGGAATCATGGCAGCCGTCAACCAACACATGAGTGTCTTCCGAACGGTGTAAAGTCGATTCAACTCGTTATTTTTGTTTCATAAAATTCTGAGGGACTGTAAAAATATTAATAAATGTGTGGTAAAAATTCAAAGATATTGTGTTTTAATGGTTCATCAAAAAAAAATTCCCAAAAAAGCCAAAATTAAAAATAGCTGTCACATGGGATGATCTATCAGCCTTACGGTCGGTAAAAATCCTGCTGCACGTTTTTTTTCAGAGAGGCTCGATATTTCAAGAAAAACAAAAGCTACACGTTGTTCTCCTTTTACCAGAATAAGGTGAAACTTTTCTTTTTTTCTAAATATCAAGCGTGTCCAAGAAAATCGTGTATCTACTTATTAGCTATCTCCGTCGCACTCACGCAACTGATAGAACGCCTTAAGGGAGCATATTCGAGTAGACGGCGGAAAAAATAAGTGAATTTTGGGAATTATTATTTCAAAAACTATTTTTCCGCTTTCATCCAAGTTTGTTTTATTCGAAAATATAAATATTGAGGGATATTGACAAATTCTTTTATAAATATATATTAACTGGGAGCGCTGATATTGTGGCCGGCTTAAAACATGTCACGGTTTGCGGTCTCCATGATTGCATGCAGTCGATTGATCTGAAACAAAAATTTCTAAAAGATTCTTAAAATGATATAAAGCCTTTCGCATCGTAGGATTTTTAACAAAAAAATTTTTTTAACAAAATGGCGCCTGATTGAAATTTACATTCATTTTTCAACCTCAGTTTCCGATTTTCAATCAGGCGTCAATTTTTTGAAAAAAAAAATGTTTTTTTTTTCAAAATATCCTACGATGCGAAGGGATTTATATATTACATTTTAAGAATCTTTTCGAAATTTTTGTTTCAGATCAATCGACTGCATGCAATCATGGGGACCGCAGACCGTGACATGTTTTATGCCGGCCACAATATAAGCGCTCCCAGTTGGGCAAGAGTAAGATTTTCGAATGATTAAAACTTCGAACAGCTAAAACTGCGAATTTTTAAATTGAAGAATAGTAGTATATATATAGATTAATTCCACTATAGACTTTATGCTGGAAATAAAAAAAAATGAGAAATTAAAGAGTTCGAAGTACATTTACGTCAAAAACAAAATATAACAGTAGCCCAAATGACGAAGGCTGGAATAGCGATTTTACAAAAGTTCGACTATTACGCATTCGAGTCGTCAAATACTGAAATCGACAATATTATGAATATTCACAATTTCAAATATATTTTAATGAAAGACAAAATATTAATGTGGTCAAAATAGCGAAACATCAGAAAGTCGAACGGTCGCTATTCTGTACTTCTAATTTTTAGTCATTAGAAAAATTCACTTTCGAATTATTCATACTATATATTTTGGTCTCTCAATAAAAGAATTGCTCTCCATTTCGAATTTAGAAAATATACACTTCTTACATTAGAACAACCTATATTATCTGCATTTGAAGTATAGACAGTCTGAATATATATTTTCGAATAAATGCGCGATCAAAGAAAAAATATTAGATCAAATACGCATTCAACTTAACCCTTTCAGTGAGACCGCTACGGTCCCACCCTACAAAAAATCACCTGAGTTCTAATATTGAACCAATTCCACTGAAAGTGGGTATCTAGGGGTTTTTATAGTCGCTGATCACGAATATGAGGTCAGATTTGGAAAATTCAAAATGGTGGATCCGATATAGTCGATTCAACTGGGCAGTTTAACAATAAAAATTTCAATCATATAAAATCCTACTTTACCAGGAATGTTCCTTCAAATATACATTAGTAATAAATATCTTAGTTAATTTGAGATCATTCTGCAACCAAAATAATTTATGACTGCAAAATTAAAAACGGTAGATCAAAGATAGCGCTGCTGAAGAATTAATAAATATTTGGAATTTCACGTCCGCCATATTGGATCCGCCATTTTGAATTTTGAAAATCTAATGCCGGATTCGTAATCAGCGACCCCGAAAACCCCTGAGTACAAAGTTTTAGAAGAATTAATAAGTATTTGGAATTTCACGTCCACCATATTGGATCCGCCATTTTGAATTTTGAAAATCTAATGCCGGATTCGTAATCAGCGACACCAAAAACCTTTGGTTACCAATTTTTATGAAAATTGATGCAGATGAAAAATGCATGACTGAAAGGGTTAATATACTATCGAAAATATAAACTTCAAATTTCTTATTTTTCGTTAATCGAATGTTATGAATACTACAATTTCGAAATATTAACCGTTCTACAATTTGGTTATTCTACATATTAACCCCCACCCACCCAGTTAATATATATTTATAAAAAAATTTGTCAATATCCCTCAATGTTTATACTTTCAAATAAAACAAACTTGGATGAAATCGAACAAATCGTTTTTGCGATAATAATTCCCAAAGTTCACCTATTTTTTCCGTCGTCTACACGAATGTGCCCCCTTAAGGCAATAACTTTTTTAATTAGTAAATCAGAAACCGAAAAAGTTGACGATTGATTCGCAAATTATTCAAATTTTATTATATTCTGTTCTTAGATCGACTGAAATTGGATGTAATCTCATTAATCAATACAAAACAAACCTCGTAATGTAGCAATTAGATAATCAATTATGGTTATGTGATTGCAAAGGTACGAGTCTTTAATAAGTATTGAAATTACTCAATTCCTAAGTGAGTAATATACCGGTGATAAGAACTCGCATTTCAACCATTCGAGCTTTGCTTGCATGGAGCATACGAGTTGAGAATGAAAAATGCTTTTTGCAATTCTATTGCGGTAATTAGAAATTCTTGCGTAACTGGACTCGAATCCGGTAACGAGTTTCGTCCGGGCAATCGGTTAATTTAACATCGCGAGCTGAATTTTAAAAGACATTTTATTACGTACTATTCATAACCGCTATGTCTCGTATGTCAAATGTACTTGAGAATTTTCATAGTGAGGACATTATCAATTGAATCGGATGATTGATATTCAAGGCCACTTATAATCGCAGCGTGTCATTAATTAAAAAAGTAATCTCCATGATTTTATCAATTCGAGAAATGTGTTGCGTTTTAAAAAATTTTTAAATGAAGAAATTTAAATTTTCACCGACAAAAAAAGTTATCGTGTATTTTTATTCGGTGTTAAAAAAAACACAATTTTTTTTTTCAATTCGGCCTTTATAAAATGTCTAAAGTGATCTGTAAATTGAATTCATGTCTATAATCATGATCGGTGATATTACGAAAGTTGCAAACGCCTTTGGAACGCAGAAAAACGGCTGTGGCATGTTTTCATCGTGATACCATCTATGATATACTTTCGACTGTTTTATATAGTTATACAGCCGCGGTTTATACGCGTGATAGTATAACACAAGTTCGTTGCTCTTGGCAAACGTTCCTTAACTTCCGCTTTTCTGGATAATGGTCGAGATATAACGGAAGCAAATTCACGTCCCGTTATACTGCAAATGAAACTATCGTTTAAGAAATCTACGCATATTTTCCTATCCATGTTTTTTTTTTCATTCGTTAAAAATTATCCTCGTTAAAATTACAAACTCAATTTATATATTAGTAATGGGAATTAATTTCCATCCTTATTTACGTACGTTCGAACATGAGACAGGATGAAAATTAATTTCCATTATTAATATTTACCGGGTTACGTGAGAATTTAATTTGACTTCATTTCTTTTTTATTTACAAAAAAGTCCTATCGATAATGTACAATCGATATGACTTGATAACGAAAAGATAAGCGAGTCTCAAAACATTTCTATCTTCCTCTACGCGACGATTTACACTCATCCGGTTTCGTTTATTTTGTCAATTTTTATCATTCACTCGGATCTCCGACCAATTTTCATATTTTATAAATTAATCTTTTTCTCTTTCTCACACTATTTACGACATCCAAATTTCAAATTATACAATTCAACAAAATTTAACAAGTTATTCGTTTTTCTCAGCAGCATAACTATTTCTTGAATAAATAAAAGAAAATATTGTTATCAAAAAATTTGATTGCTAAAATTCGCATTGATAATGTTTTTTTTCTTCGTCTAAAACCTTGAATTTACAGATCGAAATGTTTCGGCATAGGGTCGAGGGCGGACATCGATTGGCATAGAGTGCGCACATGGTCGAACCTAGGTCAGTCCTCTGATCGTTATTTGCAGGCAGCTTTCCTGCCGATGTTTGAGAACGTGAATAACAATGGATCGATGGATTTGTATTCTCTCGGCTTGGTAGGTAAAAGAAAAAAAAAGAAAAAAAAACGTTCATACTGCAATGCAGTTTCCTGCACTTTTTATTTGACGTTGAGAAAAATATATTGACGAAATGACTTGGAGAGGGGGAAGGGGAGAAAGTAGCAAGGCAGCAAAAAAGTTTTCATCACAGAATACAGAATCAATACAATCACCGAGGACGCTTTGTATCTAATTATTTTATTTTCTCGTTATAATCAATAATATCAACGAGAAAAAAAATCATATTTTATGCATATTTCTAATTATTATTATATTTTTTAAACACTCAACTATTTCGACTATATTTTAAATCGTTAAAAATGCAGGTATTTCTTAAATATCTTAGAAACTGGATTTTCGTTCGAATTATATTTTCATCAATATTACTTTGTTGTAGTTTTGACAGATAAACGAGCGAGAGTGAAAGTGAATGTATTTTTGTTTTTTACCAACGTATATTTGCATAACAATCTGAGAACGAGGAATTCACGCTGCCGCAATCGTGCTTATTCGTATTCTCTTATTAAATCTAATTAAAACGTTCACCCTCCGTTTTACATAGAAGTAACATTATCACAGCCAAGAAAAAGAGAAAGAGAGAGTTGTTCTATCCGGGAATGAAGAAGAAATCGATTGGGTTGTATTACCCGCGTTCTATTTTCAGAATTGTCCGACCACCTCGTAAGGACGTGTTTTTATATGAATGCATCGTGCATCATCAATGTGCCATTTATATTAAGCTCGTCTTTATATATTCCAATCGGAGCTCGAGAAATTGTTAACTTTCAACTCTCCGTTCTCGAATTGTCAGGTATAAATCAAGATACAAACTTCAAAACACAGAATTTTTAATGCTTTTGTTATTATTTATCGCCTTCTCAGTTTTCACTGATAACAATTTTTTCAAAATCTTCGCTCGAATATTTTCCAGGAAGTTATTCAAGTTTCAGAGGATTTTTGTTTCATGTTTTTTTCCACGATTGTAGGAAATAAAAACAAAGTCGTAATGTCGTATTTCTATATTTAACGCTGAGTAAAAGGCGATAAATCTGATCGGTCATTTTTAATTTTTATTTTACATTACACAAGAAATAACGTAAGATCGAAAATGGGATTGGATCGGTATACGAAAATGTGAGAACGAATATCGAAAGATTTTTGTAAATAATAACACCGAATGATAGCGACGTTATTTATACTCGATAACTGAATTTTTTGTACGATGACGAGCAAACGTCATCAGTAAAAATAAGTCTGGATGTAGGAGAGACGAGAATCAAAAGTAAAAAGTGTTGACTGGCTGTCAAGTGATTTGCCACGCGGCCTTTATCGTGCTCGAATAGATACAAAGCTACTACAAAAGCTGGTTGTATATATACGTGAGTAAATGACTTGTAAATTGTGAAAGGATTTGAAGGGCTCTTGAGACTTGCTTACCTAGGACAGCAGCACGTGACAGTGATTTTTTCGGCAATCATCGAACATTTAATCATTTGACTTCCTGATTTTCTTTATTATTATTTTAATACATTATTAGCTGGCGTCTCCGCTGAGACCCTTTTCGTGCTTGACACTATTGAAAATCTTTAGAATCAATCGATGCGGAAACATACGTGAAATATAAAAATTAGAACGATGATCCGTACACGCAGTACGTCAGCAACATATCGTGAGAAACGCACGAAAACGCGACTGCCACAAACTCTTTTACATCCAGCCAGCGCGGGGCGAGCGGCGTAACTGGCAACAAAAAAAATATATGTATAGAAAAGAACTACGTTACGAGGTTTCGTAACGCTTCCGATCCTAAAGTCTCGTGACCACGCTCGTGGCTTTTCTGTTACCAAAACCAACCACTACCGACACCTATCGGATAATGCAAGACATTTTTTCCAGTCAAACCTTTCGTGCCCATCTGAGGGCCTAATCGCAGAAAACTTTGGTACCACACTTTAAATATGATGAATATCATATTTTACTGTTATTAGACGGTATACAGTTATTGAAAAATAATTTGGCAAATCGCATGAATAAAAGAAATTCGATGAAAACGGTGTGCGTGGGAAAAATTGATCATGAACTTTATAAATTTGCCAAAATTCGAAAAAATGTAAATAATTATAATGAATTTCTTTTGGAATTGAGTCCGATTCAAAAAGAAAATCAAATTATAATTATTTACATTGTTTACTTTGACTAAAAAATCTCTGTAACATCACCCTGGGATTTCCAAACATCGAATTTTTGTGGAAATGAACATACTTGTTTGCCCAGCAGAAAATGATTTTTATTTTTATTTTTGATTATTTGCCCATTTTAAATATAAATTCATGAACTCTATGCAACAAAATTTATTACCATGTACATGTAAATAAAAAATTACAAATCCATAAATACAAAAATATAAGCACTATCATTTTACATTGCTAATAGTGTTGTGTTGCATTTATTGCTGTTTTGCATTTCTGAGCTTGTGAATCAAATCCAACAATTCATTTCTCTTGGTTCTGACGAGACTTCTGACACCGTCGAATTTGCATCTTCTAATTTCATGAACTTGGCCTATTTGTTCGAGGATAACACCGGCGAAGCAAAGAGCAAAAAGGCCGCAATCATATCCGTTGTCCTGCTGAGGACAATTAGGCATTTCAACAAAGTTTTTATTGCTGGAACCCAAAAAATAGTCCATTATTTTGTTGGTAAATTGAAGAGCAATTTTTCTGTTAACCCCTTTGCACGAATCCAAATGGAACGAGGTTTCTTCTTTTTTGGAAAATACGAGCAAACTCCAGTGCGAACCACCAGCAGCGTCTCTGCTTTCGCAGTCATTCAGAGGAAATAAAACGTAATTGCATTCCTTGGCATTAAGAGGCTCAAGAAAAGCTGCATAATCTCGAGGTTCCGTAAGTTTGAGAAGTTGCGTTAATTCTGGGCTGATAAACAGAATTTCCCTTTTCTCTTCTCGTGAATCATCGTGTTTATGCTGCAGATATTCGAAATAAAAACCGATCAAAGCGTCGTTCAGCCAGTGAGATCCTCTCAACAAATCTACATCGTGTTTTCTCAACAAACAATCGTAGTAGCTTAACTCCACTTTATCTTCCATTCTATTTTTCTTTCGATAACACTCGAGTGACGAATAATAGCAATTTCAGAAACAAAACGTTTCCGAACGCTAATCAAACTTGACTGAAATTTGTATACACTATTTTGACGTAAACCACATTATTGTTGAAGTTTTGTTTATTAATTTTTCAAACGTTAACCTCTGTTTTCGTTTTGTTGGATATATAACCAACGCCATTTTATGCAAGTGTTAAATGCAAGTACTAGTTTTTAGCTCGCAAACTTTTTGCAAAAGCCGCTGGAGCGCTCCGGAACAGTTCCAAATATTTTCCCGCGTAATCAGGGATAAAATCATAATGGCGGCGAAAACGATGCCAAGTCGGTTCTTCCGTACTTCCGCTGCTGCTTTTTCTGTGTAGAATTGCATCAAATGGACACTGCTATAAAAAGAGATAAAATTGGGAAAGAATAATTGCGAATTTCGAGAGAATAAAAAATCAGAAACTGAATATTGATGTCAAAAGCTTGCTTAAATACTGTGCATTTCTTTAACCTATACAGGAAGAAAGTATTTGCCGATGAAAAGGATGGACCGGCATTTTGGAGTTGGACGTTTTCGATGCAAGAACTAATTCGCAGCACACAAAGGTACGTTTTCTTTTTTGCTATTGCATTATTATTTGTAAAATAGTGAGCAAAAATCGTTTTCCAAATCAAAATAACAAACTCGGATTCGAACGAGACAAATTATCGATCGTTAACAATTTTTTTCCACAGTAGGAAAAATAATCCTCATTTGTATTGTTTTTTTTTCAATTCGATTATAATTAGCCAATGATTATTTAGTAAAAGGTTTGAGACTTGTTAACGAATTTGCTTTCAAAAGCTAGATGGAAGTCGTTTTTTTCAAAATCGTCTTACTCAGGTTTGGCGTTTGAGTTAGCGTGCAATCCTATTTTCCTGCGATACATTAAAAAATGCTCTTACATAGAAAGAAAAGGAAACGGCATATCTTGAATAAGGGTTTCCGTCTTGTGAGAGCAAACACAATTCAAACAATTCTTTTTCAGAATTGTTGAATAATTAAAATCTATTACGGCAACTTCCACAAGTTTCGGATAGCAAGATTTGCAAGTTACATGATGTCAAATTGAATATGAGGCTATATTAAAAAAAAAAAAAAATTAAGTAGATCAACAGTTATTTTTTACTCATTGGAATTTTTTAATTCTCAGTGTATATCTTCATCAATGTTCCCGAGATTGGGAGTGACAAGAAAACGTTTAGTTTATCGTTTATCGATAACATTTACAATCAGGACACAAAAACATATGTAAGCACTCATATCTGGTAAAAAATTAAAATTAAAATAACTAGGAAAACGATTTTGCAAAAATATCTGAATATAGCAAAATTTGTATTAAGATGAACGACTATAACTTTGTTAAAGTATATAATTTCTTTGAGACATTGTAAAATGGGTAAAATAAATCAATTTCATGCTAAGATATCCCGTGCTCAATGAAACAATAGTCGTTTACCTTGTTTTTGAATTTTCAGAACTTTTAAAAATGGTCATTTGCAACTGTTGAAAAGTTGTCCAACAGTTATCCAAAGTATGTTTAATAATTTTGTCTAATTAATGCCAAAAGGCATTTATTAGTTAACGGTTGTCTTGAAGACAATTTTCAGATGTCTGATCACTTTTACATGCTTTTTGAGTGGAAATTAGATGTTTTAGGTAAATTTTGGACAAATTGTTGAAAATAGCTACTTGAGTAATTTTTTTTTGCAAATTTTGTCTTGGGTTCTAAAATGGAGTAAAAAAAAGAGTTGAGAGTTGAGTTCAGTAGAGAATTTTTGTGCCCACTATTTGAATCAAAATTTATGCCATGTTGTAAATTGCAACATTGTGATGAATCGAATAATAGAAATAAGTTGCAGGGATTATTAAGTGCGAATTAATGTCGCAATTATGTATGATTTTAGGCTGAAATTTTCGCGGAGAGAAATGGAGAAACAGAAAAAGGCAGAACTCTCAATATGAAACTTGAGAATTGGAAATGACGACTGATTTTCATTGACGGCTTATTATAAAAGTCAATTTATTTTTCATTATCTGATAGTTTTTTTTTTTTTTACAGAAATGTAATAACCAAAAACTCACGAGTGTCAGCGAATATTTACAACTCGTGAGAACAGATCGAGTTATGAACCCGAGCTCAAACATCGAAGTATCGAAGAATTCAACAATTAATACGCACAATTTTAGTCACGAGAATACACCATGCACACTCACATCCAAAATTCACACTTTGTAAAAATATTCCATTGGTCTACACTTTCGTACTTCACGTATTCGAAAAATTTGTATATATTTTTATTTATTTAAATAAAACAAAGTTCATCCATGGAATCCAACGAGCGTGATTTGCCCGCGGGTCATTTTGTATCCTTGTCGTAATAGGAAAAAGAAGAAAAAAGTATTTAGTATTTATACGATTTATCATGTAATTATTCGCTGCTACTATCGATAGTAAAACTGCAATATTCGTGAAATCGTTTAATAGTAATATCCCTCGATGCTCTCGCGAGCCTCGAATTTTCGTTTTTCACAATTTCCGCGGACGTATCCATACTTCGCGATTTTTACGAGTTAAAATATATTTACAACTCGAAACTTTCAATACCGATACACAATTGTCATAAACACGTTGGCAACGGAAAACTCGTGCCCCGTATAAAAATTCTCTATTCATACATTTACAAGAAAGTTTTTCACCTCCGCGATTCTCACTAATACGGCGGCGGTTGATGCTGATAAGAATGCTGGGGTGGTTGATTAAGATGTCTTTGAAGATGAGCGACCAGTTGTGGCGTAGGTTGTTGACCTCCTGTTCCAGCTTGTTGCTGTTGTTGCTGAGCTTGTTGAGCTTGCTGTTGCACCTGTTGCTGCTGTGCTTGCTGTTGCATGGCGAGCATTTGTTGTCGCATACGTTGTTGATTAATCGCTTGCTGAAAAATAATTAACAATTGGATTTAATATTTGCAATATTTCGTAATAATTTGAAGTCCGAACAAAATGATATATTTAAAAAAATTTTTAATTATAACTCATAGAGTCAAAGTTGCCTGATATACTATAGCGTAATATTTCATAATATGGAGGCTGTAAAAATAAACAGCATTGGTGTCACGTAGTCATTAGAGACAAAATCTTCTAACGTCTGTCTGCTCGGCAGAGAATTTTTTTTTGGTGCCTATTAATTGTTATTGCGACATTGATTGAAAACTATTAGTACACTACTTTCGAAGTTTGTGGCAAGTGTCTAAGGTCGTCCTCTTTATTTTCGCATTCACATATTCAGTCGTAAAGTTTACTTAAGATTTGAGCAATTGTATATTATTTAAGGATTTACGAAAAATTAAACATTCCATTACGCGAAAACCGTTGAATGTCTTTAATATGAGATATGATGTATCTAATGCTTGTGAAAAAAAATTCAACGAAAAGGCATCCAAAATAAAAAATAAAGATATTAACGCAAATAGGATTTACAACAAAATATTATTAAAAAAAAAGAAAAAAAAATTGAGTGGAAATGATATTTGACGGTCCGGTATGCGATGGTATGATATAAAACATGGAATTTAAAATAAATTCAGAATAGGATTTGGCGTCCCGAAAAAACTGTCTCGCGAAAGGCACCTTTACCCTATAAACCTGATCAAAAGCCACTAAACCTGCGTTAGTAAACGTTTGAAAAACAACGGTCTGAGGAAAGCCAACAAATCCTTTGCAACAAATTTCCCTAATTTACTTAAGGGTATGAATCACTCCACGCGCTTTGAATTTTCGAAAGTGACATTTTTCCACACCATTCGTCCCCGATTGGAATAATAAAGTATCAGCCCATGCAGAAAAATGGCAAAAATGGGCTGAAACTTTTTTATTCCGATCGGACAAACGATGTGAAAAAATGTTCACTTCGAAATTTGCAACTTTATTTCGCACTCATGCGACTGATCCATAGCGCCCTTAAGGCGCTCTATCAGTTGCGTGAGTGCGAGAGAGACAGCTGAAAAGCAGATTCATATTTTACCCAGAGATGCTTGATATTTGAAAAAAAAAAAAAAAAAAAAAAAAGTTGCACCTTATTCTCTGATGAAAAGAGAACAACGTGTAACTTTTCTTTTTCTCGAAAACTGAACTGTGCAACAGGATTTTGACCGACCGAACGACTGCTAGATCGTCTTAAGTAGATTTAGTAGTTTTCGTTCCAACCGCCCTCAATAATTTCTTGAATATAATGATAAATAAATTCAATGTGCAACTTGTGAGTACGAATAAAAAGGAGAGAAGTTAATGAACATACTTGTTGAAATTGTTGATTAGGTTGTAATCCAACATTAGCAGCCCCGACATTACCAACGCCAACAGCACCGGGTTTTCCACCGGTTTGTCTATAAGGTGGTGCCGGTTGATTTTGAACACCACCGCCCATGGGGCCCATGGTGTTCATGGTAACGTTAGGTGCTTGAAGATAGGGAGGTCTGGCAGCCCCCGGCTGCATTCGTTGTTGTTGCATGTAATCTTGTCCTCTTTGAGTGCTCATCATTTGTTGTTGATTTTGGAACATGATGCTCTGTTGTTGGGGAGTCATCATGCTGGCTTGTTGTTGTTGAACGGCTTGTGCCTGTTGCTGCTGTTGTTGTTGTAAAATTTGTTGTTGCTGAGCAGCTTGAACTTGCTGTTGATTCTGTTGTTGCTGCTGCTGCTGGACTTGTTGCTGTTGTTGTTGGACTTGTTGTTGCTGTTGTTGGACTTGTTGTTGTTGTTGAGCAGCTTGTTGCTGTTGCGGTATCATTTGTTGTCCACCATAACCAGCGTAATTTTGGTTCATTCCTTGCTGCATACCCGGATACATCGTTTGTTGTTGTTGCTGAGGCGGGAACATTCCTTGCGTCGGACTTATGCCCGGAGCACCATGAGCCTGCGATCTCAATTGCTGGCGGATAAATTGCCTCTGCATTCCTGGGAAAGCTCCCGGTCCTGCGACCGGTGGAGCGTTTGGTTGTTGCTGGTTCCCGATAAATTGATTAGTCGGCACTCTCATACGAAGCATATTCGACAAAGCTTGCTTCGATTGATTGTTCATGCCAGGACGCTCGTAACGCGGACCACCGACTGGCGTGGGTGGCAATTGTTGACCATAACCGTATTGCTGGGGCGGAGTGTGTCCCTGTTGATTCGGATACCATTGTTGTTGCGGCTGCGGAGCTTGACCGGCAAATAATCCAGCCTGTTGAGCAACCTGTGCTTGCGGCTGTTGCTGTTGTGCTTGTTGCTGCGGTGCCTGCTGTGAGATTTGTTGCGGTTGGGGCTGTTGTTGCGGCGTACCGTATGAAAGCTGTTGCATCGGTGCTGGCGTCTGTTGCTGTGGAAAATACATTGCAAACTTGTCAAGACATTTTTCGTATGAAATTAAAGTTTCAATCATTGAGATACAACAAAAATTCTTATTATTTTGTGGTTTCCTAATTTTTTAAACTGCCAACATATTTTTGCATCTAGCAAAAGTGGGCGCGATTTCGTAGCGTTAATCTACACCACCTAAATTATGGATAATATTGAAAAAAAAATTGCCACATTCCAACGAATAAAACTTGACCATCATTTTTGATAGATATCGATTGCAAGGATAGATAAAGTGACTTTTTGTATTTTACCGGAATTGGTTGTGGAACGGGTACCGTTGGAGTTACGGCGTTTTTATTCTTCCTGTGCCGTCGCGGTTTCATAGCTTTGCCCTTTCCAGTAGTCGTTGTTCCTGCGGTTCCTGTTACACTTCCACTAACACTACGACTCGGCGAATCAATGCTCATCGGTGTATCAGCTTTACCCGGTTCCGATTCCTTCTTGTCAGGCTCGAGATCCTCGGGCGGGAGAGGCGGAGGATCGAGATAATGGTTCGCCGGTCTGATCTGACTGTGAGTGTGATAGCGAAGAAGTTTCTGGGCGTTTTGGTACGTCAGCGGTTTGCGCTCGATTTTCACTGCCCGAAACCAGGCCCAGGATAGAGGAGCCGGATTTTTATGACCTTCGAGTAATTCCCACGCAGAAACCCTCTGAGAATCGCAAACTTGTAACCCCTAAAACAATTATACTCGATAAAAATGAGTTTTTTTGTGGTGTTTAAGGCCGAGGCGCACACCGACCGAGCCGCCGACTAGTCGGAATTCGAAATTTACAGCTATCTCTCTCGTACTCATCGCGTCTTGGCCGACGTGTGCCTTGGCCTTAAACGAATAATCGGACCTCATAATTTCTCACCTGTTTCTTGTCGATGCTATCGAAACCGGCGATCTTATTGCCTTTTGTATCTGTCAGCGATCCAACCGGTTCACAGGCAATCACTTCCATCGTAAGTTTTGGCAAAGGTAATAATTGTCTCACGAATTGTATGCTCTGTGAATTTCTATCGCCCAATTCCTTCTTCAATTTCTTCATTAAATTCTGATAGTGCTTTTTATTCTCATCCTTTTCAGATTGTGAGTCCGATACGAGAGTGGAATGTATGAGTGTAGCGAGCATATCGATAACCGTGGTGAAGAGTTCGGAATTATTGTTGAGATCGATAACACCGTAACTCACAAGTTGGACGAGCAAAATCGCCCAATCAGTCGTGACGGTTGTGTTTCTCTGTATCGTATCGAAAACACCGCCCACGAGACTGAAACGTAGCTGTAGAGCATCCTGAACCACTTCTCGACCTTTGGGATCTTCCGAACCAGCATTTTTTTCCTCTTTGCTGGTAGTGAGAAATTGCGAGAGTTGAGAGTGCAGCGACGTCAAAAGACCTTCGCGTTGATCATCCTGGCCTTTCAGACAAGTTAACACCAGCGAGAGAAAAGGCTGATGATTGAATAACGAGGGAGATTTTAATCGTCCTCTCTCGCGCCCGGCCGTTTTCGACCAATTTCCCGATTCGAGAACTTGTCCAGCAACTTTTAACACTCTGCCTTGTACGGCCGAGGGTAATTTCGAGACTAACGGTGCTACGAGCCAAATGGAACCCGAACGTTTGTCAGTTTTACCCGAGGGAGTGTTCAACTGGAAGACATCGATCGCCGCTTTGGCAACAGTGTCGAGCCACTGGGAGAGATCGTTCGAAGACGGTGGAAATTGTTTGTACATTAATTGAAGATCGAGCCAGGACATGCGAAGGCTCCACTGTTCCAGATTCTCGAGGATGCTCGTTATGTGTGTCCGTTGATCGTGAAAAGCATCCAAGGAGGTTTCCGGGTAACATATCATATGTAAAAGACGTTGAGCTTGTCGGGGTGTCAACATATTGTCAAGGAGCATATCCGGATGACATAGCTCTTCAGGATTTTGCAAACATCTTTCCAGCACCCATTCCTGACTGCATATCTGTCGTAATACGTGCTGGGCAAAGTCCGAGAGTCCTTTTACGTTTTCTGTCGCGATACCGGCGCTGCTGCTCGACGAGGACATCGCCAATTCCAGTCCCAAGTCGTCACCAGCTCCGAGAATATCGCTCGTACCGAGAATATGACTTATCGACAATTCCCCAGGTCCTGAGCCAGAACCACCGACGCTCGCCGGTCCGCTAACTTGGCCCGAGTGCACCATCGGTACATCCGGTTTTTTTGGTGGCTGCTTACCCGCGGTCGCATCCCCAACCACGAGTATAGCTTTGAGAACCGCGAGAACTGGTCCGACGCGAATATTATTATGAGCCGCGGCCAGCAAATGACGATCGCAGCTCAACTTTATGCTGTAACCGCGCGGATTTCCACTTGGTAAAGGATGTGGACTGGTACTGACGGAGTACAAAGACGGCTGTGGACATTCGACCGTTTTGAAGAGACGAAGTAGTAAGTGACAAGTCAAACGTCCACGGGCTTCGGCTTCGGTGTCAGCGTCACCGCGACCCTCGTTGCAAGCTTTCACGAGAGACGGGAGTGCTATGTGGACGACGAAATCCTCCAAGGAAAAACAGTGTCGCGCTGAAATAAAAAAAAATTACGTTTCGTTTTTCCATTTGTTTTAGTTGATTCCAACTTTTTGTTGGAATATTTTGGCTCTAGATGTTTTGACATTGAATTTATCGAGCAAATATTTTTGAATTAATGTTTAAACACAGGATTAAAAATTAATTTTTACTCTAAGAGAACTCACCAATCAAAATGGAAGTGAATACTGCCAATGAATTGTGAATACTCAAATCTTGAACGTCCACTTGATTGAGAACATCGATATAAAATGGCGAACTGTTGGAAGAGCAGCAGAGAGCCATAAGAACACCGAGCCATTCGGCGCTCAATGGATTGCAGCAAGCCGTTAATTCCGCACAAGTTATCGCAATATCGTTAAGTTTGTCATTGTCAGTTTCGTTGCATACAGCGACAATGGCGTTGCATACAAAACTGTAACGATTTGCTGGTGTTTCGTTGAGTTGGCGTGGCCACTGAGGCTCGATTTTGCCACCGCGTCTCGGGCTGTTAAACACTTCCAGCATAAACTGCGCGTTGTAAACGTGGTTCGAAGGTGTTGGTTGCAAAGCGCTGTACAGAGCTGTTCGAATTTTTGGATAAGCGTTACTGAAAGGCTCGACACCGTGCGGCTTTGTTTTTAACAGTGAACACGACGAATAGAGATCGTAAAGATGAGCGAGAATGCAACGCTCCGCGGAACTGCAATCGCTGGGATTCGACACGTGCTTTACGACTTTGCAGAGAAGATCGAACACCGCTGTCGTTTGTTCCGGTGACACTGAAAAGCATATGTGAAAATTAGAAACTATTTTCGTCGGATATGTATTTAAATACGCAGTGTCTAGTCGTCCGGATACCGAAAAAAATTTCCGTTACATTTGAAAAAACTTTGAATATTCCCCACTATAGTTGAAGGAAACTAAGTATTCCCCGCTGTAGTTATAAATTTTCATTCATTTTTCATCCATCAAAATCCATTGAGAATCGTTTTCCCGGACGAATTATATGTGATTATTCGTCCAGATATAAATGAAAACTATCATAAATTGTATATCCGAATGGATTACGTACAAATTACATACGAGGGAGTTTCAATATACCATTATACTGTAGAAAAGTTAATTAGAAAAGTTAAATAAAACAATTATAATCGCATTCTCGACAAATATCTGGACGAATACCAGTCTTGTATTCGTCCGGTATCCGGACGGCTAGACACAGCCATTTAAATAACAGTCGAGGGGTGAAACAAAACCCTTTCGATGCAAATAAGCAAATTTGATATCCATTGAAAAGTAAAATAGATTTATGTGTTTTTAATTGAAATATTGCGTTCCAAACGCGATTTTACCCAGATTTTGCGTCTTTTGATCAAACGTTTAACCGGTATTGCAAGAATTTCAACGAAAACTTTCTTGCCAACATAAAATACAAAGTTATGAAATTGATCCACCGTTTAAATTTTGAATTGAAAAAATAAAGATCGGTTTACACCCGGATTTGCATTTCAATTTAATGAAGATTCTATAAAATACTCACACAAAAGACAGCAATGATATCTTCTGAGAACGCCGACAACGTACAAGCTTAAGCTCGTTGTATAGCTTCTCACCAATTGGCTGTTACGTACCCCAAGCTGTGATTCAACTTCGGGCAATTCTTTGAGTATCTGTATGCACACGTCTATCAAGCCGTAAATATTCAAGGCAAGTTCCATGAGATCAAAGAGAAAAGCAACGTGTTCCTGTACCGGAAGATAGGATGATCCGGCGAGAGCAAAAGTATTGAGCATCTCGATAACCTGCGTCGCGCATTGCCACGTAACAACGTGCTGATCAAAGTAACTGAGATTTTGAAATTTCTGCGTTATCGCTTCAAAATTAAACTCGCTTCTTGAGTGTTTCTTCACTTTACCGCCTTCCGCAACGTCGATACTGAATTTCTTTCCGAATAGCTTGCAAATTTCTTTAGTCATTTTTTTCACTACGTGACGGGCGTCGTCACGTACGCGACCCACTCCATAAAGCAGTACGTGACGCTGGTTACAGTCGTGTTGGCTGCAAGTTTCGTCCTAAAAAAAAAATGCAAAAAACAATTGATATGCCCAATTTCAAGACACAACGAAAAAATATCTATTTGAAAATCAATTTAAGTGTTTAAGTTTCGATCGTTGCAATATAACAAAGAAAACTTTCTATTAGTTATATCAGTTTCCAAATTTCATAAACCGCCAGTACTTTTTTTTTGATGAATTTTGTGTATTCGTTTTTAAAAGAAAATCAATTAAAAATGGGACTGATTTTTGTACGCTGCATCGAAATTTCGGGCAATATTATTTAAAAAGTAAAACTTTATCGTGTTTTAACGATTGAAACTTTAAAAATAGTGAAACTTACTTGTGGCAATGGAAAATGTGTTGTGTAGAGTAAATGCCGACTAGGACTCGAAGGTGTTTTCGAATCGAGTCCTTCGTGAGCTCCATGACCACCAAGAGCATCGTCTTTTGGACTATCAGGCGCGTCCATGCTATTTTGTTGGTCCTCCTTGATGTGCTGCAAAAGTTTATCGAGATCGTCGTCGATTTTACTGTCGTCGTAATCCATCGCTCTCCCGTGATCGGGAACTTCCAGTTTAGGAGGCTTGAGGTCTATACCCGGGAACAAACTGTCCTCGTCGATGGGCTCTCTGTTATTTGGAGTTCCTGGTTTACTTGCTGCGGGACCTGTGGGTATGAAAGAAAAATTGGTTTAAGTGAAATATATTTTATTCATTACACTAATCGATCCGATTTATTTCACGTAAAAACTATTGTTAGTACGTCACTTTCACATATTCGAGAACGCTTCATGTGAAAAAAAAAAAAACAAATATATATATTAATCAGAGTGATTGATAGATTCCCAAGCGGCAAACCGTTCTAAAATATCATTAAAAATAGAATTGAAACGCATTGTTCATTTGTGACAAGAGCAGTGCAATTTGTATTAATTATTGGGATAATACAGTTTTCTTTGAAAATAACGCATTGCTTGTAAAAAATAATACTCATCGTTGCAGCGTTAGGTTTAAAAAAAAAATTAAAAACCAAATTCGTATCAGGAAATTGTAATTACCAGTCAAATCACAAACAAAAAATCGTGAAAAGAAAGCCTTTCATTTCGGAAACAAAAAGTTATTTATTCCAGAGCGTGACTCAGATTTACCTTGTATAAGATCTCCTCTCGAGATGAGCGTGCACATATAAGCATCGTGAGAGAAAACATCATGCCTGATAAGTTCAGAAAAGAGATGAACGAGATTCGTAAATTGGGCTTTGTTCTGTGGCGACGAATTGTCTTGAACAGGTGCATCAACGTCGAGAAATCTCATGAGCAAGGGTTGAAAAATGGGTAAACCAGGCGGAGTGCCGTTGCTGCAAACGCTGTCTTTGTCATCAGCGTCGTTGTTTTCGCCGGTCGCTTCGCTCTGACGTTTTTCTAAGAGTTTGGCAACTGCCATAGCTCGATGTTCTCCCCATCGTTCAGCGCTGACCGCCCATTCGCACAAAATATCGACGACGGCCGAGTCCTGTTGCGGATTGTATTCAGTTTTTGTGTTTTCACGCTCGTTCGGTGTGCTCGTCGTCGAAGTGTTTATTTCGCGTGGCGGTGCTGTGAATATTTTGGCATAGAGAGTGTCAAGCGAATTCATCACGTCCATTCGATCGAAACTGTGACGATCGAGAGCATCGAGAGCCGCTAAAACTTTGGTCGTCGTCATCCCTGCGCTACTCTGTTGCCATTTGTCACAAGACCATCTTCCCTCGGCTGCCTGCGATCGCAAACGTATGTTTTCTTGTGCACCCTTCAATTGCTTCATCGTTGGATTCGACGCACTTGCTGGTGGACACGGCAGCGCAGCCGGAGGACATAATAAATAATCGAGAGGCGAACCGTTCAGAAGAGAAGGAGCTTTACCCTCGCCTACGCTGTTCCAAACCAAAGCTGTTGGACATTCTAACGTTATTACCTGCAAATTTAACAAAATTCTTAACAATAAATACAGTGGCTTCCAACATTTTGTTCAGTTCAAATTAACTTCAAATTTGTATTTTTCAAATCTCCAGTATTTTCAGTCGTGAGTTCCTAAACAAATTTCATTTCATTTCAATGATGCAAACTTCATAATTTATCAATTGCCTACCTGAATTATCGTCGAAAGTGCATAAATAACGTCTCTGTGATGTGGACAGCTCAGATAATCGTTGAAGGCAATAGTGAGTGGATTCGGTTGAACTGGTGTGACAGCCGCTTGTTCTTTACCATTGACAGTTTCTGTTTTTATGGGTGTAGAGACGGAAGGGCTAGCGGGAGCGACGAGGCTCGGGTCAATGTTGCTGCACATGTGCGCGAGTTTTCTACAGCATAGATAAGCTAGTCGTCTTGCCAAAAGCTCCGACTGAACGAATTCCTCAAGATATTGAAGCGCAAGAGGCAACAGAAGCTTGAGAATTCCATCCTCTGACGGTGCTGAGCGCATTTTGTCGAGTAACTCCAGAATCCATTGCAACAGCTCTTGACGATCCAAAAGACCCTCTTCGAACATATATTTTGCTAATTGTATGCAATAATGCCACTGTTTGAGGGCTTGCTTCAGTGCCAATTTGTTGTCGTCATTCCCACTTGCTGGAGTTGAGGAACCCGTTGGAGTTGTTTGTGGATTTGAATTTGGTGTTAACGGCTGAACATTTGCCGTTCCGTTACTGCTACTGCTACTATTGTTGGTACTACTGTTCGTCGGTGTTGTGCATGTACCATTGCTGGTATTATTCGAGGAACTACTATTCGGGTTGCTCGAATGATAGTATTCTTGGATTTTAGATAGCTGATCTTTTAGGAACTTTATGAGAGTGCCTGTCCATTCTACAAGGAAACAAATCAGTTTATCAACAAAAAATCATTACGAAGAGTAATATAATCTCAATATACAATTCAATTACAATGTTGATGTTTCCATCGTTGGAATGAAACGAAATTTTTTTGTTTTAGTCCAGTCCAAAATTTTTTTGATGTATTACACTATGAAAACTGGACAACGTTTTTTAGGATCCAATACAAAATTTGCAAAAAAATATACAGATAATTAAAAAAATTGAAAATTTGACGACCAAACAAATGGTTTTAATTGCGGTCAAACGATCTAAACTTTAATTATCAAAGTAGTATACTAAAACATGGCACAAGTAATTTTTAATTTACTGTAAACAGAAAATCAAGGGATTCTATTGTGTCAACTTATGAATGGTTATATCTGAATGACATTTTCTACTTATCATAGCATTAAGCACTGGCACCAATTAACATTATCCCAGTATTTATTTTGAATACTCTGTTACCATATGTAAAGTATAAATTTACTTTTTACCATGAATCAATTAAAGCATGGTGTTGGCATTTGCATCTTTGGAAATCAGCGAAAAATATATTTTTTTTTTATTCATCAATGTATTGATTTTTGAAATGTTCAAATTTTTCTCTCAGATTTAGTTTTGAACTCTGAAAAAGATATTGTCTAATTTTCGACGCCACAAACTGCAATTAGATTCTGGATTCTATTGAAGAAAAGAAAAAGAAGGTTGTTGCAATTTAATGGTGCAAACTTCAACATCAAATCAGAATTTTGTATGACTGATCTCAATATGCTGAAAGTGTCATTTTTTGAAAATGTTCTCTAGATTTGTTATCAATCAATTATTATTAATAACTATCAATCAGTTACAGCAGAATTCTCTATGATACGATAAAAGAATGTTTTTTAACAAATTTGTAATCGTAACAATGTTGTTGTTTTTGGTTTTGGTTTAGAATGCAACAAATTTTATCATTTTTTTGACATTGCTCAACTTGTGGATATAGATTTGAGCTACAAACTTTGATCAAACGTTTACTTGGGTCTTTTAGGAGAACCCAACAAAAAAATCAGCCAAAAATGTAAAAAAGGCAAAAATGAATTATTTATTTGCTGCATTCCAACGACGAAAACTCTAACTGCATAAAATTTTTACCTGTAGTAGGATCTGGCAGTTGTCTTTTCTTAATTTTAGCTTCTGAAACGGCGACGGTATAGGCAGAACTTAATTTAATGAACCAAGCGGCTCTGAGCATGGGAACTTGATATTCGCAAAGCAGCATGAATATTTCTTCTTTTTTATTAAAATTGGGAGCTCTCTTGGCCAAAGTAACGAGAGGTTTACATCCAGAGAGATCTTTGAACCAAGCTTCGATACCGTTTTTAGTACGAGCTGTTACAGGCCAAAAATTATCCTTGGGATTGATTTGTTGTCGTTTTCTTCCTGTATCAGGCATCGTCGCCAATTCTTCTTTTTTGGCCAGGATAGCATTGAAATAAGCTCCGACTTTGGCAGCGGTAACGTTGCAATGTCTGGCGGTGCCAAACTCGTCGGAAAGTTGAGGCATCGTTGCAAAGCCATGTTTGACGTTTATAGACGTGAGTTCGTCCTCTTTTTGCTTGGGCTCCTGAGGATAAACATCAGGGGGGCCAATTCTTGGCCTCTTCAGAGGCCTTTTCTCGTACAATATGCCCATCATGTTAAAAGTCGAATTGGTTCCTTCGGTTTATAAAACGAAAGCCAATTCAACCGTGACTTAATGTGTCAAAATTTATGGTGCGATCCACGAACGATACCGCTTCTGAAACGGCCTCGAACAATCTCGCTTATCGAACACAGAGCTTTAGTACCCATAAATACCTATCGACTCGAGGATTAAATTATTAAAATGCACTATCACGTCGTTCGAGAGAAAAATATCACTAATCTCACACTTCTTAAATAGGTAAATTTAATTAAATTATTTACATCGAGCTACTTTTGTACGAACGATAGATCAAGCGATGCTTGACGTGTATACACCCCCTCTCCCAACTCTCCTATTCATTCATCGCGAATACTGTTATAAAACGTATAATACATTTTTTTTTTTATTTTTCAAAATCTCGATGAGGAAGTGCCGATTCCTCGTACGCATTTTTGCATATTTATTATTCCATTAGAATTCGACACTGAAATTAAAAACTCGGGAACGAGTACGAATCGAATTTATCGTATTTGTCGACGGTGGTCGCAACTTGACCGGCCATCTTTGTTTTTTAAAGGAACACCAACATTGTAGATTCGAAAGGTTCTATCAAATATCCCTAGTAGGGGGGGGGAAACATTTGAGGAATCAATTTTTTTTACTTTTCATTTGAAACGGCACTAATAAACAAACAACATTGATAAGAAAAAATTTGATCGACGGATACATCATTGAACAAGATATTAACCCAAATTTTCAAACAAGTTCAATTTGAGTGCGTTGCGGCGTCGTCTTACATTCATAGAAAAATCAAAGCAGCTTTCGATGCAGTAAAAAAATGGCCGATCTAAACAAAGAGTTAAACGAATATCTCCTGAGCAATAAAAATGATAAACAGTATAAATTATCAATACCTACGGTGACAATATCGAAATCACCATTGGGAAAATGGTTCGGAAAGCGTGAAAATGAAGAGACCGGAGAGGCAAGCTGGTATCAAGAAACGCGAAAAGAATGCTGTCCCACATTGGTCGGTGTTTAACCTCAAACGTCAAACTAATCTGTCAATCTGAGTTCCGTCGAATTACATACAATAATGATTGATTCATGTTTTTTTTTCTATTGATTTCATTATTATTTTTATGTTTTCCTCAAAATTTTCATTGAGCTCGAATTTTTACTCATAATTTAAGGTTTTATTCGTGTTTTGCTTCAGACGAGAATGCAGAGGTTAACCGCCTTCGCCTTGTGCTGTTTTATGGGAATACTCTGTTTTTGTTTGTCCGCCATGTATATACCCGTGTTATTACTAAAAGCAAGGAAATTTGCTTTACTCTATTCCCTTGGAAGTCTTTTCTTCCTAATGAGGTATGTACTGAACACCTACAGAATGTCCCACCACAAGTGGCCAATACCATAAATGTAAGTTCTGGACCGAATTCAAGTCGGAGAGTCTAGTGATGTTTTCTACTTCTCAAACTCGTTCCTGATGAGCGAACAGTTTGTTTTTGATGTAGAAAACAAATCTGTAATTAAAAACCATGAATCTTTTCAAGGTATTGTTTCAATGTGCTCTTACGCATAAACTACTGTGGACAGAAAATTATAGTGAAAAGCTTTATTGTAAGAAATTTTATGCTCTACAAAATTGGTCCTGTGTTTTTTTGCTCCATCTGCAACAGTTTTCGCTGTAGGCATGATAAAAGAACGGACATCCTAGAACTTTATTAATAATTCATCAAAAATGAACCTAATCTAAAAACATTACAACTTTTCGACTTGGAATTCAGTCCCGAAGTTTAATTTACAATATTAACCATATGCAGTCGAATACCTTGTATACATTTTTTTTTAAACAATAAAAAATAAACGTGCATGTTAAATGAAATTGTCTGCTTTTTTCCAGTTTCTGTTTCTTGTGGGGGCCAATAAGCTATTTGAAATCGCTTCTCACAGCGGAAAGAAGGTGTTTCACGTTTTCTTACTTCGCGACTCTTGTTGGTACGCTTTATTTTGCGCTACATCTTCAATCAACTCCTCTCACGGTTCTTTGTGCAGTTCTACAATTAATAGCGATGCTGTCATTCGTCTTAAGTTCGATTCCTGGTGGCACAACCGGCCTTATGTTCTTTACACGACTATTCAAGTCTTCCGTCAGTCCGACATTGCCAGTATAATAAGAAATGAAAAAAAAAAGTGAAAATGAGAAAGTGATATATCATAATGTAACTGATAAATCTTTTTACTCTTGTAAAACCATTGCATTGGCATCGAGAAGTTGCTTGGACATTCAAAAGTACATTTCATCAACGTACCTTAGATAAAATTGACTTTCGATCGACTTTGTTATATTTATTAATCATTGAAAAAAATTTATTGAATTTTCTAAACGATCCGTATTCGTCAAGATTTTATCACACGTACGCTTTTGATGAAAAATTGTACACAAATATATATATATATATATATATGTATAAACTGTAAAACGTTTAAAAATTCAGTGACCTGGACATTCGTAAGACTGGCTAGAATTTATTCAGTTCCTTGGGAGAGGCGATAAATAATTGATGTACAAAGTAATACAATACACACATGTACATAGTATAAAATAATGACGAATTTACGTACTAACGTTATACACGAGACTAGTTTCCGATGGATCGAATGGAACAATATATGAGAATTCATGAAAAAAAGAGTAAAAATGCGTTTCTTCTTTTCTTTTTTACTTTTTATTTAGTGATGATTTTTTGTTCGATTTCGACGATTTTGTGGCTTTGACTCGATTATTATTACCTTGTATGCGCTTAACTTTGAGAGGTAAATAAGTAGTAGTTTTCTTTATCTTATTCTCGGCTTCTCTCACATCAGCGTCCATATATCGTTGGTTTTTTCGAAAAATCAAAGATTTCGGAGTAAACGATTCTGGATCGTCTTTTCCTATGGCTATAAAATCTCCCCAATTTTTACTGTTAGTTGATGTTTCTTTAGTCGCGGTTGGAGGCACGAATATCCTTTCGTTTCGTTTAGTTCTGTACTTGTAAACATTTGTGGACAGAGAAAAACACGTGTTCGATGCACCTTTTTCCTCTGTGGACATTTCTACATCTTCGATGGCTGGAGTTGTTGAAGAATCTTCAGTCAATGTAATATTTTCTGGAACTCGCATGGGTTCAGCGAATTTGACGATTTCATGGTGGATTTCGTTTAATTCAGAAGTAGAGTCCAATATTTCTCGCTTTAACAAGATGTAAAATCATAGTATTATATTAACTATGCAGAGTTCCGTAATTTCAATTAAATTTATGCCAAAATACAAAAAAATACATTTCCTACTTTTTTTTTCTATTTTCGAAACCTTAACTCTTTCTCTTAAAAACCTAATAAAATATGAAGAAAATAATGGATGGTTTATCCCGATATCTCAATTTAAAAAAAATGGCAGCACTTTGAATAATAAAGAAAATATCTATCGCCCTAAATGTTCAGCGAATTTACTGGAAGAGATTCAAAATAGTATATGGAAAAGAATTTTAGTAGAGTTAGAGAATTACAGTTCATTTATTCCGCATCTGGATTAATTCTACCCAAAAAAGTTCCTTGAAAATCTTTACAAAAATTTCGAGAGGCTACTGAGAAAAAATTTGAGAAAATCGATTATGTTCAAAAAATTTGACGAATATTGAACAATAAAAAAAAAATTCATGAAGAAAGCGTCATTTTGAAGGATTCTTCAGTACAAAGAATATGAGCACTGGAGTTTCATCGAAAAATTACACTTTAAAATTTTTAAATGACATACCTTGAGGGCCATTGCGACACTGGCAAATCCCATGCACTCAAGACTCACTTTCTTCAAAAACGGCACTAATAAAACAGGCACGTTATTGTTTTGAGCCATAATGACTAAATGTTTAATTAGCATATTCTCTACGGTGGAATCCAAGAGAACCGAGCAAAGTTTGTCTTTCTCTAGATCACGAGTAACAGCATTAACGCCAAAAGTTATGAATTTCCTGTAACAAAAATAAGTTATATCAACGTCAATGATCTTCTACAGAAATTGGAGAGCCAAAGAAACCAACCGAGTAGTATCATTTTTTTCAATGTGCTCTGAATCTGCACACAGTTTTTTTTTGGCTGCTCGTTGTTCATCCTTCTCCATTTTTCTCAACTGAGACCAAGGAATAGAGCGAACCTCTCGTTTTAATCCTGGCAATAATCTGTGTATTTTTTAATCCATCAAATTTTGCTGATAATGAGAAATTGGTATATTTCTGTTTTCACTTACCGACTCAAGAGCTCTTCCAAACGACATTCTTTCTCATTATTCAAAACTGGCCTGTGAAAAAATTACAATGAAACTGTGTATTTTCTGATTTCCTGATGTTTAAAAAAAGTAATCAAGTGGCAATGGTAAATATTTTTATCTTTTAATTATACTTGGGGTCTAGAATACCTCAGGTGAAATTTGAGCTTGAACTTAAATAAATTTGGCCCTTTGAAAATTGATAATCTTTCCTAATATGTTAACATTTTGTTTTCCATAAACAAATGGTTTTGTCATATCAAAACATACTTGAAAAGGTAATTATTTAGAATTGCGGCAAACCCTAGAATCGTCTTATACATTTTTTTGCAGGTTGTTACGATTTTAAAACATCATTATTACTCATGCATAGCCACGATTCTAAATATTTGCCCTCGAAAATGATATATAATTGTTTTTGAGCCTTAATATCCATTACTTTGGACTGCAACAGCTCAATGACGCTGCGTTAACCTGGATACGATGTAGCATTTGTTACTACAGAAAAGTATATACTTTGAGGATTAATCAGAGAAGTCCTTAAGTTCAAAACACCAACAAATTTTTACATTTGATGTTAAATAAAAAAGTTTGAAATATAAATGTTGTTTCTTTTTTTAATATACAATAATTTCTGATATTTTTTACAATATTATTTCACTACAAATTTCAGTTATAAGTTACCATGCGTTATTCTTCTAATTAGGTCAATTGAATTGAAAAAAAAAATACTTTTATGTGTAACTAATTTACCATTGCGTGTTGTACGGTTGAACAAGTACGTTCCTGAGCCCCTTGACAGGTCCTTTTTTGGCTGACAAAGATTTCTTCAATTGTTGCTGTTGTTTCTTTTCTTTAGGTGTATTCATCGTGAAAAAAAAATGATTGCAAATATTTGGCTACTTTTCCATTATTTTTATTAACAAATACAATCGGTCAAATGTTCTGGAATTATTGATAATTAAAAACCACGTGTTCAGTTGAATTCATGAGACGAAACGTCAATGGAAATATTGGTTTTATCGGAGTCTCGAAATCTCGAGTCGTTCCACAACACAAAAAATGATGTTCTGTTTCCCGTCCTTTTTCACGGCTCCACGAATAATAAACGAGGTATTGAAAGAGAGGTTATGTAACGACAACAATGTAGCTGCGGCTTGCTACATTGCTGAAAAACAGCTGAATGGCCTTTTCAGAAATAACTTTTATGTTAATAAACAAAAGTGTATACAATGTTCTATTGACCTTATAAACCAAAACTACTATTGACCTTATAAAAGATCAAATATTGAAAAATAAGACATAAGATAAACAAGTTTATTATCGGCAAATGTAACCGCGTAACGTGACTGAATGTTTTTAAGGTTAATTTAAAAAACGGTACGCCATTTGTGTCGCTAGTTGTATCCGTTCACGTAGCGGGAATCGAAACTTTCAATTTTCGAGTTATGAATAATTCATCAATATTATCGGTTCCAGATGTACTTTGTATTATTAATATATCTGTTATCGATGTGAATAATCAAACATTCGAGGCTACACATTATCACGATTGACTTGATAAATAAAACAAATGAGAAATGTTCGAAGTTACGAGTGTCGAAATCGGCGCACGCAGCTGCGAAAATGAGGTTCGATGATTACGCGCGACGACGTTGCGCTCGCTGTGCACATTTGTTTCGTTTGCACATTTGTCTCTTTTGCAATACAAAAAATATTATATAGTCCATAAGTTACGAATGATAAGCCCCGAGTTATGCAAAACATCCGATGTGTTCAAACTCGCAGATTTTATCCTTTTTCATACGAGTGAAGAAATCACCAGGAATTTATAGTATAAAGATGAAAATTTTCAAAATAAACAATGCGGGAAGATGTCTATTAGCTCTGTCGCACATGGTCTAGCGGGTCTAGCAGACCTTACGTGTGACAGTGACACTTAACCTCTTTTCACGTCCCTTTCGCGATTATCTATTGTAAAGAGCGTGCAGGAGACTCGTGTGGTTTACAAGGTCAGTGACCTTGTAACCGCTATAAAGGAGAGGAGGGCGCGCACACGCGTTGAACGTCGGTAGCTCATCTTGCGGGAAAGCGATTTGACGTTTCTCCAGTATGCTACACAGCTTTCTAAACGGCTGTTCGTGAAATTTATATATTTTTTTTTCATTTTTTTTCACGTTCACACACGCAGTAAGGACTTTATGACGGAAAGATGTCTTTGCAAGTGCAGAACAATAACAATTTGGAGTTTGTGACGAAGAGTCTTTTGGCCGGCGGTAAGTTCATATTGTTATTCATCTAGATTTTCTTCAAGATAACACCATTTGTCTCGCGATGTTTATGTGTTTTCATCGTTATCTTTTTCGGATAGTGAGAGCGTGTTGATTGACCGTGTTTAACGATGCAGCAAGTAGATATTTGTAGAAATATTTGTGCTTTCGCCTTACGTGAAATTTCCTTTTTCTCAACGTGTCAGATTTTTTTATGTTACCGAAAGGTTGCGGAATTCGTGTCAAATTCTTGTATTGTATTTTCACGAAAACGCCGATTATCTATCCGGATCATCTAAGCATTGTTGTGCCCGTTTAAAATTCGTGAAAATGACGTAAAAATAAGTATTTTTAAATCGCGACAGCAGATGCCATAAATTTTTGAATCCAGGTGCAAATTCTAAGTCCCATAATTCATTTTTCTCTGAATAATTATCGTAAATTTGACATGGACTTCGATTTTGCAATAATAAGAGTAAAGACCATAAATTAAGTAGAAACTCCAGTACTCCAATAATCTTGGTTAGTTGTAATTGTAGCAAATAATTATGAGAATTAGCTTCTAAATTTGAGAATAAAGTTTTTATACACGGTTGAATTATTTTTTTTTTTTAAGTTAAAATAAAACTGTCAAAAATGATGGAAACTTTTAGTTTATTTCAATATTAAAAACAGTACACTATCTCAATAATTATTTCTGCACGTTTAAAACATTAGCAAATAATTTTAGATTTTTTAATAAGTTCTTGAAACAATTGTAATTAAAAAAAAAAAATGCGATAAATAACTTAGACGTAATTGTAAATGGGATTGCTCAGAATTTTCACTAAAGTTATAAATTTGGAATAATTCTTGAAAGTTAAAATTGCACTATTAAATAGTTATATTAATATTTATGGAATGCACATGATAATTATTCCTGTATTTTGGTATAGGTGTTGCTGGCATGTGCTCGAAAACAGCAGTAGCTCCATTGGACAGAATAAAAATATTATTGCAAGCCCACAGTGTTCATTACAAACATTTAGGTGAGAATTAAACTGCTGTTGAGTACAACAGTATCCAGCGTAATAGAAAAAACAATTATTTATCTTGAGAATAATACTCGACGGATGTTTATCTTAGGAGTATTTTCCGGGCTGAAAGAAATAATAGAACGTGAAAAATTCATTGCACTGTACAAAGGAAACTTTGCACAGATGATAAGAATTTTTCCTTATGCGGCGACCCAATTTACAGCATTCGAACTCTACAAAAAAGTAAGTTGGCTAGTTCCGACCTTATCAGAACTTTTTTGGCAAAACAAAAACATAAAATTAGTCCTGAACTGATAGAAAAATGAATTATAAGAAAATACTAACAAATAAATTCAGAAATAAAATAAAAACCGTTAATAAATCGTTGAAAAAAAAAAAACAATAAGAAATAAGTGAAAGTTGTTTCTACGTGGTGATAATAGTTTTAAAAAATTTGAATATTTTCGATAGTTTTTCAGCGGCCTTTTTGGAAGTTATACGCACATCGACAAATTTGTGGCAGGTTCTAGCGCAGGTGTGACTGCTGTATTATTAACATATCCACTTGACACGATAAGGGCTCGTCTCGCTTTTCAAGTCACGGGAGAGCACGTTTACACCGGAATAGCGCACACAGCAGTTTCGATATTCAAAGATGTACGTATTGTTTTCTGCTTAAAAGCAAAAATGGTTTTTTCCGTGGTTCCATAAAATTGTAAATTCGGTTGAGCAGCGGTAAACTTCGATATCGGTATCGCGATAAAAATTCTGATAGATTTCCGGTTGTTTTTGTTTTATCGCGAAACGACTGGTATTCTTGGACTTTGAATTTCTCGCAGAGACTTTGCTTCGTTCTTCGCTATCTTTCGTATGTAGATTGCAGAAAAATATTGCATTTATTTTGTTTTTGTTTCCTCCCCATCGCGGTATATTTGATGAATTATTGTAATATATTTTCCATCACTTGCCACTTTATTGATATTTCATGTCGCGATATACATCGATTGATTTATATCTCGATCGTATTTTCGTTCAGGAGGGCGGAGTAAGGGCCTTGTACCGAGGATTTTTACCATCGATCATTGGCATGATACCTTACGCAGGATTTTCCTTTTATTCGTTCGAGAAATTGAAATATTTCTCAATGAGATACGCTCCGAGTTTACTCTGCCGTGAATGCCCAAGAAATACTGGTAAGTTTTTCTTCCGTTTTTTCTCTTTCATGAAAAATTTAACATACATGTACTTTCTCGATCGTCGACGAGATTGGGATCGATGAAAATCAATTTGATAAACATAAAGAATTAAAAATTAAAATGAATTCGACAAAAAAATGGCTTGCTATCTCATTACTTTGCAATATTTAAGAACTTTCATTACGACGAAGTTTACATATTGTTAATATACATATACAGTACATATAAAATACATGAGACATTGCACGCAACTTGATCTACCTCTGATTGTAAATTACGCAAGTGTTGAGTTAGACAAAAAATCTAATTGTTTCCCTCTTGCATTTTAATAATGAGAAATAATTTTATAAATTGTAGAATAATTAATAATAATAAATAGACGATTCGACATTTAATTAAAAGATTGTGATGAAAATTGTTTACAAAAAATCTTAAAAATACAAAATGCTTTTAAAAGTGTAAGAAAATTTTCAAAAAAATGTAAATCAATTGCCGAAGGTTCAGATGCAGATCGAAGTTGTAAAATGACTCATAAATAATTATAACGACAAGAAGAAAAATAAAAACGTACAGATAATTTGACATTTTTTTCTTTTTTTCGTTTCCCTTCTCTCTCTTACTCTCTCATAAAACAGGTGGATTGGTACTGACATTGCCAGCAAAATTACTCTGCGGTGGAATCGCCGGTGCTGTAGCTCAAAGTTTTTCCTATCCGTTAGACGTCACCAGAAGGCGAATGCAATTAGCGATGATGGATCCAGCTACGCACAAATATGGGCAAGTCAAATAATTAGTGAAAACAAATTTAAATAACCATAAAAATAATAATTATTAAAAAATGATAACGCAGAAATTAAATTAAAATGATTGAGAATTTAATTATTTAGTGTCCATCGGTTAATTTGATTTATGTACAATTGGGAAAAGTTTCCATTTTTCTTAACTTCTGAGTAAAAAGAAAAAAAGTCGGAAATTACTTTATCGGCTAATTTGCTTCTTTATGTCTGTTTTTTTATAGTTCCGGTATGTTGTCGACGATGAAATTAATCTACGTGGAAAATGGGATAATGAAAGGCCTATATCGAGGCATGAGTATTAATTATCTCCGTGCTATACCGATGGTAGCGGTGAGTTTCACGACTTACGAGATAATGAAACAACTTTTGGACTTGGATACAGGAATGAAGATTTGAGTACAAATTACAGCAGCGAATTACTAACTAGAAAGGCTAGAGAGATATGTTCGTTCGATTTTGTAGTCGCAAAATGGCACGAGAATTTTTTATATCTCCCATAATTGCCAGAGAATTTAGTCAAGGATTGTAATTCGTTGAGCCCCATTGTGAATTGTTGCTAACAATAGTTAGATTCAGCTCATATATCAATTTTAACTCTCGTTACTTCGAAACATCATATTATATTTATTTATTTCTATGATTTGTCTCACTCATTTCATAATTGAGTACTTTATAAAAGTAAAATATAATTTTCGTCACTGAATACCTTTAGTTTTACCTCTTTAGTGCGAATCAAAATTTCTTTAATGCGTCGCATAAAAACACAAGCATCAAATTTATTTTACAACGAAAAAATAAAAAGATTTTCGTTGTTTATGATTTGTTTCTCCTAGCGAATGAAGGTGTTGACAAATTTTCAATTATTGTTTCAATGTAATGGGAGGATTTTACAAATGGACAATTTGTTCATTTTTTAAGCGAAAGTTGTTGAACGAAAGATTGGTATTATCTTTCTGTTCGTTGTTTTGTTCATTTAGATCGATAATAATAAAACGAAAAAAAAACAAATCAGCAGTTAGTTAAATAAATTGTACCGCTTATTTTAAACACCGGGAAAATAATTTTGACGATGTTACTTATTTAAGGTTTATGCGTCATTCTACGATATTATTTAACGTATAGATTCATATATTTGGGACATTCCATTCCGAAGAGACCTACTTTCGAACTTAAGAATTCGTCCATTATTTTGTCGTATCACGTAAAAACCGTAAAATTTTTCATTTCTTGTTCTCCGACAGCATTTCGGTGACGGCTGCCGTATTCTGTTATTCGGAAAAACAATATTCCATTTTGAAAAATCGATTCTAATTCTTAAGATCGCTTCATTCTGAGTTTACAGTTATTTATATTTTAACCAATATTTGTTACAACGGATCGCCATTTGTGCTTGCTACTTGTGCAATTTAAAATATCGAAAATTTATTCATGGCGCAGTGAATTAAAAAATCTCGTATTGATATATTCTAAAAAAAAAAAAAATGTAGTTAACTCAATTTTCTAGAGAGCCAAACGTAGCTGTATTGACGTTGAACGTCTCCTATTTATAAAAATTCGTTTGTCGTCGAGAAACGATCGATTGTAAAGTATTTTTATATACAAACGATAATACACACGAGTGCACCTATCGTAAATGAAATATACGAATGAATTGACGTTCATTCAATTTTTCGTACGTTAAAAAAAAAAAAAAAACCAAATTCTTGTTGATCCCAGAATACTTGACGAATAAATGCCAAATTTTGTATAAATATCGCGAGACCCAGACACGAAAACCAAGACATCGTTGAGTCTTTTCTTTTTTGGCACATTCTAAGTTATTTCCTCACTGTATTAGTCTCGAAAACGTAGACAATAGTGATGCGCTTTGTCGCGTGACGACTCACAGTTATCTCACAAACATATCCCCTTCTTTATTAAACGGTTGAAATAAAAGAAAAAAAGAAAAATAAAAATTTCACGTATGGAATGTTTGACGTCGCATAACCGTGTCAACACACTTTCACCGGAAACACGCTTCATGATGAATCTGGCAATCATTTCTTCACGTTTTTGACCGTGCTTTCCTTATTTAAATTTTTTCGATTTTCATTTTCGTCCTCTCGGTGACAATTTTTTTATTTTCTAATTTTTCCTCCTTTTCAATGATGTTTGTCATTATTATTTTTACGCGTGGATCCAAAAAAAAAAGTATCAAAGTAATAAAAATGTCGACGGAAACAAAAACAAGATAAATTGAGCGAACAATCGATCCAAATACAATAATATTTATTCCAAGTTATTTTGTTTTTTTTTTTTTTGCAGTAGAGCGACAGTAGTATCTAAGTGGACGAAGCCATTGTGGTAG
The DNA here is from genome assembly GCA_963989365.1 of Rhimphoctona megacephalus. Taxonomy (NCBI): domain Eukaryota; kingdom Metazoa; phylum Arthropoda; class Insecta; order Hymenoptera; family Ichneumonidae; genus Rhimphoctona; species Rhimphoctona megacephalus. The sequence continues at coordinate 8,202,600 of OZ022422.1, read as the reverse complement.
CCTCGCGAACGAAATTTCGAGATGCATTGAGGAGTTTTTTTGTTCTCGAAAATCGATGCTTTGGAAATTTGCAAGCTGACCGTAGATTTGTTTTCGCAAATGCATGAGTGTCGACATTGGTCGATACATGTGTAAACTTGATAAATTTTAGGCAGGAACAAGTGTGAAAAAGCTTCATCGGCCTCAAATACGTAAAATGACAGTTTCCAGTCTGTCTTAGAAGAATTAGGTTTTGTTTTTTTTTGTTTTTTTTGTTTTTTTTTCAAAGATTATTCGAAATATTTCGATAGCTATCCAATGATCGGACAGTGGCAGTTTGCAACGCAAGAAGAGTTGAAATATTCTTGCAGGCGATACGAGTTATTCCATACAAATTGTTAATTACAATCAATTGCGATCGTTAACTATAATTTATTTTTTCCATTAAAAAACTTAATGAAACTATTGCTCAGAGTAAAACTGTTCACAAATGTTTGTCAGCTTGCTGTGATGTCGAAATTTCGTTAAGAATGTAATAGAAAAAAAAAAAACGTTTTTGTGGATGAAAATGACGAAGATATTCACAACATCAAAACTAACTAAACGTAGTTTTTTCAACTCCGATGATGTTCTACGAGTAATAAATTTACACTGGTTTTACAATAAAATTTCTAAATTTTTCGACAAAGTGGCCAAAGATTGAGAGAAACAAGGAGAGTAAAACCGGTGAAATAAAAATTTCGAAACTGTAAAATAAAGATTATCGGACATTAAAGCTAGTTTGCTAATTATGATTCCTTTTTTTATATACTCCATTAAGATTCACTGTTTTTACTCAATGAATGGAGATATTTGAAGAATACATTACACGTGGAGCAGATACAAAAATTCGTTTTCTAGCTTCTACGATTGGTGTGTGATTAATTTACGTACGAATGACACGGTTGTACCAAACTCAAGTTCCTTTTGTTTCTTTTAATTCTAACTATTGTTTCTATACGGTCTTCATCGTTCCCAATATTATTCAGATAATACACGTATTATAATATACATGTCGATATGAAATAAGAGGTCAAAAGAAGAAACGAAGAACAAAAAAGAAAAAAAGAAATGCTCAACCTGCATCACGAGTAAATCATTACCGGAAATATTCCTCTCGAAAGATCCGGAAGCTTTGCTTTTCGCTAAATTTTCGATTTACAGTCTTGATGAATTTCTATTTAGTAGTGAGCATCTTTACATTTCTCCCCTTAACTCGTCGTGTCGTATGTATATGTACATATATACAGATACACACACATACATACACACAACTATAATGAAAGCGAAATCTACTAGCACTAAAGTATGTTCGGTTTTTTTTCTCTTTAATTCAGTATGCATATATTCAATTTTTTTTCCATGCTTACTCCTACGAATACATCTGTACGTGTTTTTTCTTTCTTCGGATGTTTATGTATACAGCATCGTTATTTGTTTTTTTGTTGTCCCATCGTATCGACGATTAATTACGAATGATTTGACACAACACGTCAAGGTTTGGTTTGGCTTTTGCAATACATATTTCATTTCCACCTTCTTTTTTTATTTTATTTACCAGAAGCATCTTTTATTTTTTGTATTTGTTATTATGTTTTGCTTGTTTTGTTTTCTTCTTATATACTTATTTTTATCAGTAAAAAGTTCGTCAGTATCGTCGTCGCAAATATTCGCGATTATGTTCGGTACATTGTTGTTTTTTTTCTTTTTTAGGGAGTGCGTGTTTCATTCATTTTTGGGGTTTGATGCAAAAGTGTGTTTTATTTCCCGCTGATCCTCGAATCTCTTTCGCAATGTATTTTATATTCATACATATACATATATAATTATATTTATATATAATAATAATCAGATGAATGATTGAAAGAAAATTTTTGTCAGCTTTCCACAGCCCTTTCGGTCTAACTTGGAGCTGAAAACTTTCGTCGTCTTGTTATCTCAGCGAATTAAAATTCGGGCTGTTTATCCGTAGAACAGCCGACGACGAAGACGATCTTTAATTATGGGATTTCAGGACAAAAATCTTCATTAAATTTATTGGTTGATATCGTAAGGGAATTTGCGACAATTTCGTGCGTGTGCTTTTTTTTGTTTTTCTCCCCCCGTCCCCCTTCGGAGTCTTTTCTCTGAGTAAGTGATCGTGGTCCATTGAAGCTCTCTTGGTCAACCCAACCGAGGAATATTTGATAATAAATGAGTTTTAGCGCCGCCTGAATTTACGCTGTTATCAATCGAAATTCTTCGAAATACGAAAAAAAAAAAAAAAAAAAAAACGCCGAATGTTCGTTCTCGTTTGTTTCCGTTTAATCGTATGGATTAACTCACAATTGCATCAAATCTACTTCTAACCATTTTTCCCTTTCCAACGAAAAACTTTCGTGCTTTTTTCGTTATTTATGATTTCGATCTGACTCGAATGAGTTTTCGTTTGTCCGATGAAAAGTTTTTCCACCCGATGGACATGTTCAATCACGAATATTACACGGAACAAATACCGCTCGAGTATTCAGGAAAACTTTGTCTCATCCCTTTTACTTTTTTCTTCTTTCTCGTTTCTATGTTTGTAATAAATAAACTTTCGTTGGAGTTTTCATTCGAAAAAAAAAAAAAAACGATATCGCCGCCATCGCGTTCACTCCATTCCATGTTTTTTTTCTCTTTTCGTTCACTCTCACGATAATAAAAAATACAAGCGATAATGCGTTGAAAATGATGAAACTCAATGTCCTAGGTGAATTTAATTGGTACCGTGTGTGTATATTATTGTTTTTGCTCATGTGTACGTGTTCTACATAGACCGTGTATCGTGTATTTGTTTCAGTGTGTATGTTTGTATGTGTAAGTGTATTTATATATTTGTTCGTATACGCACGGAGAGCGTCTTATTCGTTAAATTTTCCAATGCTTTTTTTCTTTCTCATTTTTTTTGCCTTTTTCTCGTTTTACTTTTCGCTCGGAGAAAGAGAGTCACTGTAAAGTGAGCCATGATATAATAGTTGAGACTATATTATGGCGTGTAAGGGCAACTCAGGGAAAGGCCTTACACTCATGACGATCTTCTATTACAGGTATTATCTGTGGTTTTTTTCTTTTTCGTTTTTTTTTTTTTTATGTTCTGTGGCGACTCTATAAAGCCAGGCATCGTTCCATTCCCCTACCTTAACAACTACCTCCTTCAGGGTTCTTTTTTGTTCTCTTCCGCTTCTCTTTTCTGTTGACTCCTTACAGGAAATAATCAGGTGTCCGTCTGGTTACGTGTGGCTCACCGCGCCGAGGTGCCGGATCAAACTGGAGGCTGCACACCAAAATAAATTAAATTTTTACAAACTGATGTTTTCTTGCGGTCCATAACGATTTTTGAATGTCTCTTTTCGTTCAAACTCACAATGAATATTTCAGAGTATCATCCAGTTCCATGATTGCGGCTTGGTTACCACAACGGTAACAATAATTCGGTGCCGAGAATATTGTTACGACGTTACGGTCGTGACACCTGTAAATTACAAGATTTATTATTATCAAAAATTCGTCAGAATTCTTTGCTGCATAAATTAGAAAGAAGGCTTTGTACCATTGAATTTTTGTCAATGCTTTCTCTCTAATTAATTACGAAGAGAATAACCCAAGAGGAAAAATTTGATAGTCTTCTATAGATTTGAACGTTTATTATTCTTGAGGATTTCTGACAATTTATAGTAACATGCAAAATATTGAGCAAAATTACTTTAGTGCATTTTTTGAATGACCTCATTTTCGTTCATTGAATTTAATTGAAAAAAGAAAAATATGCGGTCAACAAAAAAACTTTCGAGCTTCAATTTTTTTAAATATGTCAGCCGCAGTAGAATTTTGACGTTAAGTATTAAAAAAGAAAGCTTAAAATTAAGACTCGATACGCTCTATTATACAAGAGAATAGGAGTTTTTCGGTTATTTTTAACGCATTGTCTAGTCGTCCGGATACCGAAAAAATTTTCCGTTACATTTGAAAAAACTTTGAATATTCCCCACTATAGTTGAAGGAAACTAAGTATTCCCCGCTGTAGTTATAAATTTTCATTCATTTTTCATCCATCAAAATCCATTGAGAATCGTTTTCCCGGACGAATTATATGCGATTATTCGTCCAGATATAAATGAAAACTATCATAAATTGTATATCCGAATGAATTACGTACAAATTACGTACGAGGGAGTTTCAATATACCATTATACTGTAGAAAAGTTAATTAGAAAAGTTAAATAAAACAATTATAATCGCATTCTCGACAAATATCTGGACGAATACCAGTCTTGTATTCGTCCGGTATCCGGACGGCTAGACACAGCCTATTTTTAAACTTGAGCTCGACGTCACGCGAAAACACGTCGATTAATTGAAAATCTATTGTGATTTTACCAATGTTAATAAATTCGTAAATTTATTGCGAACATTTTTGTATCACACTTCACTCTCGACTTTATATTGAGAAAAATTAAGACGGACGGATATTCTTACCAGTTGTAACCCTCCATGACCAGTTGATGAGCTCGCGAAACGAGAGTGAGGCCGTTTGAGTGATTAAACGTTTCGGAAATATCCTGACCGAATGTATAACCGGCACCACGTGGAGAAATTCCCCACCCTCCTCTATCATCGGGATCGGACCACAAAAGATCGCACATGGGTCCCTAAAACGAAACAAAAAAATACAAATTTTATTAATTTTTAACTTCAATGACGTTAAAACAGAATAAAAAATTATTAAGGAATGAGATTAACCTCATGTGGCACTTCTTGGAGACGATCCAGCGCGCGAATATGATCCAGCGTGTCGATCGATGGCGAAAGACCACCGTGCAGACAAAATATTTGACCGTCGACGAGCGCCGTTAGTGGCAGATAATCAAATAAATCGGTAAAAAATTTCCACACGTTTGCGTTTCCGTATTTACGGAGGCATTCATCGTAAAAACCGTAAACTTGTGTGATTTGTCTCGATTCATGATTGCCTCTCAGGATGGTTATTCTTTCGCGGTATCGAACCTGCAGATTAAAAACAATGTGAAACAATTTTTTTTTTTAAATGACAAAATGTAAAAAAATTAAACAAATCAAAAAATACAAAATAAAATTTATGAATACTCGGAATCATACTGTTTGTTAGTTTACAGACATATGCATTATGTTTTTGGTTGCATTCAATTGCATAGTAGTGAAGTTCAATTATAAATATATAAACCAAATAATCTATCCTGTATCTAATAAATAATAAATATCTGAATTATTTAAGTAATTCAAATATCGCAGTGTCACGAAGATGCTATAAAAATCATAAATTGCAGAGTTATTGCTGAAACGAATTTTAATAAAATATTAAATATTTTGTTATTTAGAAAAATTTCAAAAACCATAGAAATTCTAAAAATTATTAATATACCCACTTACATATTTTTCAAAAATGCCTGATGACATAAAAAATAAATGAAGCAACATAATATTTAATTACCTTCAGTGCAACAAGGAGAGTCACTGTTTCGACGGAGTAATAACCACGATCGACATAGTCACCCATAAACAGGTAGTTTGTGTCTGGAGATTTACCTCCTATTCGAAACAGTTCCATCAAATCATGGAACTGACCATGGACATCGCCGCATACTGTTACCGGACATTTCACTTCCTGTACATTGGACTCTTTGGCCAAAATTTCTTTAGCCTAAAATCAAAACAAAAGATAATTTTTTACTTTATTAAAACTTTTTATCTATATCAAATGAATTTCTAAGTACATGTTGCCTTTTGTGTCATTTTTTGAGTTAAATGAGTTCTGAGGATAATTGGATGAGGACTATTGTAACTGAACTAAATAATGATCTATGATGACAGTACGAGTAAAAAAAAAAAAACAAAACAAAACAAATACTTTTTGTATCACTGTAAATTAGAAGACAATGGCAGTAATATTTGAAGTCTGGAAAAATTAATCAATACAAGGCTACTCATCAACTCCTTAGAACATAACCTAGAAACTTTAAGCCCTCATTTCGCATCTTAATGGCCCTCAATAAAAATGGTTTGCTTAGTCGAATATTAAAACAAAAGTAAAATAAAAATGATATCTCAAAGTCAGTTAGTTTTTACAAACAATATTTTCTGAGAGAAAAATTATTTATCAATATTATAAATGAAAGCCTGGGAAAATGAAAATTCTGGCTTTAATACGTAAAAAATATTGCTAATGGAGTACAATGACTGATTTGTATTGTTTTTTTAATGGGCTTTACTGTCAGCTTATTTTTTTGTTAAATAATATTGCTAAAGGAAAAAAAAATTAGATTAGATAGGTGCTTTATCAAGAATGAATCATCCGGCAGTTGTTTATGATACAAGACCTTGTGACTTCTCTTGAATCAAGAAAAATTAATCTCCAACTTACCTGACTACAATTATTTACGTTAAATTCATTTTTTATTTACATAGTTTCAAATAACATGGAAAAACTTGACTTCAGTAAGAAAAACTCAGTTTTGCAGTCATAGGTGATAATTGATTAAATGGATGAATCGTAGAATACATATTTTGAAAAATATTGCCAACAATAAAAATTGCATGTGTCGATTATTCAAGCATTAGCATAAAAAAATTGCAAAGGAAATAGAAGTGTGAAATTGCTAAGATACCTGGCATAGATCATTAACATCGAAGGCAATGCAATGATGCAAGAGCGAGCACCTGAGCAAAGCGTGTAAAATATTATCCTCAACAAACGAAAAGCAAAGATGCGATAAAATAAATGACAAAGCTGGAATGTCCGAATTTCAATAACCGATTTTTCCTCTTCCCCTACTCTTTCGTATTTTTCTTATGGAAATTAAGTTGCATTTTTTTTTTTTTGGGGTACGAAACGACGCCCAGTTTCCCGAAGTTTTTGCCGAGTTTTCGGCACATTATTTAAATATACATTTAGTTAAACAATTAAAACGAATGTTTAAGTGGCGATAATGATAAACGTGCTCAAACGGGAAAGAGGGGGTGATGAGAGTCGAAGGGGAGGGATGAAAATTGAAACGGAGAAAAAAAAAAGAATGGATTTGTAAACGACGTCGATAAAGGGTATCCTTCAGAATTCTACGTACCTTGTCGCAGAGAGTTTTCACTTGACTTTCTGTCAGTTGTTTGCAATCGTTTAACTGTTCTATCCACTGGTCAAGCTCCTTTAGTGACGCCTTTTCCTCCATTGTATAGATCTAAACAACGTTTTATGTATTCTCGACACCTTGTGTATTATATTTTGTAAATCACTTGACGCATGTAATACGGAAAAATACCGAGCTACCCTATCGGTTAAACTAAAAAATCATTCGATTTTTTTCGCTCCAGCAGCCTCCCAACACAAATATATATACCCCCAATTCCCCGAGTACACACTCACAAAATGGCCGACGCGAATAGCGCCTCTTGCGGTGACGTCACGCGCACTTCGCCGGAGAATTTTGGCCGATGCGCGCGCAAACTATATATTACAAATCTCCCCACTATTGTTTTCCATCTTTCGCCGGTTTCATGCACTTGCAAATGCTACTTGTTGTATACGATTCCCTATTTAAATTGTACTTTGATCAGTTTTGTTTATCGTGCGATCCTGACGGCAAGTGTTGAACTCACAAACATGGAACATTGCCGTCTGGAATTTAAATTTTTAAAAAGATCGAAAACTCGAAAGAAATACAAATTAATCGTTCATTCGTCGTACATACGAAATCCAAACAAAACCAAGTATTATTTACTGAAGATAAGATAATTATAATTACATAATTATTCAAAAAATGTATAAAACACATTGAAAAGAATAATATAACGCTGATGGAATCAAATTTTATTGTTCATAAAATGCGCAGAATAAATTCGCATTTTGCAATGTTGCACATACGAGCCGCGAATTATCGAATTTGCGATATGCAATAAAATATCGCCGTAAGAATTCCGCTGGATAAAAAAAACGGAATGATTTTTTTAATTGGCAGACAACTTTGAGCGATCGCGAATTACGCGCCACCGCGAGTAAAAAACGAAACAATTTTTTTCACAAATCATAAATGTTATCAGAACTGAGTGAGGGCGGGAAATTTCAAAACAATCCAGTAGCGAAAAAAAATGCTTTACTATATCGTCGTCTTTTAATCACAAAATTGTAATCCAAAATTAACCGAACAAATGGACGTTCCATTGAGATGTTTGAAGTAAAAATGATTGAACAAATATAAGTATCGAAAAAGATAAAAATATTTATCAGGTAAACTGAATTTTATCGTATCTCGATCAAAGGTGATAATAAATTGATAATTTGTACCTGTGTCCTCAGTATAATACTTCTCGCGTGGACATTTAGGGTCGGAGTTGCTTTGGTTGTGGACATTCGGACTTTGGCCATGTTTTTTTATTCGAAATGTTGTATTTATTAAATTGTATGTATAGTCGCACAACAGCCTTTTCACTCACGACTTCAAATCCTCCGCGACTGAGTGATCGCTCGAACGGGATTTAAGCGTCAACGGTGTGACTCATCATATACAATAATATAGCGTACAAAGTAAATTTGACATTTCATACGACTATTACGAGACACGAATGTAGGGTTTGTATTTTGTTGTTTCTAAGAGATGTCAATATCGACGCTATCTTCGCATTTGTTATTAGTCTCTTGTTTTACGAAACACAAGCGAATCGAAAAATCGTGAGGCACTTATGTTTTGGCTCGGTCAAGTGGATAGCTCGATTTTAGTTTTCTCTTCTTTTATTTTTTTTTATAACACCAATCGTGAGATGAAAATAGTATTATTATTGGGTACAAATTTATCATGTGTGTTATTTTGATATTATTGTTATTATTATTAGCATCGATATTCACAAAAAAACGTCGATAATTGAAGTTTCTTATTGTTAAACAAGTTTATAGCTTCTACAGCTTCATTGTTTAATCTCTCATTTTGTTTTTTTGGAAGGATGATTAATGTTCATCTGCAAAGAGTCGCGTCTAACTGCGTCAGCCAAGGAAGAAGCAACTTTATTTTTCTCCTGTAATTTGGATCTTTCGCGATTGGATTGTGCTCCAGATAAACTGTCTGCAGCTTTTTATTCGCAGCCAAACTTTCCACTGCCGTCCAATCCTCAATTTCATTGTTGTTGATCTAAAAATTGAGGTAAATAATCAAAATTTTTTTGAGTATTTCCTTAAATTCATAGTTCGAAATCAAACCAGGTCTAAAATGGGTGATGAATTCAATATTTGGTACTTTTTCTCGGAGGCTTTAATTTGGTCCAATCATTTGGGGCAGCAGTTTTTTTTTTTTTTTTTAATTCAAGAGACATATTCAAGACATTGTATGATTACAATAGTTTATGGCTTCCGGATGAATGCCGTGTAGAGTTTCAGCGTATTGCCGACGTTTCGCAAACGCTACGGTTTGCATCATCAGGGCTGAGAGCTTCGATACTGAAGCTCCCTAGTCTCAGGTAGTCCTTATATACGCATGGTCACCGTTCCGGATGACTGCACCAGCCAATCAGAGTTTTTGATTGATCAGCTGTATCGGAGTATTGGAGTATCGGAGTATCGGAGCTCTCAGTCTTGATGATGCAAACTGTAACGTTTGCAAAACGTCGACAATACGCTGAAACTCTACACGGCATCCATCCGGAAGCCATAAACTATTGTAACAATAATGGCCGTGAAAGCCTCAAAACTAGAACACTGTATGATTAATTGCCGAATTTTAAAAGAATTCTTCGTTCCAGATTTCGCCGTTTTACATGCCGCTTTTTATGGGAAACATTTAAATATTTCATTCTTCGTAATAACTTTGAAACTCCTACTGAAACTTTTTCTTTCTGAAATATAGTTCTTAAGTTGACTTGCGAGGGTAGGAATGTAAAAAAATAAGATATTTTTGCGTTTTTTACCCAAAATTCTTCCAGAGCACTCAAATGATCAATCCCCTCGACCTTTTTGATCCTATTATTGGCGAGATCGAGCGTCGTCAGATCTGGACAGCTAGCCAGACCGTCGATACAACTCAGACCGTTTTCCGACAAATACAATTGATCCAATTTTTCTAACGCCTCAAGATTTTCAATTTTAGTTATACGATTGCTCTGTAAACTCAACAATTGAAGATTTTTAAGATTTTCGAGATTTTGAATCTTCGTTATTTTGTTTTTGCCCATATACAAATTTGTCAGATTGGTGAGGCTATCCAAATTCGTTATTTCACGAATTTTATTGTCTCCCAATTCGAGACTCGTGAGATTTTTCAAATGACCAATTCTGTCTATTTCTGATATTTTGTTGGAAGATAGAAAAAGCTTGCGAAGATTCGTCAGGTTTTCCAAACCTTCGATTTTTTTAATACGATTGAAAGACAAATCGAGGACTCTGGAACAAAAAAAAACATAAAAACATTACGAAATACTCAACATTCGTATTAAAATAGAATGTAAAGATTTTTTTTCTCAATTACTCTAAATTAAGTAAGCAGTCCAAGTTCTCGATTGTTGTTATTTGATTATCCCGAAGCTCCAGCTCGACCAACGATCCGAGACTGTCGAGATTTTCAATCTTCTTGATTAAATTCCAGGTAAAGCATAATTTTTTAACCTTCGTCAGTGGCTCCAAGTTCTCGAGTTTCGTTAATCGTAAATGATTGAAGTCAAGTTCCTGCAATATAAAACTTGATCAACTAAACAAAGTTTCGAAATATTTTCAAAACTTATAGAAAATCTGTGTCGAAGTATTTCAATAAAAATGCTACTAATTAACGTCATGGGCAAATATAGTTTTTCCATAATCCATTAATTTAGTTCAAGTAGCATGTCAGAAAATATTGACGCAAACAGACGAAATTTTGCATGGTTTTGAATAGAAAAAAAAAGCAGAAATGTCACTTTTTTATATATTTATCACAATAACATTTTTTTGTGCAGAATATTCGATTTTCCATATGCATAACGAAAGCTGCTTGTTAATTTTTTGTTAGACAGTCAATCAAATACATTCTTTTGTACATAAATATTTTTAATGAAACTTTCAATAAGCACCATTTTTATTACTGTTATGCTATTTTTATTGAGCAATACAACAACAATGTGCAGAATGTACATAAATAGATGTATTTTTCTGACGACTAATGAATCAAATAAACTTTTGCTCCCAGTAAAATTAAAGCCAAGCTATATACTTTTATGCAGGATGTCCTAGCGACAGTAGTTCAAAGCGAAATCAATGCTAGGGGACATGACGACGAATCGAAAGAATTAAATAGGGTTATTCAAAAGTCAACGGTTTAGAAGTTATTCGAACTTTTGTTATTTTTGAGAAATTTAATAGCTTTACTTACAGAAACCTTCACTGTTTTACTAATACTCGATGAATTCAGTTGAAATTTTACCCATACGTGCCCGGAAAAAAATACGATTAATTAAAACTACACTAAACTGACGAAGGTGTGTGACGGAAAAAACATTTAACAACAAATAATTAAACAAACGTTTATTATTGTAGTACATTTTCAAAGACTCGGCCTCTCTCGTGAATACACGTTCCACATCTTCGCAGAAAATTTCTTTTGAATCGAACAAATGCTTGTTTTCTCCATCACACACCTTCGTCAGTTTAGTTTTAATCAATCGTATTTTTTTCGGGCCCTCCATGGATGACCACGTTTTAAGTGAAGTTCTAATAACTACGATTTGTTTTTTCTCCGTACAATAAGCATACAACACAGTAGTTTCTACGTTGTTTTCACCCTGTCGAGGGCAAATTTTTTTCACAAGCGCGCTTTGAAAATTCAACGTTTATTTTCAGAAACTGGGATTTTCGAACAAATAAGAAAAAAATTGTTATTCCCCTAAGGGATCAGCGAGTCCCTAAAATAAGTTTTAAAAAAAGTCCTATTTGGGACTCGGGCTTAAGTCGACAAAAGTGACCCCAAATGGAGGACCCAAATGGGACTTTTTCCCCTCGCTCGGAGTGAACCGGGCGTGACGTCATGAGTCCCAAACTGGGACTCGGTCCCAAACCGGGACTCGGAGTCCCAAATAGGGACTTTTTTTTAGGACCTTTTTTTAGAAAACAAAAAAGTCCCTATTTGGGATTCCGAGCCCCAATTTGGGACTTTTTCGATCGAGGCAACCGGAATAAGCGATTCGCTATGTGTATAAAGAGCGTTACGACTCCGGCAATATATGCCCACCCGGCGAATGATGCATGCTCTCGAAAACGCTTGACTCTGCGCCACGCTGTGGCCGGAGCGAGAAGCAAAGAAAAGGTCCCAAATTCGGGTTCGGGACTTTCTCAAATAGGGACTTTTTTTGAGATTTCACTTTTAAAAAAGTTTTTTATTTGGGACTCCGAGTCCCAGTTTGGGACTCATGACGACACGTCCGGTTCATACCGAGCGAGGGAAAAAGTCTCATTTGGGATTCCATTTGGCGTCACTTTTGTCGACTTACGCCCCGAGTCCGAAATGGGACTTTTTTTGATTTTTTTTGGGACTCGCTGATCCGTTAGGGTCTTATTTGTCATAAATTAAAAAATGAAGCTTCATCAGATAGCCACATTACTTGAGCGCATTTGGGTCAAATTTCAACTGAATTCATGGAGTAGTAGTAGCACAATGAAGGCTTTTGTGAGTAAAGCTATTAGATTTCTCAAAAATCATAAAAGTTTGAATAACTTTTAAACCGTTGACTTTTGGATAACCCTATACAAGGTTCTTTCGATTTGTCGTGATGTCCCCTAGTGCTGGTTTTGCTTTCGACTAATGTCGCTGAGACATCCTGTATATCGAGCTTTGAAAGCATAAGTTTGTTGTCATTCTGAAGAGGATACCGAATAGGTTACGACGCTGAAGTTTGCAACGTTGGAGTCCAACGAAATGAACGAAAAAAAAATGTTTGTAATTCACCAATTTTTTATTTCACGAATTATTGGTGTAGGTTGAAAAACTACGAATTGCAAATTCGGCAGGGAACAAAATTGGAGAATTACAGGACTTATTGGAGTTTTTTTAGATCATTTCGTTGGACTCCAACGTTGCAAACTTCAGAGTCATAATAGGTTTAATAAAAGGTTTTTTTGACTGTAATTTGCATAATGGTCAAGCAGAAGTTATATTTATATGAACAAATTTTATATAACTAATAGTCCGATGAAAAATCAGTTAAAAGTACTTCAAAAATGTATTAATTCTTATCAACCCTAGCAAGCCATACTCCGGTCTACCAAACCAAATGCAGCAGTGGCTTTATGAAACAAAAAATAAGTATGGCTTGGTAAGGTTAATTATTTCAATATATGAATTATGTGGTTATCAAAATCAATAAAAAAAATTTAAGTTGACAAAATGGAATTCAGTACGCAGAGAGAATATTCCATGACCAATTACTGTATTACCATCTTTTGCTGTACTATGTCAAACAAAACAAGAGACATTAGCGTGTTATCAAATTTTTCGTGGATAGTCCATAGTAATTTTCCATTATGTACAGATGAAAATTTATAATTAGTAAATATCATAGTGTGTTATAGTAAAGTTATGATGCTGATTTTTTGTTTTCACTGTACATAGCGGTGAAACCATCAAGGGCTGTATTTCATGATTACTATTCTATCTTGTATTTATGAAAATTTACAGAACACAGCAATTTTTTGGAGGTATGAGTGTAATACAAATCATTGTACGAGTAAAACACAATTCATTTCTAAATCGTTATACTAAAACTAGTAACGAGCCACTTAAATTTTATCAAATTTCATGGAATTGAAGTTTCCATCATTGGGATACAAAGCGAATATTTTAGTTGTTCACCAATTTATTTATTTTTTTAAAACTCCCCAAGATTTTCACACATTTAGTTATTGACTCCAAAAAAACGATTGTTTAATTTCACAGCCAAACACTGAAAATAAATTTCTAACTCCATTATGGAAAAAAATGGAGTTTTGTTGCATTGTAACAGCGCAAAATTTATCGTCGAGTTTGAAGCGTTTAATAGCAAAATAATAAAAAAAATGATTGAACGCACTTCACTTTCTGGATCTATGATGCAAATTTTTTCAGGTTCCTCCGTCTCAATGTTTTCGTTTTCAGCTTCCATTTCGACGGAGCCTTCGCTTTTGTCGTCGTCAGCTGGAAGCACAGTAAATTTCGCGTTTTTCATAACCTCGATATTGAAATAGATCACGAGTTTTTAAATGATCACCAAAAGAAAACATTATCTAGTTTTTTAAATTACCATTGTTCGACATGATGATACGTTGTTTGTAGCCGTTTAATTTAAACTGTGGGGAAAAAATGATTAACCATAAAAAAAACGTAAAATTAATGTTGGATTTATATTTGCGTGGGTTATTATTGATTTATTCGGTTCAATAGATGAGTATATAATTGTTGTCAAGGACTAACACCGCTTCGATAATATCGAATATATTCCGTTCGAACGAACAGCTAACTTATTCGTAGCTGTTCGTAGTAGTCGTCTACAAGCGTAAAAACATTAATAATCATAATAATGATACACTAACGTTATAAACGACAGAGGCGCCGCCGCCGGCCGGCAGCCATTTTCGATAGTTTCTATCGATTGCTGTCAACTTTCGATATTTGATAAAGGGTACGTTCGGCTTGCATGCTTTCAGCGCTGAAAGTAGGGAGATTAGAGAGAAGGAGTGGACACAGCATAGGAAAATAAGTAGTAACGGCGTCCTCAAAATCCCGTCTTGAATTAGTTCTTAGCTGTGCCACCAGGTGTACAGATCCTACACGTATAGTAATAAAATTAGTCCACACGGTGAAAGTGACCGTTTCGCGCTTGCGCAATAGAAAAAAAGCCTCTTGCCCAAATCCCAGTATATTGGACAGGATATTGGAGGTTAAAAAGACTATTTATTGTCTTTTCAGTGCGTGGTTTCGTCTCAGTCTCATGTGTGGAACGATTAAATTTTGCAAATAACATTTTATGTTGACAATCTCAGATTGTTACATGCATTGATCCGAAATTCCGACCACCTTTCAAGGTTGGCAGATTTTTTCGTGTAGTGTTTTCTGTGTTACCCGCGTCATTTTCATGCTGAATAAAAAAATTTTAATGCCATCAGTATTTACGACATAAAAATGGCAATTGAGCCAGATAAACATAACTTTATTTCCAGTATTTACAAAATGAATGATAAAAAAAAAAATTGTACTGATGGGTCTGGTAGAATAAAACAATATCAAATGTTCACATTTTATTTCCTTCCAAGATCGAAGCTTAGTACATTAATAAAGAAAAATTTTTGTACACGTAAACTCCCTGACGTAAACATAGACATTGCACGTATTTTGAAAAATCGAGGTTAGGAAATAAGTAGTAACAGTATGTCTGATCTAATAGTATTTGTACCGATACAGTGCCGCCGCTTCAGGCTGGGATTTCGTGTACATTTCTAAAGCACGCTGTGTCCACTCCTTTACTCTAGTTCCCTGGCTGCTGAAAGGGCACCCGTACAACTCACTCGAAAAAAAACTCCATCAGGAACAATCTACCAGACCAATCCCAATCAAAGAAAATCTCCACCAATGACAATTTCCACCGGGAACATCTCAACCAACCCAATCTCCATCATTCCCAACTCCACCAGACACCAGTCGGTATGGAAAACTGCAAAAGCTATCTAGAAATCCCATAGATGGTGCACCAGTAAGTGTAAAACAGTGGACTTAACACATAACCAAATTTTGTTACACAACGAGAGAGAAAGGACCAGGGAGAACTTAACACATAACCAAATTTTGTTACACAACGAGAGAGAAAGGACCAGGGAGACTAGAGTAAAGGAGTGGACACAGCGTGCTTTAACTTAACACATAACCAAATTTTGTTACACAACGAGAGAGAAAGGACCAGGGAGACTAGAGTAAAGGAGTGGACACAGCGTGCTTTAGAAATGTACACGAAATCCCGGCCTGAAGCGGCGGCGCTGTATCGGTACAAATCCTATTAGATCAGACATACTGTTACTACTTATTTCCTAACCTCGATTTTTCAAAATACGTGCAATGTCTATGTTTACGTCAGGGAGTTTACGTGTACAAAAATTTTTTTTTATTAATGTACTGAGCTTCGATCTTTGAAGGAAATGAAATGTAAACATTTGATATTGTTTTATTCTACCAGACCCATCAGTACAATTTTTTTTTTATCATTGATTGTGTGAATACTGGAAATAAAGTTTTTATCTGGCTCAATGGCACATTTCCGTTTTTATGTCATAAATACTGATGACATTAAATTTTTTTTATTCAGCATAAAAACGACGCGGGTATCACAGAAAACACCACATGAAAAAATCTGCCAACCTTGAAAGGTGGTCGGAATTCCGGATCAATGCATGTAACAATCTGAGATTGTCGACACAAAATGTTGTTTGCAAAATTTAACCGTTTCACACATGAGACGAAACCACGCACCGAAGACAATAAATAGTCTGTTTTTTTAACCTTCAATATCCTGTCCAATGTACTGGGATTTGGGTTAGAGACTTTTTTTTCTATTGCACAAGCGCAAAATGGTCACTTTCACCGTGTATACCTGTATATACATATGTATATATGTGTATACGTGTATACACCTGGTGGCACAGCTAAGAACTAATTCAAGACCGGATTTTGAGGACGCCGTTACTACTTATTTTCCTATGCTGTGTCCACTCCTTCTCTCTAGTCTCCCTGGAAAGGACCGTTTGGAGCTGAAGAGTTTTGTCGCTCGCGGATCATATTTGCACAGTACAGCGTGCAAGTCGAACGCACCCTTTGAGTGCTTTTGAAAGCGTGCAAGCCGAACGTACCCAAAATCTCGCAAAACAATATCGGAGCGGCTGTGCACCGAGGGCGCCACTTTTCAGTCCCCGCCATCTTGGATTTTAACTCGATTTTTTTTCGTTCGTGCCGCGCGTGTCGTTTCCTCTTCGGTCTTTCTCGTTTAACGTATCGTTCGACGCGGATCATTCGATCGAATCCGAAAACATCGAAGGGTTTTGAAGGTTGCACAAAAGTGCAAGATGAGCGAAACTCTTCAACTGAAGGGAACCCTTCGCGGCCACAATGGATGGGTCACTCAAATTGCAACAAATCCAAAGCACCCGGAGATGATATTGTCCTCTTCACGTGGTGAGTGAAATCAACGTGTCCGCCATAACTTTAATGGCGTATCCACGAGCCCCCTCTTTTTCAATGGCGATACTTCCGATATTTTGCGTGCTAAAAAAATCCCGAATTTTCGGACCAAACACGATTTTCTACTTTCGATCAACGATATTCTTCAGTCGAGTAACAAATTCCCGGTATTTTCAAAATGCTTACAAACAAGTCGAGCCTGCTCCGGACTAAACATCTTGATGCTTGTGTTCCTTGTTGTTTGAGGATTTATTTACATGTTTATTTTATTTATATGGTTTTGAAACAAATCACACATCGATTGTGTTCATCATTTCAATTAATTTTGCGAAGTATTAGACACCTGTAGTAACGTAACCTCACACCTCGATTAATTTTGACAATAACAATAACCAGCATAGGCGCTTCTCTAAGTTGTTTTTTAAGAAACAACATTTTTTCATGTTTATCGAGCTGTTGAAGGTTTTCTAAATTCCATTCCTGATTCTCATTTTTTCTGGTCTTGAGGATTTTTATCAGCCTTCAAGATATCAATGTTTCTGGTTTTCTATCTTCTACGTATGTAGAAATTTTCTTAGTTTCAAAAATACTTTTGAAAAATATCATCTATCCAAATTTAGTGTTTGCAATTAATTGTTGAATCTGTTGTGTCCCGCATAGCAACATAAAATTAGCTGAAATCAATTGCAACATAATTTGATGGACAACAGGAAGCATAAGTAAAATTGTAAGACAGCACATTCCTACGATCGATCGTCGAAATGGGTCGATCTAGATCGAGAGCACCCTAGAATGCTGACGGAGCATTACGCCACCGAACATTCGAGAACGTTCGACAGTCGACTAATAAATCAATAGAAGGGGTAAAATCGATACCATTTGGGGGAAACTCGTAAATCAATAAAAGCAGAGACAATGCCCAAATTCGGCAGTCTGACGACAAAATATTGAATGATTGGTCTCAAGGCAAAAACACCTTGACTTTGTATTTTTATCTTTAACTTTATCAATAAACCTGCGTTAACTTGTTTCAAGTATTGAGTTGGAGTTTTGGCCCAATTATTGGCAATAATCCCCAAAATACCCATCCTTGATAACTCGTCCCTGCGTGACGGTCTTCACGGGCACAACAAATCGGTAAAATACGGAAAATGTTCTTCTGTTTAAACTGAGAAGTTCTTACATGCAAAAAATAAAATGAATTTTTTCTAAAACAGAAATTTTATTAATAAACTTATCAATGCAGACTTTTGAATAATGAAATTAGAGTTATGAATGAATGAAACAGTCTATTACATTTATTTAAAAATAATAATAACCAATTATAAATTATCAGTCTACCAATTGAAATTAAATTTAACTTGAATTGTCTCAAATTATAATTGTTATGATTTTTGAACAAAAATCTGAAATTATGAGTGTTCTTTTTTTTCAGACAGGACTCTGATTGTATGGAAATTAACGCGCGATGAAACAAATTACGGTATTCCTCAGAAGCGACTCCATGGTCATTCCCACTTCATCAGTGATGTCGTACTTTCTTCGGACGGTAACTATGCTCTCTCAGGATCCTGGGACAAAACTCTTCGTCTGTGGGATTTGGCAGCTGGTAGAACGACCAGGAGGTTTGAGGACCATACCAAGGTGTGACTGCATGCACATTCTAAATCAAAATTTCAATATCCCGTGTTGGAGCAAGTAAAAGAGAAAAAAGACAGATTTGGAAATTAAAGTTTTTTCAAATCTGTCATCATTCAAATAATTTTAGAAATTCTTTTGAACAGACTTCTTTGTTTCATACTTGCTGAAACTGTTTCAAATTCTTTCAAAGTTATTTCGAAATCTTGTTTCCCTCATTTTTTTTCAATTATATTTCGAAATATATCTGAAAATTTCGATAAAAATTAATTCTTTTGAACTAAAAAACAAAAAATTTGATAAATTTATTACATATAATTAATTATATTTGTCCTTCACTTCATACATTGTCTCTTTTTTTTATAAATATTTTTTTCACCAATTATGTGACAGAAAAGCGAGATGACCTCTAAAAAAAACGTGAAAGACGAATAAAACTGATTTTTTCTTCTTATTTCAGGATGTCTTGAGCGTCGCCTTCTCCGTGGACAATCGTCAAATCGTTTCCGGCTCCCGGGACAAAACCATCAAACTATGGAATACTCTTGCTGAGTGCAAGTACACCATACAGGAAGAAGGACACAGTGACTGGGTCAGTTGCGTCCGTTTCTCACCGAACCACGCTAATCCAATAATCGTATCCGCCGGTTGGGATCGCGTCGTCAAGGTAAAATACTTTCGATATTACTTTAACAATTGACCCGTTACTTATGCGAGGAGTCTGATAAATATTTGATTGAAAAATGAATCTTTTTAAACAAAAATTTAATTTCTTCATAGTAATTTTAGAAATATTTAATAGACTTTAAATCTTTGAACAATTAGAATGCAGAAAGAGATTAGTTGTGGTTCTTACAAAAGAAACATTGAATTTGAGTCGAAAATATTGGAAGCTCCGTTATCGATGCGATTTTGGTAATTTTTACATGATTCATAACTAAATAAAACCACGAATTTTCTGAGTGTTATGAATATGGGACTCATGATTCAATAGTTTAATAATGAAGAAGCAAATGAAGCTTTTTTGCCATTTTGAACGGTTATTTTGTTGTCCTAGGTCTGGAACTTGACGAATTGTCGTCTAAAAATTAACCACAATGGACACGGAGGATACCTGAACACCGTCACCGTCTCGCCTGATGGTTCTCTATGTGCGTCCGGTGGAAAGGTGAGAAAAAAAAGTTTTAGAAGTATTCCGAAAGAAAAATGACTTTAACTACGAAACATGATGCAAACAACATTGAAAAATTAACGATCTCTATGAGTGTTTTTTACGGATATGGGTCTGAAGCAATACAAATTTATCGTAAATTTCGAAAAATCTCGTTGGAAATCGATACTAATATTTTTCGTTGTATTTTCTTCATTTTCAGGATTGCAAAGCAATGCTGTGGGACTTGAACGACGGCAAACATCTTCACACGCTCGAGCATAACGACATTATTACCGCTCTGTGCTTCAGTCCCAACCGTTATTGGCTCTGCGCCGCGTTCGGACCTTGGATCAAGATCTGGGATCTTGAAAGCAAGGAAATGGTCGACGAACTCAAACCCGACGTTATTGTGCCGATGAACAACAAGGCTGAACCACCTCAGTGTTTGTCTTTGGCATGGTCCACGGACGGACAAACATTGTTTGCCGGTTATTCCGACAACACCATTCGTGTGTGGCAAGTTTCTGTATCTTCCTGCCACTGAGTACTCTGTAAAGATGACCAAAAAAAAATACATAAAATACTTTGAAATTTGTTGTCGACGTTCTTACCTGCACACTGCGATTCACCGACGTAGTTTCGAATACGAAGTTGCGTATTAAAAAATGTTAATTTTTGCAAAAGCGAAAATACTTTCAAGTTTGTTTTGTTTTAAATGAGCAATAATTTGGAAAACGTAATGAATTTATATATTCTGAAACCACACGTACAATATCTTACTATTTAAAGGTCCAAGTATTTCATACTTTCAACACTCATAACTCGGAAAGTTGATGCTAAAAAGCGATAATTCTTTTTGCATATATTAAATATTAATTTATCGTTGCATAGCTCTGCGTTAATTTGTTTTTTTTTCTCATAAACAAGAATACAATATACTACAGGATTTTACCTATGCAACGCGTAGTAGAGGTGCTAATTTTAAGAATCGCTGTATCTTTGAAAGTGAATGGTCAACATCTTAGTTTTATTACTTTTTTTTTCATTTTTACAAACTTTGTCATACGTTCTTTCATAGTTGAGAATTTCCTAAATAAAATTGGTACAAAAGTTGCAAATCATCGCGAGAAATGTGAAATTTCGAATTGTTCTCCATAAGAATTGCACGAAAACTGGAGAATCGTTGACAGAAAACATCTTAAATCGGGAACGATGAATGTTTTTAAAATTTGGCTAGTAATCGCATTGCAAACGATTTGGCGAGTTATTAAAAAAAGTTGGAACATTCTCAAAAAAATGCGAGGCCAACTTCGACGTTTCTTTGACTAATTTCAGTTTAATTAAATCAAAAATTTCGTGATTTATGCACTAATTAATTTCTATACAGATGAGTCACTCTAAATATCGAAATTACACAACTATAGTACAATTAAAAAGCCAATCAGTTGAGCAATCACAAGATTCATTTTTGTTCGCTGACAGACGCGCCGCTGTTGATCTTTTGTTCAAGCTTTTCAAACTCTTTGTTCGCGACTTTGTCCGTTTCATCCTCGACTTGTTCAACACCCAGTACTTCCGGTATATAAAATTGCATCATATTTTGCACTCCGTTTTTCAAAGTCACTACGGAACTCGGACAACTGGTACAGGAACCTTGCATCTTCAATTTGACGATACCCTTCTCGAAACCCTTTGAATTATTTGCAAATTAGCAACATTGTTTATCAATTTTTCAATTTTTAGCTCTTATAATTACCATATACACTATGTCTCCACCATCCTCCTGGACTGTCGGGCGAATCCGCGTATCCAATAGTTCCTTTATCATTTGAACAACCTCATCGTCATCTTCGTTTATTTCTGTAATTTTATCAATTCAGCAAATACAGTTTTTTTTACGATTTGGGAAGCACCGATTATTATTTCCTGGTAAAAACGATTTTTAAATCTTACAAGTATGTTCCATGGAAGAATCTATTCGGCTGTTTGGTATTTACTTTTTGGGAACGGAAAAATACTTTGTGGTAAAGAAATAACTTTTTTATACTCTCTTTCACGAAATGACAATTATTTATAACTGTTTGTGAATTTCTCAGATTTCTATTTTATTTCAAATTTATTCTGGATTCCTTGAAAACTAGATATTGTTCGTCTCGAGTTATTTATAATTTCCTTTCAAAGTCATTAGTTCATTCTTATACTTTTCAAACATTTTTTCAAAATCTTTTTTGCATTATTTAATTAATTCATTTGTTGGAATATTGAAGATTGCATTGTTGAATGACAATAAAAAAATATTTTTCTATTAAGAATTTTTTTCAATTTTCTCAATTGTCTAACTTTTTCTTGAAGTTTTAGTTCATAAGTCCCAAAAGAATATTGTCCCATTTTCGTGGATTGGTAGTGCAAATATTCAGCTCTACCAAAGAAAAAAATGTAATGTGGTTACATTCTAATAATGCAAATTTCAATATCCTGTATTTTTCTTTTTTTATACATTCAATATTGGTGTTATAGAAAAAAAAACAAACTATTTGTGTGCCCAAAATATTTTTCAAAAAAATTCCTAAATTCGTCTCACGTGTATCGGAGGATGGTTGATCTTCAGACATAACGGGCAATCCGCTTGCAAAAAAATCCATGACAGTAGCAAAAATTTCTGGTTTCAAGAGTTTCCATTCAACATCTTCGTCAATTTTGGTAACGGTAATGAAATCGGGTCCAAAGAAAATAGATTTGACGCCTTCAATGCGAAACAGCATTTTGGCGAGAGGAGAGCAATATGCGTCTGTGGCATTGGGAAAATCTTTGGTTTGACCTTCCTCGAGAACGGGAACTCCAGGTAAAAATTTAACGCTGTTCGGATTCGGCGTATCTTGGGTTTGTATAAACATACTACGTCTCAGTATTTGTATTGAAGAAATTTTATTTTTCACCGAGCACAAACGAGGCTGAAATCGTTCAGATTTGTAGTGGAACTGTTTTGCATTATTGTTTAAGATCCTACGAGACGAAAAAACCACGTTATTCAATAAAAATACTCTATAAAATGTGGAAAAAACTGAAATTGGACGTTCATTGAAGATAAAACATTATTTTTTATTGTCATAAATTCGGTGACAGCTTACTGTGTACATTGGCAACTGACGAGCGATCTGCAGCTCAAAACTCGACAAGACATTAACGATCTTGTTAAAACTTTATCCATCTTCAATGCTTTTTGCGACTGTCAATATTGACTCATACGTGTCCAAAACACGAATCTTTCGCGACGTAGCGCATTGCGCGAGGTTATGTTGGGATTGCAATCATTGCGATTTGCGAGTGAGAAAAAAGCAGCTGATTGTAGCACTCCCTAGTGACGAAACTAAGAGGCGAGTTCATTGTGACGTAAGATCGTGAGTGAGTGAGTAAAAGAGGTAAAGAAGGACGATGCATCTCTATCTGTACTCATCACACAAAAATGCATATAAATTAATGTATCCACATACGGAAAGAAGGAAATATATGCATAGTATAAATATATCATCGGAATTATCCTCGCCTGTAACGCGAGGATTTTTGCATGAGCAAAAGTCTCCGGAAATAATAAGGATTCGCATCTTTTTTCTGTCTCTTTATGCACAAACGTGGGATTGAAAACAGGTGTTTGTCGAGATTCAATTTGCAATAAAAGAGTTAAAACGTTTTTTCGTTTCGTATTCAGCGATGTCACGACGTACCTGGAAAATCCATTGTTGTACTTATCAACACAATTGTTGGACATTGAAAGCTTTTATTTAAAATAAAAAATATACAGATAAAGTTTTCTGATGGACTTTGACGTGTGGCAACCAAATTGCTAATTTTTATTAGTGATTCGACGAAACTTTTAGAAAATTGTGATCGAAAACCAATTCGGATAATTTTAATTTTCAAATAAGAGTTTCGTAAACAATTACGCACATACGTGCTTTTTTTAAATTTTCCTTTTTTTATGATCCAATTTTTTTAAATCGACAAACTAGATACTGAAGTGAAATTAGATAATTTATCATCTTTTTTTGGATAAATGTCATTATCAACGTGTTTGCTCCGATTTATTGGAACGTAAATTATTGGCGCGTATTTATCAATGAGAAAAGAACTCGATGTAAGCAAATATGAATTAATTATAAGAGCTTTTTTCATTGATTTCTACCATATTTTATGGCCCACGTTTTTTCTAATTGTGTTTATTTTTTCAATATACCTTGGCCAACACGGGTCCCGTCAATTTTTCCGTGTGATTTATCGTCTGTTCTTCTTTTTCCTCTTGTTTTATCGTGCTGACGAACTTCGAATAAATCGTTCCTCGCGTCAGTGATTTTATACTTTCGCGTGAAAGAACTGGCGTAATTAAAGCAGCGAGTGGAGTTTTTTCTCTTATTAATCCTGAATCCCGAAATATTTCAGTATAAAATCGTTCATCCGTTAGTTTACAAAAATAAAATGAACTAATTAGTCACGTGCTTAAAAAAAATCAATAACCAAGATGAATAAATTCTGCTTTTCTCTTATTTCGAGCATTTCATGTCTTTTACCCTCATTGTTGATTCGCCGGTTTTTTAGAGCAGCGCACATCCTCCCAACCAAAATTCTCTGCGAATTTGTCATTCGTTTGAGGATCATGCGATCAGGATCCGAGTAATTAATGTCTGTCCCAGTTTTTTGAGGCTAATAAAAATAAAAATAACAGAATACAAATAAGTAGTAAAAATTAAAATGATTTTAACGAATTTCGATGCTTCCTTTGTCTATTAATTATAAACAAACTCACCTTGAGTGCAAATTTCTCGTTCGTGAAGGTCGATTTTACGATTTTTGTTTCTTTTTTATTTTCCTCGGCGCTTGTTATCATCGGTCCCGAATTCGTTTCAAGCGGATCATAATTTTGGTTCGAAATTGAAGAAATTGATTTATTATCTTGATTTTCGAAATTTTTTCGATCATACAGCTTGCTAATTTCGTTCGTTTTTTGTTCCATTGAAGATTCAATGTTGAGTATCTCATCGTCTTTTTCAAATGATGATTTTTCGTGATGCATCTTAGAACTTGTACAAAGAAAATTTCAACAAATGTAATATTATTGTTTTTTTTAAATGGATTTGCGAAAGTTGCAAAGATCTCAAATACAGAAGCAGAAAATTGCAGGGAAGACTGGATTTGTACGGGATATTGCGGAAAATTCAAGAGTCGTTGGCGCTAACATTTTCGGCCTATGGAAATAAGGAACAGGCGGAATTTGTGCCCGCATCTATTAGTAATTATTTCAGGTATTTTTGTCAGTGAAAGTATTTTTTTGGAAAATCATTAATTTCATAACTATTTTTTGTTATAGAGGATATCGCCATTTTTTGTTTTTTCCGTAATTAAAATATTCCTAGATAAATAGACCTGGGGTAAATTCCTCGATCATATCACAATCTAGCTCATTTTGTGTGCGGTTGACTTTTTTTTTTAATTATAAATATTGATCTCCACGTTTTAAGACGAAATTATGTCTAATTTGATCCTCAATAGGTATGACATTGAAATTAGAAGAAATGGAAAGATTAAGTGAAGCTTAAGATATGATGCACTTTATGTACAATATTAATTCGTCAGCGATCGCACTATGAGACTTGTTCTGACACTGCTATTTAAACGATGATTGATGGAAAATTTCAAACAGCATAAGCACTTAAAATTTTGTTACCTTCTTCAAATTTATTCTTTTACATGATGAGAGAATTAAAAAAAGAAATTATTTTCATTTTTTTATTAATTTTTGTCACAGTATCAAGTATCGTTGTACTTGTCGTTTTTAAATAATGAAAACGTTTAAAAGTCACAATTACTGTGGCGAAATTGTTTTCAAGTTCCTGTTTATCAAATTGGGCAGTCGAAATTATACATGCGAGAAAATCTCTCATCGCGCGATCAACGTTTAGGGTCTAAGTGGTGCGACCATTGACGGGTTAAGGTAATATGGCTGCTTCACACACTAGTCAAATGAGTGTTAAATTTTCTGAATACATTTATGCAAAGTTCAATGCATTAATTAAATTAATTGAAGGTTGATGTGTATTACAGCATGTCTTATTAACCGAAAAAAAATGTAATAACGATGAATTTGCAAAATCATCAACTGATAATTGCAAAATTCCACGATCTCATATTTTCATCGAGATTTTTCAAAGAATAATTCGTATTTTACAACCGATTTTAATGCACCACGTCATATTTTGTTCCTCAAGAGATCCTCTACAAATTCACTGCGTAGGTTTTTTTCTAAACTTGTTAATATGAAAATTACAGCAATTGATTGATGAACATTTTTTTTAGCCAATTAAACAATTGGCTGCAACAGTAAAACGATGAAACTAAGGAAAAAAATCCATTCAGCGAATTCGTAGAGGATCTCTTGAGGAACAAAATAAGACGTGGTGCATTAAAATCGGTTGAAAAATACGGATTATTCTTTGAAAAATCTCGATGAAAATATCACATCGTGGAACTTTGCATTTATCAGTTGAATGTTTTGCAAATTTATTGTTATTAAGGGGAGACAACTATTTAGAACCTTCAAAAAATCGATTTTTTTTGCTTTAAAAGTTACTTTAATATTTGTAGAATACGAAAACTTCATGACTTAGGCCAATAGCAGATTAGTTCGTTATAATCGTAATAATCGTAATAATAGTAATAATAATAATCGTAATAATCGTAATAATCGTAATAATAGTAATAATAATTAGTTCGTAAAAATAATAATTAGTTCGTGGCTTTATCAAACACTTTTCCATTGCCAAAACTTAAAACGCATTTTTTTCGAAACTTTTTTTTTCACTATGTGTTTTTTTGGTGCCAAAGATTGTTCAGAGACTATTGAACCGATCGGGCTAAAATTTTGCACACGTTTTCGTAACATATAAGACCACTTGGTGAACCTAAACATATTTTTAATTTCTCAAAATCAATTAGTTTTTTTGATCAGCGAAGAAGAAAAAAATTATCGATTTTTTTTATTTTATGTCTGCTATTTCTCCAATTCTTAACTTATTATTAAAAGATTAGGTTTATCAAGTGAACACAGGCATATACTGACCACATCCTTTTGCCCTTCTGTTTCAGATCATTTTTCACGGCGCTACAATTGGCATCGTAAAAAAAATGCCTAATGCGTAAAAATGCTATATCTCCGTCAATTTTCAATCTTTTCTAATGATTAAAAATGGAAAATACTCATTGAAATATTTATAATAAACTGTCAAAATTTCAAAAGGATCCATTTATTTCTTCCCCTTCAAAAAAATTCTTAAAAATCTGCTCAATTTCGGCGTTCTAAATGGTTGTCCCCTCTTAATATTTTTTTTAGGTTAATAAGACACTCTGTAATACAAATCAAGCTTCGATTCATTTAATTAGTGCATTGAACTTTGCACAAATGTATTTTGAAAATTTAGCACTCATTTGACTAGTCTGCATCAGCTATTTTACCTTAACTCTAATAAATCGTAATCTTATGTGAATCAAATTCAAAAAAATATAATAAAATAGCGGAATTTCTATGAGTTTTATGTTTCTTGTATTTTGATTGTATTTCTCTCCAATTTATAGAAAAATAATATTTACCGATTACGTTGTGGATCGCAAATGTTTAGTGCGGTTGAAATCGATTTTCCTAATTTGCAGAAGACATTGTTCCTTATTTCTATAACAAATAACTCGAGGCAGGGAGAGGGAGGAAGTTCCAAAGTCAAAGCGATTAATTCATTTCCGATCGAGGCTTCGAGTCCCGAATAAATTTCGTCGATGGCGGTAGCTCGTAAAATAACGAAGCTTTCCGATGACGTAACGAGTGGTTGTTGAAGCAAGGATTCAACAAAGTATTGTATATCGGTACGTCCAAGAATGTGTTGAATTTTGTCTGGATCTTTCGAAATCTCGAGGATTTGTTGCATCTTGTCAGGATTTACGCGTTCAAGAACTTCAAGAACCGAGTGAACGAGGGCTTGAATTTGATTATTAACGAAAATATCAACGATTCGATATTCATGATTTTTCAAAGTGAATGGTGAATTGAGATAAATGCTTTTGCGGTATTTGATTGTTTTTCGTCGAGAATTGTCGTCGACATAGTCCCATGAACAACTCGTCGATGAAATGGATCCACGATCTTGTCGGAATCGAGGAAAATCGGGTTTTTCGCAGGTGCTTTTTGAGTCCGAATTATGGAGAATCGAACAACTTGGTTTTATCGTAATTAGATCGTTCTGCGTTCCCCCATTTTTCTGCTTGTTCGATCGACCGTTTTTTGTATAATCAACATTTTTCCAAGGTTTTGGCTTTAGCATTGTGAGGCTACGATCGATTTTTGTATCAATCGGACAACTTCCCGAACTTCTTATCGAAACGGTGGCACGGGCTTCGTAATTACTTTTCAAATCTCCCGCCAAACTGTCGTATCTTTTTGCGCATGTGCTGTGGATCATTCGTTCGGTAATTTCGTGCGCAGAGCGAGTATCGTTGAAGAATGAAACATCTTCTTTCGATCGATTCGCATTGAATCTCATCTTACTATGAATCTGATCGTCTGCTATTGATCGCTTAACTCGAAACTCGTGAGAAGCTCCGAGAATCGCATAAGCGTGGGGTGAAATGATCGGTATTTTGCACATTGTTTTAGGTGCCACTTCGACCATTCTATCGTGAGCATTTAGAGCCTCAACGAGATCGGTATTGTCACGAGCATAAGTCTCGCACCTCAGCTCGAAATCTCGAAGAGTCTCGTTCTCCATTATCGTTTTACGGGTATCTCGATGTAATTTTTGTTGCAACCCGGACTCGGCGAGATTGGACTCGATATCGATTACGTAACAGGGCAACAAATTGTTCCAGGCTTTGCTTAGTTGTTTACTGGCGTTCGACGCTTCAATGGGTCAAAAAATATTGAATGCTAAGAGCATTAAGGTAGTTTTACACATGCATTTTTAGCCAATTTTTTGTTTTATTTTTTTTAATTTTGGTATTTAGATATTTGCTGCCATAATTTTGAAAAAACCTTTGAAATATTACGAACCTTGATTTACAATAATAGTTATGATGAAAAGTAAATATCAAATTATCATAATCAATGTTTAAGCAAATAATCAGATCATTTTCTTCAGTTTTATGAACAATATTTGTCCGTTTTTTTAATGCTTATCAATTTTTGAATTCGTTCGAGTTTTGGAAAATCTTCTGTCGAATCTTTTCAACGGCAATACTTAAAAAATTGTTAATTCAATGCTTTGTAAACGTCTCAAGTGCGATTTTTAATCCTTTTACAAAAATGTGTTGAAAGTTTGAAACTTTTTAGCTACTTCCAACGAAAGAACAAAAAAACATGGTAAAATTTGGAAAAATTGTTCGGTATTTAGAAAAATCCACGAAATAATTCCATGTGCAGAAACAAAAACAACCGATTAATCGTTGAATACGGTTCTCGTTAAGGCATTACATACGTCCAGAATTTTCAAAAAATCGATTTTTTTTTTACAGATTATTATTCTCTATAGTTTTAGGCGTATTTCTGTGTACGTCGATTGTACAAATTCTCCATAGGTCGAAAGTTATTATAGAAAACGTGACTGCCCAACGAGAGTCTGATGCGCGCACTTGAAACTTTAAATGCATTTTTCTCAAAACTACTTTTTCTGGCACGGTCTGCATGATAACTCATACAGTTTTTAATATTTTTTGATGCTTTTTTTTTTAAATATTCGAAATTGGTTTCTCTATAGTCTGTCGGGCCGGATTTTTGATGTTGTGATTAAAAAATTTTATAAACATAATTAAAGTGTGACATTTATGACACAAAATGCACAATTTTTTTAAACTGCCGTAAATTGCCAAAATTTTTCGAATTTCAAAAATCCGGCTCGACAGACTATAACTACAACTTTATTTTACAAGAATTTTTTTACGTTTTGCAGATCCATCAGCATTTCAAGAAGAAATGATGCAGACCGTGGAGCAACTTTTTTTTCACAGTGCTTCGGGAAACGTGATTTTTTATGTTGTAATTTTTGAAAAAAAAAATGAAATAAATTTTTTTATAAAGTTTAATTACTAATAAACAATGTGTAAAAATTATTTTTATTAATTTCTATTGCTATCGCTTCTAAAAACAGTTTTTCTTTTAGCGCGTTTTAGGCGCTGCTGGACGTATGTAAGGCGTTAAATATTTGGTTAGTAACCTTTCGCCATTATCGTTCATGATAATCAAGGACGAAAGCCCTTCGAACGAAGATTCGAAATATTGAAATTCCGATAAAAATTATGGCTGGCTCGAAATATATGTGTAAACTATCCTCAATTCCTTGTTTATCGTATAACATCATTTTTTTAATATCAATTATTGAGGTCAAATGAACGAATGAATGATAGAATTTTATTTTCATTGTGAAAATTTGAGTTTTATCGCATTAATGTCTTCATAATCAAGTTATTTAATGATTCACCTGAAATTTATCAAACCTCTATGAAAGCGTGAGGAGAAATTCTTTTCCGAGACCGGAACATGTTCGACATCGTAATTCGTGGTATAAGCAGCGAGAAGATGAAGGCAGAGAAGTTTTTCAACGTCTAATTCACCGTCTGTGAAGAGCATGGCTTTCACGAATTCATAGGAATCATCAGGATCCACGATCCTTGGAGTTGATGACACTGGACCACTCTCTTTTATCGCACCGTTGCAGTGATAACAAAATCCTGGATTGTGGGTCTCGTACATTCGAATATCAATTGCCTATATTAAGTTTTATTTCATTTTTATTATTATTTACGATTCGATCACTACATTTTTATCAGCAATAACAATTTTCGATGCGTTTTTTCACGAAATAATGATGAAGATAAGAAACTTTGTATTTAATGTACGACGAAGACGAGCGAATCCTTGTTTTTCTGTATTTCTACTGAACGAAAATAAAATTCAGAAATATATTCGTTTGCGTGGACATCAGTAAAATAAAAAAGGATTTGTGACAATTTATTAGCAAAAAAAAACTAAACTTTTTTAACATAGTTTCAAGAAATTTTAGAACATAGAAAATTCATGACAGAAACAAAATAAATAAATAAAAATGAAAAAGAAGAATAAAATAATAAAAAATAATGAAATTGACGCCTTTTACTCAATCCCTATAAGCCAAAA
The DNA here is from genome assembly GCA_963989365.1 of Rhimphoctona megacephalus. Taxonomy (NCBI): domain Eukaryota; kingdom Metazoa; phylum Arthropoda; class Insecta; order Hymenoptera; family Ichneumonidae; genus Rhimphoctona; species Rhimphoctona megacephalus. The sequence goes on along the minus strand of OZ022422.1, from coordinate 8,171,396 downwards.
ACGATTTAAACGGTAATACGAAGACAGTTGCATAATTGTCTGACATGAGTTGAGTCAAGCTCGAAGCAATCGGGTCGACCTTTTCATTTATAATGACGTATCGAACACTAAAGTGCTTCTCTCTCTCTCTCTCTCTCTCTCTCTCTCTCTCTCTCTCTCTCTTTCTCTCTCTCTCTTTCTCTCTTTCTCTCTCTCTCTTTCTCTCTCTTTGTTTTTATTTTCTTCGAGTAATCGAATGTGTCGATCACGAATATCGATTGTAACGTAATGTGCGGTGCAGACATACGCTTCCGCGATAATTCCGGGCGTTCTTTGAGAAAAGCTGTAGAGTAAAGCAACCGAGAGATCATGTGCTGAGAGACACCGTCACGAAGATCATATGCACTTTCCATTTTTCTCTCGGTCATCGTACTCTCACCTGGCCCCTTCTTCCTTCATCATAATAATTCCCGCGTGTTCACTTTTGTACGTATCTATATGAAAAAACACGCAACTCTTTACCCGCTCGACGATGCTTCGTTTCTCGCGGATAACATCGCCAATTTCTTTCGTGATTCCACGTCGTGAAGGCCTCGGGCTTTGCATCGAAAAAAATACTTGTTCCAAAGAGAAAGAACCACGGAGAGAAGGAGAAATTCGCAAAAATCTATGGGGGCTGTTTGATATAAACATTTTTTATTTCAAAAAATAATGAGCAATCAAAATGTTAGATTCAATGCTAACGATTACGGTATTGATGAGTTTCGTACACGAAAAGAGCGGGGTTTTAAAAATTGCGGTATCAAACATAGAAACGAAGGTATAAAATGAACTCGTTACTATTTTATTATTGAATGAAGTTTTTTAATTTAGTGAGATTGAAATGTTTTTTGGTTCCGTTTATCATGGAAATATTTTCCTGCCCTTGTAAATATTGATCTTCACTAAACAAATTCCTAGCATGAGAAATCACGTAGTGCGAGGAAAATTATACGGTGTAGCTTATTACGTTACATTTATAAGAGGATTTTAAATAAAAATATATTTTCAATAAAAATTTGAATTGCTGTTTAAAAAATTCAACCGAACGTTCGCGTAAATTTTATTGTACTGAAAATTCCTCTGCAGTTATTTTATGCGAGTGCTGGAAGAATTTCATATCGCAGTTAAATTTTTACATGTTTTAAACTAAAAAAAAAAACGTTTCATAATAAGTAATAAATACAACTTTTACACTTGGTCCCCACGTTTCAGTGTACGACGATAATATTTACAGTGAATTTTAGTGGTTAACTTTACTTTATAATTCTTGTTTTTACGTGAAAACGTCAAATCGTAATAAATATTTTATTGAACATGATTAGCCTACTTTTAAGACAACCCCTGGATTATTCGAGTGCTCAAACAATGAATTCAGTGGAAAAGTACACAGTTACAATTAATTATGACCAATTACTACGAAAATATAAATCCGAAGTACTTTTTTTTGTAACCGCAGTAGATAAATAAGTTTTCGTAAAAATTATCTTATAACATGATTAAATTTACTTTGGAAGTGGAGGAAACGACAGGGCCAATTCCAAACTTTTTGTAACGAGATCTGAATCGTTGTTTAGCGAAGTCGATCATTCGCTTATCCTGTTTTTCAGCCTCGTCGAGTTTCGACAATTCAACCACGAGCATCTGTCGGTTTATTTCATTTTGCTTGGCGAGTTTGTCCTGAAACGACGTTCTTGATTTTTCTTTGAATGTCATGATTTACGTGATAAAATAACCAAAATTTTATTGACAATTGGACATGCCTGAAGTTATCAACGTTTCGAAAACGTCAAATTTCAATTACTTCCTCCTTTGATCAATTAAAAAAAAAAAAAAAAAAAAGTAGGAATGAAATCAAACGAATCAGAGAATTATTGCACGTATTCATTCTTTGTCCTCTTTGCTTATTTACTATTATTTATTTATGTATTTTTTACGAAAATTATTTGAAAATTTCGTGATAGTAATAACATGGGAAAAAAAATATCTTGAAATCCTCCAAAAAGAGCTTTTAGAAATAATAATAACAATTCGGACAAATTGAAGATTGATGGGCTCGTGATGTAATTGAAAAATGAATCTCGAAGTTTCACGTCAGTCTCATGAATACATTCTACGCTAATGGAGTAGCGTTTGGTTTGTTAAATTATGTCTCGTGCGTGCTCTATGCCAAAGGAATGTGCATAAGTTGCATCCACAACTCAATTATCGACTCTCACTCTCTCTCTCTCTCTCTCTTTCTCTCTCTTTTCTTGTTTCGCACTCGCGAGTTATGGGAC